>CM069065.1:29046959-29646959 GCA_035220775.1 Malus fusca
TGGTCCCGGGACCACTCGAAAGTCTAAACAAGCGCATGTGAGAACCTCCAAGGACCACTCAACTGTCTGGGCGTGCATATGTTGTGAAACAAAAGCTCTGAACCAAGAAGAAATATCTAATTTCATAGGGAGAGCAACACAGAGAAGACCACCATGGCTCTGCTCTTCATGGACATTGGTTCCAACAAAAAAGAAAGACCTTCTCGCTTCATTTTTTTAATTGTTGTCCAATCAAGTTGTGCCTAGCATTTAATTAATAAATACATGGTGTATTACTCATCCAATATGTAATACCCTGAAATTTTTAAATATATAAATATGTGGAGGAAATTATGATTATGAAGAATTTAATAGAGAACTTTTAAAGTTTTGTTTCCGGAAATTATATTAATCAACGTATTTGTATTATTGAGCTTTTATATGATTTTTTCAAGAATTTATCATAATTTGTGTAAGTTTAGTTTTAAATTAAACTAGTTACGAGGTTTAAAGTTTGGACCTTAATTATTTAAAATACATAGACCTTTCGAGGTCAAAATTTATATTTTTGAATAGAGCTCGACCTCACGAACGCGTAGGCGTAAACCGTTCGTGAAACGGAGTTAGAACGAAGAAGTTAGTAACGTTTAAAATCGGGGATAAAATGGTAAATTTATCATTTATAAAATGCTCAAGATTTTTGGAGCCAAATCCGGAAGGCCACGTGTGTGGCTCAGATTAAAAGTAAGAAAAGTTAGGCGGTGGAGATGGAAGATAAAGGAGAGAAAGGAGGGAGAGAGAAACCAATGAGGAAAGGGGGAGACGAGTGAGGGACCAATGGGGAGAGTGAACCGGGAGGGAAAGGAGAGGAAGGGGACACGGGGAATCAGGACACAGGCCTTGGTGACCCGACCCGGTTCAGCGCCACACATATTTCTGACGGAATTTCACCCCTTTTTCTGGTGAATTGGGTCAAACAACCATTTGGAAACCCCTCCACGACCTTCCATCTCCCTATTACCCCCAAAAATCATGAAGTTTGGTCTTGAAATTGGGAAGAACACACCCGAGGGTGCCACGACCTACCTTGCTTAAATTCCACCAAATCTGAAATGATTTGATTAAATTTCCATCACCAGTAGACTCCTATTAACCCCAGGAACAAACCCCAAGCAATGGTTGGGGTGTCGGAGTTTGTTTGAAGTCGAATTAAGGATACCCATTTCTAGGGTTCCGGCGGGTTTGGGCCAAATTGGAGCCTTTCTAAACAAAATTGGACTTGGCCACAAGTATAAAGTTTTCTATACTCTTTGAGATCTTCATTTATGTAATTTTTGAGAATTTTTATAAATAATTGAATTTTTCGGCGAGTCGGGGCGGCCGACCGCTACCCGCGGCGGCGGGTGCGGCGGCGCACGGCCAGGGAGCCGACAATTGTTCTTTATGTGAATTTCGTTATTCTAATTATGTTTTTGAGATCAAAATTGTTGTGGTTTGAATATTAATACGATTTTGGTATATGTTGGATTAACTGCATATATTCAGATTTTGTTTAATTTTGGAATTTGTGAACTACGAAAGGCTTGATCCCGTTACAGGGTACGTAGGCAGTCTAACAGTGTTAGATGCAGCCTTAAATAATCGAGAATTTAACTTTAATTGAGAATTATTCTTATTTTGAGATTATAATTGTGTGGTTGATAAAATAATAATGTTTATGAATCATATTGGAAATGAAGAAATCTTTATAAGTTTTGCACTAAATGGTCTGCTGTGAACTCAGAGCGAAATATGGGTATGGCGTCACAAACAACCCCCTCACCCACTGACATGAAGGAGGAATAACTAATATTGGCTAAGGCTTGACAATTGCGAAGATCACCCAATCTCGAATTTTTTGTACAAGACTCCAACAAAGGCCTTGAAGACTCCAACATTCCAAGCTCAAACCTAGAGTTAGAGTTAGGGGAGCCCTCATCACTAGAACTTCCAGACTCTGACATCTACAATAAACAGAAACAAACTCTATCACCACATGAAAGATCGAAACATAAGGAAGTTCATAGGGCATGGAGAAAAGCTCAATCAGTTCATTATGTTCTCAACCAAATACATGAACACTCAAACAATTCAACAAGAATGAAAGCATGCGATCTAGTGGAGAAGACTACCAACCTGAAGATGGTGCAAAGCAATGCCGGAATCCCTCTCAACTATAACATCACTTTGTCTCAAAAAATCACTACAAAATGAGCAAATGAAAACAATGAAAACAATGGAAACTTATCATTCTTATAGGGTTCAACATGGCCAAAGAAATTCAAAATTCAAAATTCAAACCATGAGAAAACCCCACATGGAAAGTCTTCAAACTTCCACACAAGCTAGGGAGTTTTCAAATTTCAAACTTACAGCACCCCCTCTCCCCCCTAAAAAAAGGGGGGGGGGGAGATGAGGTGAACACATTAGCTTCATCAAAAGAGTTCAACCACAATTCTCAAAAGTTTCACACACTCTTGATCAAGACAGTGTGAAGCAAAACCAATTTATGGTGCCAACAAAGCTTCACCAATGGAAGGCAACTACAATTCTCAAAAGCTTCACACACTCTTGATCAAGATAGTCTGAAGCAAAACCAATTTCTGGTGCCAACAAGAGCTTCATCAATGGAAAGCAACTACAAGTCTCAAAAGCTTCACACACTTTTGATCAAGACAATGTGAAGCAAAACCAATTTATAGTGCCAACAAAAGCTTCATCAATGGAGGGCAACTACAATTCTCAAAAGCTTCACACACTCTTAATCAAGACAGTGTGAAGCAAAACCAATTTATGGTGCCAATAAAAGCTTCATCAATGGAGGGCAACTACAATTCTCAAAAGCTTCACAGTGTGAAGCAAAACCAATTTATGGTGCCAACAAAAGCTTCAACACCAAAGCTTCACCTACAAAGCTTCAACACAAAAGCTTCACCCACAAAGCTTCAACACAAAAGCTTCACCTACAAAGCTTCAACACCAAAGCTTCACCTACAAAGCTTCAACACAAAAACTTCACCCACAAAGCTTCAACACCATAGCTTCACCTACAAAGCTTCAACACAAAAGTTTAACCCACAAAGCTTCAACACAAAAGCTTCACCTACAAAGCTTCAACACAAAAGCTTCACCCACAAAGCTTCACCCACAAAGCTTCACCCACAAAGCTTCAACACAAAAGCTTCACCCACAAAGCTTCACCTACAAAGCTTCAACACCAAAGTTTCACCTATAAAGCTTCACCTACAAAGCTTCAATACAAAAGCTTCACCATAAAGCTTCACCTACAAAGCTTCAACATCAAAGCTTCACCTACAAAGCTTCAACACAAAAGCTTCACCCACAAAGCTTCAACACAAAAGCTTCACCTGCAAAGCTTCAACACAAAAGCTTCACCCACAAAGCTTCAACACAAAAGTTTCACCTACAAAGCTTCAATACCAAAGCTTCAACAAATGGAGGGCAACTACAAATACCAAAAGCTTCACACACTCTTGATCAAGATAGTGTGAAGCAAAATCAATTCATGGTACCCAACAAAGCTTCACTACAAAGCTTCACCTACAAAGCTTCACCTACAAAGCTTCAACTCCAAAGCTTCATCTACAAAGCTTCAACACAAAAGCTTCAACTCCACAACTCCAAAGCTTCACCTACAAAGCTTCAACACAAAAGCTTCACCTACAAAGCTTCAACTCCAAAGCTTCACCTACAAAGCTTCAACTCCACAACTCCAAAGCTTCACCTATAAAGCTTCAACACAAAAGCTTCACCTACAAAGCTTCAACTCCAAAGCTTCACCTACAAAGCTTCAACTCCACAACTCCAAAGCTTCACCTACAAAGCTTCAACTCCAAAGCTTCAACACAAACACAAAAGCTTCACCTACAAAGCTTCAACACAAAAGCTTCAACTCCAAAGCTTCACCTACAAAGCTTCAACACAAAAGCTTCACCTACAAAGCTTCACCTACAAAAGCTTCAACTCCAAAGCTTCACCTACAAAGCTTCAACACAAAAGCTTCACCTACAAAGCTTCACCTACAAAAGCTTCAACTCCAAAGCTTCACATACAAAGCTTCAACACAAAAGCTTCACCTATAAAGCTTCAACACAAAAGCTTCACCTACAAAGCTTCAACTCCAAAGCTTCACCTACAAAGCTTCACCTACAAAGCTTCACCTACAAAGCTTCAACACAAAAGCTTCACCGACAAAGCTTCAACACAAAAGCTTCACCTATAAATGTCAAAAACTTCACACATTCTTGATCAAGATAGTGTGAAGCAAAATCAATTCATGGTACCCAACAAAGCTTCAACATCAAAGCTTCACCTACAAAGCTTCAACACCAAAGCTTCACCTATAAATCTTTATATATATATATATATATATATATATATTTTTTTTTGGAAATTCAAAAATTCAAAAATTCAAAAAAAAAAAAGAAAAAGGCCTAGGCCTCATATTCTTTGGGCCTAACAACTTTCATAAAAAATATACATGAAGGAGGAGTTTTGCGCTACCACTTAGAAAGGAAAATGGTGAAGTTTTGTTACTTTGGAAACGTGGCTACTAGCAAGACAACTCCTTCGTCAACTCCCTCGACCGGAGACTTGGGGACTCCTACCATATGCTACTACACCTCGGTACTTGGAAGGTTCACGACTACTCAGTGACTTGGATCTTTCAAGTCTCCAACCGACAAGTTTTATACATGAATCAAAATGAACAAACAAGAGGGAGTCTTCACAAATGTTGCTCAGGAGAAATCTCAGCAGTCGGCAGAGCCCCAGAAAGAGAAGGCACCAGAGGGTGATCATTCAGAGCCTCAGTACTGGGCAAAACCCCAGAAGGAGGAGGCACCGAAGGTTGATCATTTGGAGCTTCATTACGCGGTACAGCCCCAGAAGACGAAGGCAATAAATGCCTTTGGAACAAACCCATAAACCTCTGATGATCAAGTAAAATCTGACCATCAGATTCCTGTAGCTGGTTAAGTTTCCTCTTCATGTTTGTAGCATAGTCATGTGCGAGCATGTGCAACTGTTTATTCTCATGCTTGAGCCTTCTGATCTCCTGTTTGAGACTTATCACTTCAGCTGCCAATGATTCAACTTGGCGAGTTCGAGCAAATAGGCGTTGGGCCATATTAGACACAGAACCTCCACACTGAACACTGAGAGCCAGAGAATCCTTAACAGCCAACTCATCAGACCGTTTGGAAAGTAGTCTGTTATCTTTGGGAGTGAGAAGGTTCCTGGCCACCACCGCAGCGGTCATATCATTCTTCATCACATAGTCCCCAACGGTAAGAGAACCAGTAAGGGATAAGAGGGATGGGCGCCATATGTTGTCTTGAGGAGGCATGGCTGCCTCTTCACCAAAGTTCAAGTCAAAACGACGGTCAGATGGGCCAGACATTTTCAGAAATGATGAAGGAGAAATGAGGTCCAATAAATCTCTAAGTACAAAAATAAGGGGAAAATTCCTACAAGCAATAACTCTCTGAACGTACTTCTTGCACACAATTGGTGCCCCTATAAAAGAAAGAGCAACAAGACCGTTTGTTCAAAAATCGAAGAGGCACCACTCTCCAAATTTCGAGAAGTGGATTTTCCTGAGTAAAATATGTCTACAATCCCCACACGCGACATCAGCTCATCGGGTACCACAGATAACTTTGCCAAATATCTCTGACAAAGTTTAGACACATAAATTTTGAAGGTCCAGCTACCATACCATTACCCACAAGGGTAAAGGTACAACACCACTGCTTGATAACTGGAAAGTCCCTATGTGTGTCAACCTCCGTGCTCCGTGGCAAGGTAGATTGGCAAAAATGCCCAACCTTTACTCACATCGAGAAAACACTCCCAATAGAATTACTTGCTCAAAAATTGAAGAGCCACCGCTCTCCGAATCTCGAGAGCCAGTCTCCCACCAGGATTGCTTTCTAAAAAATCGAAGAGGCACCGCTCTCCGAATCTCGACCAGACTCCCACCAGGATTGCTTTCTCAAAAATCGTAGAGGCACCGTTATCCGAATCTCGAGAGCCAGACTCCCACTAGGATTGCCTTCTCAAAAATCGAAGAGGCACTGCTCTCCGAATCTCGAGAGCTAGACTCCTACCATGATTGCTTTCTCAAAAATCGAAGAGGCACCGTTATCCGAATCTCGAAAGCCAGATCCCCAATAGGTCTGCTTCTTCAAAAATCGAAGAGGCAACGCTCTCCAAAACTCGAGAGCCAGATCCCCAATATGATTGCTTGTTCGAAAACTGAAGAGGCACCGTTCTCCGAACTTCGAGAGCCAGATTTCCTTGGATAAAATTTGTTTGCAATCTTCACACACAACATCAGTTTTCCAGATACCACATACCACTTTTTCAAAGTGCTCTGACAAAGTTAAAACACGTGAATCTTGCAGCTCGCACTACATTGTTATAACCGAGAAGGGTAAAGGAACAGTGTTACTACTCGCTGTTGGGACAATTCCTATATATGTCGACATCCATCCTTCACAGCCAAGCAGACCTGCAAATAAAAAAAAATTCAACTTTTCTTCACATCCAAGAGGGCACTCTCAGTAGAGTCTCTCGAAATACTCAGCTTCTTTTCCCCCCGATAATACCTCTGCAAACAAGCCACACCAGAGCAAGAGTATCTCATATCATCAGGGTTAAAAGCAAGAGTATCCCATATCATGCTTTTTCCCTGTCTTTTCCTTTGCCCTTACTCTTACCTGCAAGACAAGGAGAAAGAAAGCAATTAGTCAAAATCTGAAATCAAACTTCCGATCTGGAACTGATTACCCGGAACCTTTGCCTGGTTGCTCACCTAGCATTGCTATCGAGTACTCATCCTCGACTGTTGTCAAGGTCGCGAATTCTTTCGGCAAATACCTCATAACAGTTGATACAATATTGGCTCTTTACACTGAAGCTGCCAAGCATGGATGAGTTGCTGAGAAGTAGTACTCTGAAGGACCATTCAAATGCAAAGGTTGTGCACCACTTCTGCGATGCAAAAGATTGAAGCAGAAGGTTCAACGATGAGCTGGAACATATCATTATAGCACGACACCCCCTGCAGAACCACATAATCCAGACGGATGAGTCTAAGTCAAATTCAAGCTCAACATCGTTGCCCTATCCAAATAGCTCGAGAAGCTTAAACAACCTTTCGCTGACACCGTCGCCAAAGAGCAAAGCCTCGCCATGCCACAACCACTACTTTGTCAACAGCAAAGGTATCCCATATCATCAGGGTCGAACGTACACTAGATTTGATGGACTTGTTTTGACCCTCAAATTCTTGAGTCGGCCTTATACTCTAGAGGAAACCAGAAAACCCTCTAGCCCAGTTCAAGAATAAGTCTGTGGAAAGTTACTTCTTCAAAAGCAAAAGTATCTCATATCATCTCTTCTCATTTTTCTTCTCTTTATCCTTCTTATTGCCTGCAAGATAAGGAGAATGAGAACAATCAGCCGGAACTCGAAATTAAACTTCTGATCTGGGACTGATTGCTTGGAACTCTGATTGCTTACCTTGTATGTCACCTCTTTTGGCAGATCTCCTAGCTCGGCGACTTGGGGGACTCCTACTACATGGTTTGTATCGCGCTTGACCAAGCCTGAAACTATAAGTAAGCTTCAAGTGAAATTGATATATTACCTTGTGCATCTCCACCAGTTAAAGATACCACCCCTGGATGGAGGAAAAGTACTTCCAAAGAAGATGCCACATCTACCTATGAGACAGATAAGGCAACTGAAAACAATACCACACTTCGGTACTTAGAAGTTTCGTGATTACTCAGCGGCTTGGATCTTGCAAGTCCCCAACCGAGGATCTTCCCTCACTCAAGAACTTAGGGGAGCACTGTTTGTACCGTCAAGGACCCAGAAGAGTTTCCCTCCAACCAAGAGGCCAATCACAGCGCGACACGTGTCGACATCGAAAGCCAATCATAGCGCGACACGTGTCAACATCAGAAACCAATCACAACACGACACGTGTCAATGTCAAAACAAAGATAGAAACTCTCTTCTATAAAAGAAGATCATTCTCCCACAATATTTCCTAATGTCATTTGTACTAAATCATTCACTAGTACTCACTAAAGGAGAGCTTGAACCTATGTACTTGTGTAAACCCTTCACAATTAATGAGAACTCCTCTACTCCGTAAACGTAGCAAATCTGGGTGAACCACGTACATCTTGTGTTTGCTTCCCTATCTCTATCTATTTACATACTTATCCACACTAGTGACCGGAGCAATCTAGCGAAGGTCACAAACTTGACACTTTTTGTTGTACCAAAGTCCTCGCTGATTTTGTACATCAACAATAATAAATCAATGTTTTGGGTATGTTATAGAAAATATATAGACTTATATTAGTATTGTACTTGTAGTAATTTAGTCATGATAAATTACAAAGGAAAGAAATAATACAACGCAACACATGAGTATAATTAAACCATATATGAAATATATGTGAAGATAAACAAGGTGATCACTGACTTATGTTAATCATAATGACTCTTACAATCAACCACAAACTTATTAGTTAAACTCAAGAAAACATTATATATGAAATGTTTGTATAATTACTCCAAAATTACAAACTGATCAAGACAACTGTTGACATTGTAAACTAGGGAACTTCATTAGAGAGCTTCAATGGTACCAGCATTGCTCCCACATTTGATCGGTCTCCTTTAATCATTTCTACATCCTTTATTGCTTTTGCATTATCGAAAATTTCATGAAAATCATGAAATAACTGAAAGAGTTTAAGCTAGGGTTCGAAAACTGTGAACTGCATAAACTCATCAAGGAGTATGGTTTTGCTTTCTTACAATCTGCATCATTGCAGTATGGTTTTTATACAGTTTTACATACACCCGCATGCCATAAACAATAGTACACGCATGCAATAAGTAATGTGAGATCATGCAATATTCTTCTGCCCATCTTCGACAGGACTTCATGGGTTTCATTTAGAATAGTCCTTTCACCATGTCAGCAGCACATGGCTTATACTCAGGTAGTTTGAACTGAATATTTGGTTTATCAATAACAACAAATGCATACTGTACGTATACCTGTAACGATGTTTGAAGCTACACCAAACAACATTACTGCATAAATATGAATCATAATTATGAGTAAGGATTTCATACCTCACTCCCACATTCAAACGTGATCAATGCATGCTTGCAAACCCATGCTTGTAACATGTCTTTGGAAGGCTGTAACATGTAAGGCTTTTGTAAAAGGGTCTGCTATCATACTGAAAGTACCAAGATGTTCAATCTCAATGACCTTCTCTTTAGCTTTGTCTTGAACTTTTAGATATTTGATGTCCATTAGCCTCGATGCTTTTGATCTTCTTTTGGTACCTTAGAACTTTCTTTTCAGATATTCGATGTGATTCAATTAGTTGTCAAATGATTGTTTTTTTTTAACAAACGATATTATCTACACTAAGGGTGATGGGATGGGCTTAGCCTTACAATGGGCTAGCAATAATGTGATTCAATCAATTATTTATTAAATATTATTTTCTCTGTTTTTAAACACGTTCAAAACATCTTAAGAGGCTCGTACCACCGGTGATAAAAAAAAAGGCCTTCCGCACGCGCACAATAATGTGAGTCAATCAGTTGTTTATTAAATATTATTTTCTCTATTTTTAATGCAAGTTCAATAGAATGTAGATGAAAATTGAAAGACCGATTTTATTATGTGGATTTAGCTGCTTTGATTGGTTTATGAGGGGTTTCTTATAGCATGGTCTAATATTATTCATTTAGTCCAAATATTTGATTTTCTTTTTGTCATAAAAATAAAAATATTGAAGCAATTCACGCATATAAATGTATTTAAAATGTGTAAGTAGCGCATAGAACGTCGTGATTTAAAAAATATTTTTTGCACATGCTTATACATAATAATGTGATTCAATTAGTTGTCAAATGATTATTATTTTTTTGTATAAACGATATTATCTACATTAAGGGGGGAGGAGGAGGACTTAGCCTTACAATGGGTTAGCAATAATGTGATTCAATAAGTTTTTTATTAAATATTATTTCTCTATTTTTAAACATGTTCAAAACATCTTAAGAGGCGTGTATCGCCAGTGATAAAAAAGGTCTTTCGCACGCGCACAATAATGTGATTCAATCAGTTGTTTATTAAATATTATTTTCTCTATTTATAAACACTTATGAGGCGCGTAGTGCCGATTATAATAAAAAGGTCTTTCGCACGCGCATAATAATGTGATTCAATTAGATGTCAAATATGAAGGAAAAATTTTGTCCTAGCTAAGAACATGTATGAACATTTGAATACATATGCTAACAATTAACTCTTTAAAGTAGGCATGCATCCAAGAACAATTCATGAAACCCATGACTTTCAAAGCCTAGTATATGGTGAATCAAAAGACTCTTTAACAACATTAAAGAATATGAAGAATTTAGAGATTCTTTACCCTTGAAGCTCATCCTTGATTACACAAGGGATTCACCCAAGTGGAGGGCCTTCAAGTCACCTCCTAGCTCCTTGGATCTTCCTTGTGATTTTCCTCCTTTTAGTGCTCATTTGCTTCTTTGAGGATTTGAGGATTAGTTCTCCAAAACACCAAAAGTTTGATGTCTCTATGTCTCTTCACCAAGGATGTAATTTGTGAGGATGAAAATGGATCACTTAGGGAAGTAAATTTGCTAGATAACTTTCCCCAAGTAGCTTAGAAAACCCTAATTGAAAACAAAGCTATAAAGATGAATTTATACTTCATTTCTTAGGTGAGTGGCAAACTTGCAATTAAGCAAACTTGCATACCCTCACCCTAAATGGTTGGCCTAAAACCAACTTAAAAGCCCAATACGAACATTTCGTATAATTAATTAACTAATTAATTAATCTTGACCATTCTTCAATTAAACCATTTAATTGCTTATCCATTTCATTTAATTGCTTCACATATATCCTTATTTGGTGTGCGATCCATTAGGTTCCAATTAGCGAGGCAGTGGGCGATGTTACTCTTAACTATCGATTGTGAATTGAAACCACATTTCAATTCTCCCTTTTTGATGATTAGTGTTTGCTAATCAATAGGGCTTCCACAAACCATGAGTGACACCTAGCAGTATGTCATGGTTACCCAAGCTAAGTAGAATTGGTTGGAGAACCTATCCAGTTACAATTACAATGCAATACGGTCATTCTCTAATACAATACTCTTAACCACATTGTTTAAGTGATAGTTTGTTTCATGTCTACTATCCAATGTGATACTTTCTTATATGATTCCCTTGAATATGATTTGGAACATCTTCCTTAGTCATATTCATTTGCTTTGGCCAAAGACTTTAGAATCATATTTTAGAGTATACTCCTTCCACCATGGAAGGTTAAAGATCCCTTGTTGTGCATTCATATGCCTACATGACTAGATCACATGACCCCAACAATGCCGTGGACAATCCGAGGGAATGCCTTTGTCATGATCAAAGATCAAGGACCTAACCATTAGACATCTATGATGCCTCAGGTCTAAGGACTACTTTGCATATTGTAACCTTAGAGTTCGTACATGACATGTATGTTTGAACTCTCATTAATCGCAGTTCAGTGTACTCGATTACTCTTTCGAGCACCTATGTGTTTGTCTTAGTGTCCAACACCAAATGACTTGAGACTAGTTCATACTCACGTTTGAGTCAACATAACACATACTAACCTTAGCGGATTGTCAATGCCCAATTGGCAATCCTATGGCTAGGAACGTTTTAGGAATGAACATAAGAGAAAGGTCTCTTTAATCTAACTCATTAGATCACTTATCTCTTATGTCAAATACATCCCTTGGATTCTCTTATTGATTAAACACATGATACAATAAATAGTGATTAACAATAAGTATTGCCCTTCCGTTAAACATATAAAAGTTTAACATATTAAGTATTCCAAAAAGCTATTACATCAAATGAGTGGCTTTGTGGGCATACTTCCAACAATCTCCCACTTGCACTCAAAGCCATCCTCCCATGTATCTAATACCCATTTTATCCATATGACGATCAAGCTGGATTTGAGTCATTGGCTTTGTCAGTGGATCTGCTACGTTATCGGCTGAAGCAACTTTGAGGATGTTGACTTTCCCCTCGGTAGCATATCATCTTATGATATTAAAGCGCCTATCAAAATGCTTGTTCTTTTGATGAGCCCTGGGTTCCTTGGCTTGAGCTATCGCCCCACTATTATCACAGTACAAAGTTACTGGTGATGTGATGGTTGGAACCACTCCAAGTTCAGTAATGAACTTTTTCATCCAGAACGCTTCTTTGCCGGCTTCAGCTGTAGCGACATATTCAGCCTCTGTCGTGGAATCAGCAATTACACTTTGTTTCTTGCTTTTCCAACTGACAGCCCCACCATTCAGAGTGAATACATATCCGGAGTTGGAACTTCTATCATCGACGTCAGATTGGAAATTTGCGTCTGTATAAGCTTCCACTCGCAACTCTGATGCTCCTCCATAAACGAGGAACATGTCCTTAGTTCTTCTTAAGTACTTAAGGACCATCTTGACAGCTGCCCAATGTTCTGATCCTGGGTTAGATTGATATCGACTAGTAATGCTCACAGCATACGCGATATCAGGCCTTGTGCATATCATGGCATACATGAGACTCCCTATGGCGGAAGCATAAGGAATTTCATTCATTTAGCCGTATCTCTTCAGGAGTCTTAGGTCCCATGGACTTAGAAAGGTGAATTCCATGTCTCACAGGAAGAAAACCTTTCTTAGATTGTTCCATCTGGAACCTACTTAGCACCTTATCAATGTACATCGATTGGGATAATCCAATTAATTTTCTGGATCTATCACGATAGAGTTTTATCCCAAGTACATAAGATGCATCTCCTAAATCTTTCATGTGGAAGGTTTTAGACAACCACACTTTTACAGAAGAAAGTACTGCAGTGTCATTCCCGAATAGTAATATGTCATCTACATATAACACTAGGAATACTACTGCATCCCCAACGACTTTTTGATAAACACAATTGTCGTCTTCGTTTTGAGTAAAACCAAACGTTTTGATTTCAGTATCGAAACGAATGTTCCAGCTCCTTGAGGCTTGCTTAAGTCCATAAATGGACCTTTGAAGCTTGCATGCCTTAGTCTCTTCAGACTCGGACACGAAACCTTCGGGTTGAGTCATATAGAGCTCTTCATGTAGGTAGCCGTTCAGAAAGGCCGTCTTCACGTCCATTTGCCATCTCTTTGAATCAATGTCGGACATTGCTTCAGTGTAGTCCCTAGGGTCCTCCTTTGTTTCATTGTCACCTAAAAGGTACAATTCATCAAAGTCATTTTTAAGCCAAACCTCATAGGTGGCTTACTAACCCGTTCAGATCTACGTGGAGCTAGGGGTTCAGGAACAGGGTTGTCAATATGTCGAGTGCTTGTTTGTGGTTCATTATTAATCTCATTAATTTCCATCTCTTTGCTTCTAGTTCCTTTGAGAACAAATTGTTCCTCTAGAAACATAGCAGTTCTGGCGACAAAGACTTTCTGGTCGTCAGGATGGTAGAACTCATATCCCATAGTTTCTCTAGGATATCCCACAAAATAGCATCTTACTGATCTTGCTTCAAGCTTAGTGGCCTCAAGCTTCTTGACATATGCTTCACAACCCCAAATCTTAATATGATTAAGACTTGGCTTTCTTCCATGCCATATCTCATAGGGTGTTTGTGAAACTGATTTGGAAGGTACTCTATTAAGCAAGTAAGCTGCTGTATATAGAGCGTATCCCCAGAATGTTACTGGTAGATCAGCGGAACTCATCATAGAACGAACCATGTTCATCAAGGTTCGATTTCTCCTTTCAGAAACTCCATTAAGTTGTGGAGTTCCCGGTGGAGTCCACTGTGATATTATTCCACACTCTTTGAGATAATCTAGGAACTCATTACTCAGATATTCACCCCCTCGATCCGATCTTAGGATTTTTATCTGTTTCCCAGTTTGCTTCTCAACTTCATTCTTGAATTCTTTGAACCTTTCAAAGGATTCTGACTTGTACTTCATAAGATATACATAGCCAAACCGAGAGTGATCGTCGGTGAATGTGATATAGTATGAGAAGCCTTCTCTCGACGTAGTAGACATAGGTCCACATACGTCAGTGTGGATTAACCCTAGAATTTCAGTGGCACGCTCTCCTTTTCCAGTAAATGGAGATTTGGTCATCTTCCCTTTCAAGCAACTTTCACAAGTACCCATCCGGTCATTACCTAATGGGCGGAAATATCCGTCTTTCGACATCTTGCGAGTCTTATCAAGGTTCACATGTCCAAGTTTAAGATGCCACATCTTTTCTTGGTTAACTTCTTCTCTAGCCCTTTTGGGTTTTGAGGTATTCCCGCTTTCAATACAGTGCATCCCACTATTCGTCTCTAGGTGAAAAAGTCCCTCTATCATATTACCATGAGAGATAATACGACCGTTCAAGTATAAAGTGCAACTCATTTTGTCAAACAACACTGAGTGCCCATCTCGTAAAAGCTTAGAGATGGAAATCAAATTCTTTATACATGAAGGAAAATATAAACAATTTTTAAGTTCCAGGACTTCCCCAGAGGGTAGGTTAAGCATATAGGTGCCTATTGCTTTTGCAGAGATTTTAGTGTCGTTCCCAACTCGCACAACCATCTCCTCATTGCGCAGTGACCTGCTCCCTGTTAGTCCCTGCAACGTATTACAGATATGTTGACTAGCGCCTGAATCAAATATCCAGGAATTGGAGCCCACTGTAAAAGCACTCTCTATGACAGAAATAGTCTCTTCAAAAGTCCTTGTCATAAGGCTCGCAATGCGCACCCTGTATTTCTTCTTCCAACGTTCATCCTTTCCACAATGAAAGCATGTTCCCTTGGATTTCTTTGCCTTCTTCTTATGTAACCTTTTCCTTATTATTGCATTCTCACTCCCACTGTCCCTTTTGAAACCTTTTTCAAATTTACAGCACATGTCAATCATCTCTTTCAAAGAATGATCGAATCTATTCACTTTATAGTTTACGATAAACTTAGTGAAATCATCCGAGAGAGATGCAAGGAAAAAGTCTTGGGCCATTTTCCCATCGATGGAAGTTCCTAAATTTTGAAGATCTTGAAAGATCCTTTCCATCTTTTGTCCATGTTCATGGACCGATGTCCCCTTTGCCATTTTGGCATTCATTAGACTACAAATATTTGAGAATCGTACATTACTAGTCTCAAGGTCATGCATCTTATGCAAACTTTCAACCATGGCACAAGAAGTGTCCATGTGCTTATGTAGCTTCATAAGCTCTTCACTAAGTGAAGTGAGGATTAAGCATTTGGCTTGTAAGTCATCCTCATAGTGTCTAATATAATTTTGACACTCCTCCTTTGAAGCTAGTTTCGTAGGAGGTACATGAGGAGGGGATTGCTTAAGTACATACAATATGTCTTTCACCTTTGAGACATTCTCAATGTGGCGATACCAAGCAAGGAAACGTTGGCCCTTTAGGCCCTTTTTGTCAAGTATAATGGTGGGTATAATTTTAGGCATGTCGTTCACTACATAACATAACAGAAATCGAATTAGAATTGTTGTTTAAAACTATTTTGATTGGGTCTTTTAATCAAATAGTACCACCCACTATTTTTGGCAAATTCCACATCCCTCAATAGAATTCGAGAGTTATATTGAACTCTTAGTGGGTTATGGGAGACTCACCATTACCAAGCCCACCTCAGAAGAATATCTTATTGGTTAGCAAAAATAATGATGAGAGAATAACGCATTATTCATTTACAACCTTTTGTAATTACCCATCTAGTTCGACCTCTAGAGAATGATGCCTCAGAAGAATATCTTATTGGCATCATTGCACTTAGTTTAAGTCATTCCCACCATGCTAGTTCAAATAGGGGTTCAAGAATGGCCTCAGAAGAATATCATATTGGCCATACTCGTTGCCTACTTTCACTTCATCATATGTTTATGGGCTTCTCCTGAATGTAAGCACATACTTTGTATACCCCAGAACTGGACGAATACGGTGTACGAGTCACAAACGATTGAAGCCCACCACGGTGGAAGGCCTACGAAGAGATATTCTAAACATCTCTCGCTTATCAACTTAATATTCATTTGTTGAGGGAATAGCGTTGGGCTACATCAAAACATTTTAATCACATTAAAAGAACTTGGGCCTATCACAACCATTGGTCCAAGTTTATATGAATTAGTAGTATATAATACTCCCACTGTTTCGTTAAAACAAGCGAGACTATATGGAACTACTAACGAATGCTTTGCATCCTCATATGGACTATATAGTCATATTAGGTTTTAGGATGATTATGAACCGTTTGATTTGATCCAACACGAGCCTTGTGTTGGACCTTGGGTCTAAGGTATGTAGTTGTTGATTTTAGTTACGCGTTTAATCCAATTAAACCGTTATTTCCTATTGGGCGTTGGACCCAACTATTCCATTTTGCATACATTTAAACAAAAGGAATATATGAAATAATAATAAGGGCTTATGCCCTTTTACAACATAAATGATGGACTTATGTCCATTTACAACAATCTTGAACTAATCAAATTACATTCAAATCTACACTACCAAGCCCAAACATTCATAATGTAAAGCGGCCAATCACATAGCTCAATTATCGAGGCATTTGGTTCATAATCACCCTTCTCTTAATCAAACACATTTAATTAAGAAAACAACTTTAAAACAATTGGTTTTCGGATCCATAGAATTGATTTAAATGAAACTAAATAAAATGAAAATCCAATTCTCATTTAAAGAGACAAACCATTTTGTTCTCATCTAATTTGGGCCATTTTCTAAAAACAAAAACTTTTGGGGTCACTTTGTAAAAACACAAGAGTCCACAACTTCATGTAATTACAACTTAGAACCCAAACATTTTTAATAATGTCAAAAACATCATTAAAGGAGCAAAACAATTTGTCCTTTAAAGTTTTTGGACCTTAACGTAAAAACGTAAACTTTTGGGCCAAAATGCAAATACACAAAAGTATCAAAACTTTATGTAAGTGCACAAAACACCCAAAAATACCCTATTTAATAGGGTGGCCGGCCATAAGTGGTTTTTATTGGTAAAATTCAAATTTTATACAAAGTTTTGTAAGTGAGTTATGTTAGGTGAGGTAAAGATGAAATAAAATTTTGTATGAAATGATTTATGTCATTCTTTAAAACAAAGTTTGTCTCCCATTAAAATTACTTAATCATTAACCATCACCCACTAAAATTAAATCAAAACTTTATGTAAAAACATAAAACTTTTTGAATCAAAACTTCAAAACTTTTTGTTCTTGGCAAGAACTCCAAGAACATTGAAGAACACTTATGAAAACTCAAAATACATGGCACCAAATTTTTAGTTCCAATATTCATGCTTAAATGAAATACATCTACAACATTTGAGATGCTAAATTTTCTAGCAAAATTTATATTCAAAGCAAGAACAAAGCTTGTAACATTTACAACATTTAAATCATAAAACATGAAAATCACAAAACCCAAAAGGATCCACCATACACTAGACCTAGGCTCTGATACCACTTGAAGGAAAATTTTTGTCCTAGCTAAGAACATGTATGAACATTTGAATACATATGCTAACAATTAACTCTTTAAAGTAGGCATGCATCCAAGAACAATTCATGAAACCCATGACTTTCAAAGCCTAGTATATGGTGAATCAAAAGACTCTTTAACAACATTAAAGAATATGAAGAATTTAGAGATTCTTTACCCTTGAAGCTCATCCTTGATTACACAAGGGATTCACCCAAGTGGAGGGCCTTCAAGTCACCTCCTTGCTCCTTGGATCTTCCTTGTGATTTTCCTCCTTTTAGTGCTCCTTTGCTTCTTTGAGGATTTGAGGATTAGTTCTCCAAAACACCAAAAGTTTGATGTCTCTATGTCTCTTCACCAAGGATGTAATTTGTGAGGATGAAAATGGATCACTTAGGGAAGTAAATTTGCTAGATAACTTTCCCCAAGTAGCTTAGAAAACCCTAATTGAAAACAAAGCTATAAAGATGAATTTATACTTTATTTCTTAGGTGAGTGGCAAACTTGCAATTAAGCAAACTTGCATACCCTCACCCTAAATGGTTGGCCTATATGGTTATTGGGCTTATTGCCCATTTTGTTTTAGTTGTCATACAACTTAAACATAATGGGCCTTGTGGACCAAAACACTTTTGGGCCCCGAAGCCCTAAAACCAACTTAAAAGCCCAATACGAACATTTCGTATAATTAATTAACTAATTAATTAATCTTGACCATTCTTCAATTAAACCATGTAATTGCTTATCCATTTCATTTAATTGCTTCACATATATCCTTATTTGGTGTGCGATCCATTAGGTTCCAATTAGCGAGGCAGTGGGCGATGTTACTCTTAACTATCGATTGTGAATTGAAACCACATTTCAATTCTCCCTTTTTGATGATTAGTGTTTGCTAATCAATAGGGCTTCCACAAACCATGAGTGACACCTAGCAGTATGTCATGGTTACCCAAGCTAAGTAGAATTGGTTGGAGAACCTATCCAGTTACAATTACAATGCAATACGGTCATTCTCTAATACAATACTCTTAACCACATTGTTTAAGTGATAGTTTGTTTCATGTCTACTATCCAATGTGATACTTTCTTATATGATTCCCTTGAATATGATTTGGAACATCTTCCTTAGTCATATTCATTTGCTTTGGCCAAAGACTTTAGAATCATATTTTAGAGTATACTCCTTCCACCATGGAAGGTTAAAGATCCCTTGTTGTGCATTCATATGCCTACATGACTAGATCACATGACCCCAACAATGCCGTGGACAATCCGAGGGAATGCCTTTGTCATGATCAAAGATCAAGGACCTAACCATTAGACATCTATGATGCCTCAGGTCTAAGGACTACTTTGCATATTGTAACCTTAGAGTTCGTACATGACATGTATGTTTGAACTCTCATTAATCGCAGTTCAGTGTACTCGATTACTCTTTCGAGCACCTATGTGTTTGTCTTAGTGTCCAACACCAAATGACTTGAGACTAGTTCATACTCACGTTTGAGTCAACATAACACATACTAACCTTAGCGGATTGTCAATGCCCAATTGGCAATCCTATGGCTAGGAACGTTTTAGGAATGAACATAAGAGAAAGGTCTCCTTAATCTAACTCATTAGATCACTTATCTCTTATGTCAAATACATCCCTTGGATTCTCTTATTGATTAAACACATGATACAATAAATAGTGATTAACAATAAGTATTGCCCTTCCGTTAAACATATAAAAGTTTAACATATTAAGTATTCCAAAAAGCTATTACATCAAATGAGTGGCTTTGTGGGCATACTTCCAACAAAATAATTGTTGTTTTTTTTTTCAACAAACGATATTATCTACCCTAAGGGGGAAGGGGGTGGGCTTAGCCTCACAATGGGCTAGCAATAATGTGATTCAATTAGTTGTTTATTGAATATTATTTTCTCTATTTTTAATGTAAATTCAATAGAATATAGATGAAAATTGAAAGACCGATTTTATTATGTGGATTCAGTTGCTTTGATTGGTTTATGAGGGGTTTTTTCTAGCATGGTGTAATATTATTCATTTAGTCCAAATATTTGACTTTGTTTTTGTCATAGAAAAAATATTGAAGCAATTCATGTATATACATGCATTCAAAATGTGTAAGTAGCCCGTAGGACACCGTGATTCAAAAATGCACAATGGGCTAGCAATAAAGTGATGCAATCAGTTGTTTATTGAACATTATTTTTTCTATTTTTAATGTAAATTCAATAGAATGTAGATGAAAATTGAAAAACCGATTTTATTATGTGAATTCAGTTGCTTTGATTGGTTTATGAGGGGTTTTTTCTAGCATGATCTAATATTATTCATTTAGTCCAAATATTTTACTTTCTTTTTGTCATAGAAAAAATATTGAAGCAATTCACGCATATAAATGCATTTAAAATTTATAAGTAGCGCGTAGGACATTGTGATTCAAAAATGCCTTATGCACGCGCGTAAGCGCGTGAATGAAGGCTAGTGATACAAAATGAAAGGACAAGTTTGAAAATAGACTATTCAATATTTGTGGAAATCTTTATTCAGTAGAATATCCAATAGTTCTCATTCTCCACTGCATCTGTCATTTCATCTCAAATACGCTACAAAGAAAGGTAGGCCTACAAATAACAATCAGAGGGAGTACAAAAGGTGACCAAAACAAAGCCACATCTTCAATTATACAGGAATTGAAGTTTCCACAATTCAAGTGGGAATGTGTTGACTTCATGACTTAGTAATTTAAAGTCTTGGTCCTTGGAATGATTAGTTCATAAAATACAATATTTGTTGACTTGAAGTGCATGCATAAAGTTGGATAAAATCTATATGGTCTTTTAATCAATCAGTTGTAGCAAATAAATATATAGTTCATAATACTTAATCTCAGTTTACTACCCTCAAGTTTTTTGGTTTTCAACATTGGTACATCAAATTTTTTTCCATCCCAGAATGGTACTTGATGTCATAATTCAGGGAAACTTTCATACATATGTTAAGGTTAATGTTAAATCAATCATTGACTAGTGACGTGATGTCCACATGGACAATAACTGGACGTAACGTGTCAATATAGGCCCCACGTGGATATTAAAAAATCAGGACCACAAGACATTGAGTCTTGAGATATCTATTTTGTTGGGTTATTTGATTTTTTGTGTGAGACAAATAACAAAAATGGCTGTGTTGAAAATCTGAGTTGTAGAAGGCGATATTTTGAGCAAAAGTTCCTAGATCCAATCTGCCACCACTTTCTCCAATGCATCTGCCATTTCATCTCAAACACGCTAGAAAGAAAGGTAGGCCGACAAGTAACTATCAAAGACAATTTAACAGGTGACCAAAACATAGCCACATCTTTATACAGGAATTAAAGTTTTCACAATCCAAGGGGGGAATGTATTGACTTCATGACTTAGTAATTTAAAGTCTTGGTCCTTGGAATTATTAGTTCATAAAATACAAATATTTGTTGACTTGTAAAGTTGGATAAAATCTAGATACTCGGGATTTTATTCGTTTTAAATGTTGTTTGCCTTAGTCCTTTGGCATGTGTGATTTACTTGTTGTGCATGTGTAAAGTTGGACAAAGTCTATAAGGTCGTTTAGTCAATTGGCTATGGCAAATAAATAGACACTTCATAATACTTTTACTCATTTGTTTATATATAGTTGAATAACTTAATGATTTCATATTTTATTATTATTTTTTTAGATATGATATTTACAAAGTATTTTATAATATGAACGATTTCAATCATAAATACAAAATTTCGTGAATTGAAAACTAAGTATTTTGAGGAAGTTAATTTAATAAAAAAAATGATACTATTGTATATAATGACAAACATAGGCATAGTTGTGGGGGTGGTGGCAACAATAGCAGTGGTAGGGGTAGTGGCAGTGATGGTAGCGGCAAACGTGGGGGGTTTGGTGGTTGTGACAATAATAGGGTGTGGTGGTTGGGGTGTAGAGGTAGCAGTGGTGGTAGCAGTAGTAGTGAAGATTGTGGTGGTGGTAATGGTGGTGGTGATATGAGGTTAATCATTGTAGTGGTAGGTGGTGGCGGTCTTTGTTCTTCGAGGGCGAAAATATATGTAGAAGGATAAATAATGTCAATTTTCATTAATGAGGGTATTATAAGAATTAAAAATAGTCATTAAATGCTTAGCTCCGCTTTTTATAAAAGCAAGTTTTAAAAGTAACCTATTAAAAGTTGTTGACTGGATGCGACTACGTTAAAAATAGGTACGATATAGGTGTAGAGAGTAAGTTGGGTGTAAAAAAAGGTTATATGGGTTCAAATAAAATTTCTCATTTGTTTTTGTTATGAATAATGTTAGGGAGACTTTTTAACAAAAATACTACTTTTACCACCTAATTGTACCATCGTTTGTACCATATCTCTAATAGAGATGAAACTCATATGTGTTGGCAGACTTTACCTCTATTAGAAAGATGATACAACTAGGTGGTAAGTGTAACATTACTCAATTTTTAATCAAATTTGCAAACTAAATGACGTGTACCAATAAGAAATAAGCATGTTAATCTATACTTAACTAATAATAACAATCATGTCGTTTGGTTAGTAAATTTGGTTTAAAATTTTGGTCTCCCTAGCATTATCCTATTGTTATTGTGGGGTGATTTGTGGTTTGTGTTAACCTAAAATGAGATTCATTTTTTGTCCGTAATTAATATCAAATCCAATAGTGAATGACCATATATTTCTTGGTCACCAGAAAACCAAGAGAACATTTTCGGATTTTGGTCATCCAAATTTTGTGACACTAGATTCAGAGTACTCAATACCTAAGCTGGAGCATAACCAAATCAAGCACGTGGAAGTAGTTTACATCTCAAAATACAAGCTTGCATCAGATTTATATAGACAGGAAACTGTCTTTGCAAATTTAAAGATAAAAAAAATGAGGAGCAAAAATATCTGCTACAAGGTATGGTGGACTTGTATTTGCACCATTAGCGTCACAATGATATCGATTTAATATGATGGCGAATTTCTTTGGGTTCTTAGTCATCTCAGCCAAATTTCGGATGTCTTTTCGTCTCAAACACTGTACAAAAGAGAAGTTGACTTAACGTAATTATTTCAGTCAAATATGGGTTCTACTCCTCCAGTTGGCTTGCAATTTTGTCCTCTGTGCACTTCATCGTCATGTTAGCATCCCCGTGTAAAAATTCACATGTAGTATGATGAGATGACAAATAATAAAATGCCAAAAGCACCATAATTCCCCCATCTTAAAAACAATTAAAATCAAGATCAAGAGGCAGAAACACAATTAATCAAGAGTGCATTGCCTTTGCCCCTGTCAAGGGATTTGGATCCTCTCCTAAGCTTAAGGAGAGGATCCTCCTGACCAACATATATGGGCCGTTGGATGAAAATCCAACGGCTATAATTATTATAACTTTAAAGGGACCCTCCTGTTTGTAGCCGTTAGATTTTCATCCAATGGTCCATATATGTTGGTCAGGAGGATCCTCCCCATTAGCTCAGGAGAGGATCCGTCTAGTTTTGAAAAGTCAATATGTCGAGTTTTTTTGTCCAACCGTGCAAGTGAGTAAGGGAGGGTCCGGTTTCATTCGGTTTGTTTTTTTTTTTGTTGGTTTTCAGTCTTTTGTACCCACCCCTACAAGTGGGTCGAAATTTCGAATGGTGGTGTTGTCGCATAGTCTTTTCATATGTAATAAGTTTATTAACTTTACCTGTGTATGCTCACGCAAACTTTCATAACACACTTGTGTGGACAATATCAGCCATTAGAAACAGATCTTGCAACCACATAAATTTGAACTTTTTTCATTTATTTTCTACTCGCAACGAAATGTCTTTCGTTTGCCCCTTTCTCTTATTCCTTCTTATTCTTTCTATGGTAATATCGATAAATGTCACCGACTATATATTTGGGTGGAGAAATTTCAAGCCATGGGACTAAAAACCAAATTATAAAAAGAGAATATCAAAAAATGAGAAAATTCTTCAATGACACGTAATAATGAATGATGCAGAATGAATGAACAAGATTGAAAATAGACTATTCAATACTTGTGGAAATCTTTGTACAATAAAATAACTAATAGTTCTCCTTCTCCAGTGCATTTTCCATTTCATGCCCTACAAACAAAGGTAGGCGTACAAGTAACTATCAGAGGCAATTCAACATGTGACCAAAACATGGCCACATCTTTAATTATATAGGAATTAAAGTTTCCACAATTCAAGTGGGAATGTATTGACTTCTTTAAACTCTGGTCCTTAAAATTATTAGTTTAGAACATACAATATTTGTTGACTTATAGTGCATGCATAAAGTTGGATAAAATCTAATACTCAAGATTTATTATCCGTTTTAAATGTTGTTTGCCTTAGCCCTTTGGCATGTGTGTGATTTACTTGTATTGCATGCGTAAAGTTGGACAAAATATGTAAGGTTGTTTAATCAATTAGCTGTAGCAAATAAATAGACAGTTTATAATATTTTTGTTTGTTTGCTTTTATATAGTTGAATGACCAAATGAGGCACAAGTTTACACCAAGGGTGGAGAGAATAAATTTGTTATATTTGCACCTTTTTCTTTAATACTTTTTGAATTCCTTGCTATATTTACATCAAGGAGTGAGGAGAATAAATTGATTACAAAATCATAATACACGATTCGAACCTAAATTTTCTTTTATTTCAAGTAGAGAAAATGGAGCTTTATATACAGAGACAAAAACTTTCACTTTATTTCAAGAAACACCACTAGTTTTTAAACATGTCAAGGAGAGACAAAAATATTAAAAATTAATAAAAATTAAAAAATAAAAAATAAAAAAACCATCTCAATAACATGGAACAATGCTTTAAAATATCAATTATACCTCTAAGGCTTTAGGGCTGTTAATAGAACACAACCCTCAGAATTCCAACAAAATTAATATGTGACATAAACTCAACTCATCATCGACTATTTCTGCAGAATCAGTTTTGAAACTATATGTAGAATCAGTTTGTATCCTTTATTACTATAATCAGTTCAATCTGTCCTCGATCATTTTTGCATAATTATTTCAACCCGTCTTGAACTATTTTTGCAGAATCAGTTCAACCCGTTCTTGTCTATTTTCGCATAATCAATTCAACCCGTTCTCGACCATTTTTGCTCCATTTTTGCAGAATCAGTTCAACCCGTCTTGGTCATTTTTGCAGAACCAGTCAAACCCGTCATCGACCATTTTTGCAGAATCAGTTCAACCCGTCCTCGACCATTGTTGCATAATCAGTTCAACATGTCCTCGACCATTTTTGCAGAATCAGTTCAACCCGTCTTTGACCATTTTTGCAAAATCATTTCACCATTTTTACAGAACCAGTTCAACCTTTCCTCCGTCATTTTTGCAAAATCAGTTTAACCCATTCTCGACCATTGTGCAGAATTAGTTCAACCCATCCTTGATCATTTTTTGCAAAATTAGTTCAACCCGTCATCGATCATTTTTGCAGAATCAGTTCAACCTTTCGTTGACCATTTTTGCAGCATCAGTTCAACCCGTCCTCAACATTTTTGCAGAATCAATTAAACCCATTGTCGACTATTGTTGCAGAATCAGTTCAACCCATCCTCAACAATTTTTTGCAGAATCAGTTCAATCGCCCCGATGTCTGCTACTTCGAGGTACTCTGTTTAGAAGTTCTCCGTGCTTCAGTTCGGTGTTTGCCCCTTTCATTGGGACTCCTTTAAGGGCTCTTAGATTGCTCATCCAAATATGCATTTTGCTTTTCCTTTCTGGTTTTTTTGTTTGTGTTCTGTTTGACTGCTAAGAAAGTGAGGAAGAAAGTAAAGTACAAAAATTTAGGAATTTGCACGTGCAACACGATCCGACATCGAATCAAAGAAAAATGAGAGAAATCAGAACGAAATTGAACTGGATTTGAGAGGCTTCTCGCCGATTGCCAGTCTTTCAAGCTCCGCTCCAACTTCACCTTCGGCCTAATATTTCTTGAAAAGAGAAATGAGTAACAGGTGAAGAGATTGAATTGTGAAAGAAAATTTTTATTGGAATACAATAATTATCTTTCCATGCCAACTTAAAAATTTTATCTTACAAACTTCCTGTGTTTACCCTAAAAAGTTGTTTGGTGGAAAAATTCTAGGGAGAGAGAGAATTGAGATAGAAAATGACACTGACACTAAGGGTGCCGGAGACTCGACGACCTCCAAGAGGGTGAAGATTGTTGTCGTGTGCAAGTTTCTTCGCTTTTGTGATTTTTATTTTATTTTTAGTTTGATTAAGGGTTCCGACCAAAACAAAGTTCGATTAAGGGCTTAGGGGAATAATGTAAAAGATTTTTATAAGTTGGGATTGGAAAGATAATACTTGAGTTTAAATAAAGTCACCTTACCACTATAAAGGGTATATTTATAACTTACACTCTAGAAAAAAAAAAGACAAATGATGTCATCTTTTACATGTACTAACTTTTTTCCTTCCTTGAAATATTTATAAAGTGTTGTCTCAAAATAAAATTAAAAGTATACTCTATGTGTAATTTTTCTTTATAAATTCGTGACTTTATTACTTAAAAATATTAAGCTAACTAATTCCTTATTGTCATCGTAAGTGACCATTTACTACAGTGATAGAAATGTGTTGAGTCCTTACATGGCGACGTGGGTTGAAACCCCGTCGGTGACTAATCTAACATTTAATTTAATAAAATATATTGTTTGGCCAAAAAAAATCCTTATTGTCATTAAAAAAAGAGAGAATTTTTTATTTCTGTTATTATATTTAATTAGTCTCTTGCTACATTAAAAAAAAGTTATTAATACTTTCATAACAAAGCTTCATTAATTTTACATATAGTTATATAAATGTATTTTAAACTTATTGTACATTTGAAAATAAATGGACAAACTTTTGATACGTTTAGATTTTAAATGAACTAATAAACAAATGTACCATAAAATTAAAATTACTCATATTATAGGTAATCAAATGTACCAATACAATCAAACATACCTTTACTATGATTATGTATGTGATAATGAGTTTTGAACATTCTATTTAATTCACTAAACTAAATATTATAATAAACAATAAAAAATCTAAAATCTCCAGATTGATAGATGCATATAACAGTAACAAATTCATAGGTAAGGAATGATAGGGAAAAAAGGAAAACGAAAGTAAAGATGTAATGTGAAGTTTTTTAGGGTGGCTAGCAACCTATTTCATGAAAAAAAGGTATAAAAAAAAAAACAGAACGTCTAAAATTGAATTTTTAATAAAATGAAATTAATCATCAAAACTGTAGGAAAAATGTTTAATCAAATTCTTAAAAGTAATAGATGTTTAATGAACGTAATTGAAAAACGAGGCGTTTATATCAAAACCTCCCTAAACTATGTAAAATAATCATGGAAACACAAACCATACCCCTAAGAATAAAGAGAAATTGCAAAACGTGAAATGCATGGCTTTTCATTTTTAGTATAAATACAAGATGGTGTTCTTGGATGAGATTGTCCATCTTTTACATGCTTTCTAGAACTTCGCCACAATGGCTTTAACTCCATGGTTTCTCCTTCTCATCAGCCTCATATCTACTCTGCTAGTTGATGTCACTCTATCTGCTGCTCACCAGGATACCCGGAAGGCATTCATAAAATATGCATTTTGAACAATTCCGTTTCTCTGCTCAAAATATGTTCATTAATTAATTTAATCTTCTGATCTTGGATATATTAACTGCAGGATTATATTGTGTATATGGGTGACAAGCGAAAGCCTGAGGTTTCCATCACTACCACATCAGCTCTTCATGTAAACATGCTACAAAACGTCGTCGAGGACAGGTTTAATTAATTATCACATATGATAGTGAGCTTAATTATATATACTGATTAACAGTATCCGTGACAAGGGTACCATTTAATTTAGTCATCTCTCGTACATACGCATCTTCTCGTTGTTTTTCGAGCTTAATTATGGCAGAGTTTGAAAGTGTCAAAACTTTGACGATTTTGATTTTTGACGTTTATTTATCCAGCAATATTGCGCACGAATCTCTGCTTCTGCACAGCTACAAGAGAAGCTTCAATGGCTTTGCTGCCAGGCTAACAGAGGAAGAAGCACAGAAGTTGGCTGGTTGTCTTATGAACCCAACTTTAATTTTATTTTTCAACTTGCATAAACATTAATAGTGACCATTGTATGACTTGAAAAATATATGCAGGAATGGATGGTGTGGTGTCTGTTTTCCCTAGTGAAACTAAGAAGCTCCACACAACAAGGTCATGGGACTTCATTGGGTTTCCTGAAATGGTGGAGAGAAGAGCCATGGAAACTGATATCATTGTCGGGGTGATTGACTCTGGAATTTGGCCTGAATCTGCCAGCTTCAGTGACGCCGGGTTTGGTCCACCCCCCAAAAGGTGGAAAGGCGAATGCATGGGCGAAGGCAATTTTACTTGCAACAAGTAAAGCAAACCAGTTTATTTCAACCATCCACTGCACATTTCAAAAAAAATATCACGTGTTGTTGTTAATTACACTTGGACAGAAAAAAAAAAGTGCGAACTTGATTATAATTTGTATGATATGTTGTCAAATTGTAACTCTTAATTAATATTACATATTGTTGTTACACTTGGACAGTAAAATTATCGGAGCACGGTTTTACCGCAGTCAACCCTATCCTGAAAATAGCAGAGATATCAATTCTCCGAGAGACACGGAAGGCCATGGAACCCACTGTGCATCAACAGCAGCAGGGAACTTAGTTAGCAAGGCAAGTCTGTATGGTTTAGGGTTGGGGACAGCCAGAGGAGGGGTGCCATCAGCACGCATTGCGGTGTACAAAGTTTCTTGGTCAGACGGGTCCCCGGATGCTGATATTCTAGCGGCATTCGATGATGCCATAGCTGACGGTGTTGACATACTCTCTGTCTCCCTTGGGGGGCCTATCCCGTTAGATTATTTCAGAAATTCCATTGACATTGGAGCTTTTCACGCTTTAAGAAAAGGAATATTCACTTCCGCGTCTGCTGGTAATCAAGGTCCAAACCTGAAAACTATTACAAACTTTGCACCATGGTATCTTGCTGTGGCTGCTAGCACCATAGATCGCCACTTTGATACCAAGGTTCAATTGGGAAACCACAAAATTTATGAGGTAACTGATACAGAATCTAACCTTTGCTCATTTAGGGCTTTGTTTGGTAGTGATTCTGGTTGGGCAGTATATACATATATATATATATATATATATATATATATATATATATATATATATGCTGCAGATGCACCAAAATACTAGAGAAGTGATTAAAACATGAAAGTTGATTATGATTTGTTTTTGCTTCCTTGGTAGGGAATAGTAACAAACACATTTGAACTCAAGGGTAAATTCTACCCCATAGTATATGCTGCAGACGTTCCAGATAGGGCAGCAGGTTTCGATGGGGAAATTTCCAGGTATGTGTACGCATTTTGAGAGTATATATTGTAAGAACTTGTAAACAAACAAACACCAAGACCAAAACATGAACCACAAACAAAAGGAAACCAACCCAGTTATGTGCACATAAATAACCAGAAAGGAAAACATACCTGCAGCTGCACCAGAACTCGTAGCCATTGCAGCAAACTTTCAGTGATCCTTCTCTTCTCTTGCAGATTGTCAAGAGCTCGACTCACAGATAGGTTATGGTCCAATATGAGCGTTAGTTCTGTGAGAAGAGAGGTCACTGTATATATACATATAGACTTCACCAAAATAGATCAGGATTTCCTATCAAAATCCTCATCGGAAACAAACACTGGTTTCCTGATGCTAACCAAAATCCTTTTCAGTCAAGGATCAGCATTCCTTTCATCAATAGGACTTTCTATCCAAATTGAATACCTATAACCGATCCTAAAACTTCTATATCTCATACTCATGTTCTTACATTCTCCCACTTGAGTATGAGAACAGTTTCAAGTACTCAGTTTATCCAATCATACTTAGATAGAAGTGATCACTAACAGATAATCATCTCAAATTATTATAAAGGTGATCACATAATTAAGTCATTCACCAACACACAAGTACATAGACACAACCAGCTTACATAAACCAAAACAATGAATTTATAATTGCCTCTGCAACACAAAATACAGATTTAACTTACAAATCACAATGTCCAGTTCATGTTCATAGCAATGTATCTAAGCTCAAAAGTAAACCAAGACGTCTACTCCCACTCATATAGCCACCAAATCTTTTGGATAACAAAAGCTTAACCTCACATACAACTTACCCATGCATTTTAAAGTATTGAACTTAAGAATTTTTTTCTGTTACATCGCAGAATTAACTCAAAAGTCACAACATACTTAATTTGCACTTTGTAATTATGCGAACCAATATAGCAAAAACCAAACCAATTTGCTCCCACTTATCTAGGCTATACTTAACACAAACAAGTTAAGTATAAGTTAATATCAACTGTATTAACTAACAGTCATTGCAATACACTGAATGTCTTATCAATGTGATCAATTGCCGCAACCAATATGCAAACAAATTTCATGATCACATTCATCCAATTTGTATTTACAACAATGTGATTCTACTTGACCAGAACAAACACATAAATTGATTTGCTCCCACTATATCAAGTTAAGTTTAGTTCCAGCAAATAGCACTAAACTTCTCATTAAACAAATTAAGTAACATAAATAATTACCAATTGCTTCAATAAAATCATAATCTGGTTTTCAAGCATCCAAATGAATTATAATGGCCGGCCTAAATAACCTTATGCTTACATTCGAACATATGATTCTCCCACTTAAGCATAAGCAGAATGTACAGCACGGCCAATAAAGAAACTGGAGATATGAACCAATTGATTCACGATTCCTTACCAATTGCATAATCTCAGTTTAGTCAAATACACCTAAACCATTATGCAAACAGTCTATGTATCAAAAGATAGTCACAATCCATTCGGAAAAAACTTATCTCACATAAACCCAAAATCACCAGTTTCAACAATAATCAAAATCAGAATAGCAAGCACAATATTCTTGCATTCAATTTGATCCTAACTAGTTCAATACCCATCGAGCAAGATCAACTAAAATTTGATAATGTCTGGATATAAAGGCACAAGTCATCTTGATTAAAACAAGATAATCAAGATGATCATCCAATAAAATTTAGTGTACTTATAGATTTAATACATAATATCAAATCTCTTACGCTTACAATATATCAAGTGAGATGAGTTTCAGAATACATTCTTGCCAACAAGGTTTCACTAAACAATTTATATTATTTCATACAGGTACTAACACAAGAGCCTTCACATGTTTTTGGTTATACAGTGCACATATTGGCATTAACGAACCCAAAAATTCCGAACTACATTCACATATATGGCAACACCCCCAAAACCTATTATATATAGTCTAACCAAAATTGGGATATGAATTACACTCATAATTTTAAAAACGTCATTATGGATACTCGTATAATCCAATTTTGCTTTTCTAGAATAATTCAAACCAATCAGACCCACATAAAAGCCACAGGTATTTGGTAGCAACAATAAGTCAAATTCTATTAGCATAATTCATAATGGAAAATCATGATGCAAGCTTCCAAGTTTCAAGCAAGTTAATGAGAAATCTTACATCTGCTTGAGACAACAAAATAGCAACAAAACAATATTTTCCACCCAATCTAATTACACAGGCTCTAACTCAAAAATAGAAGAGCCATGTGTACACCAAATATTAGTCTAATGAATCTTTATGCAGAAATAATGATTCCAGTCATCTCACATAAATCATAAGTTGGCATCTATAGGGATTTCGAGTTTAATTGTGCCTTCACAAAATAAACAAGCATACTCGGAATAGCAAAAGCCCTAATTCATTATGCTCCAACTCATCGCACTATAATCACGCATATAGGAGAACAATTAATTATGCATGAAACAGTGAACTGAGTTACCTGAATGCATCATTGGACTCGTATTCGACAACCCGATTGCAATTCCTCGGCTCCAAATCAACGAAAAAAATTATCCATCAATGCTCGAGACCCATCCATACGGATTGCCATGGTTACAGACGCGTCGAACCAAAATCATCGCCAAAGCGACGACCAGAATCCCGTCGACCCAAATTCCCACAAAAAAGACAAACCATGAACGTTAATATCTCTTAGACAAACAAAAACTTATTAATGTCGTCATAATCAAGATTTCATCTTTCTTTTATCTTACTAATATTTGGTCAGGCATATTTTATGCACATCTTTATTCATATAAAGGATTAAGAAACCACAGCTACCTCAATCTTCAGACATCATAATGAACACAGCGGAAGCAATTTGATGTTTAAGATAAATGTGTTTTGCTAAATCACTTTATTGATCTCCAAAGAAGCAAGCAAGAATAAGTTCACCCTTTCCCACGTGCAGCATAATATAAATTGTTATCATACCAGATTTATACCAGATTCACATAATCTGCAGAAGCAAAGCAGATTCATATGCGCTAAAACATACACAGGTATTGAAAGAATTAAAAGCAATCATACCTTTTAATCACTGCAGACTTATAGACAACATATGCAACAACAGGCATCAACAGACGTCTCACGCATAATGATCATTTTTCATGGTTGTTTAAGAAACACAAAACCATCAGTAGAAAATGCAAATCAAAATTTTTCCGCAAATATGGAAAAATTCAGCCTTGATTATCAGCTCTAATCAGAAATATCAACACATACCTCCTGCAGATTTCAATTTGGAACAGCGCAACGGAAATAATTATCCAAATTGAAAAAAATTAATTTAAGAGTTGAGAGAATCACAAAACCCAGAACATGTTTTGATCGATGAAGTTGCTAATCAAAACCCCAAATTGAGAAAACAACCTCAACCAATAGATTTGCAGAAAAAAAAAGCAATGGTAATAGTTTAAATATATTTTGTCATTATCTGGAGATCACATACCACCGATGCATCTAAGATGAAAACATTGAGGTTTGCACCAGCAATTGGCCCGATATCAATCCCCAAAAATCCTAACGGTCAATTTTATTTTATTAATTCTCTGCTTATTGAAAACGCAATGTCGTTTTCGTGAAACTCTTTTCCAGCGAATTCGTTTAAACCAGTTTCGAAACCTGGAAGTCGCAAAATTTATTTAACTATTTATAAACACATTCGACTTTTCTCCTTTACAGATTTGAACTCATGTTTGTGTCTTGTGGCTCTGATACCACATGTAAGAACTTGTAAACAAACAAACACCAAGACCAAAACATGAACCACAAACAAAAGGAAACCAACCCAGTTATGTGCACATAAATAACCAGAAAGGAAAACATACCTGCAGCTGCACCAGAACTCGTAGCCATTGCAGCAAACTTTCAGTGATCCTTCTCTTCTCTTGCAGATTGTCAAGAGCTCGACTCACAGATAGGTTATGGTCCAATATGAGCGTTAGTTCTGTGAGAAGAGAGGTCACTATATATATACATATAGACTTCACCAAAATAGATCAGGATTTCCTATCAAAATCCTCATCGGAAACAAACACTTGTTTCCTGATGCTAACCAAAATCCTTTTCAGTCAAGGATCAGCATTCCTTTCATCAATAGGACTTTCTATCCAAATTGAATACCTACAACCGGTCCTAACACTTCTCTATCTCATACTCATGTTCTTACATATATACCATTTATATTGAAGAACCACGGTAGTCTAGCGTAAGTCTAACCAGGTGCTAATAACATGGATATATATGGAACAGGTTTTGCATAATAGGCAGCACGTTAGACCAAAAACTGGTGAAGGATAAAATTGTTCTTTGCGATGGGCCTACTGGGGATGGGGCTGTAGAGGCAGGCGCATCTGGTTATGTTTTGACAGGCCGAAATGCAGCAGATGTAATCGATCCTGTTCCTGTACCAGCAGCTTCCGTTTGGTTCCATGTTGGTAACGAAATTACCCATTACATAAACTCAACCAGGTATCAATATTTGAGAATGATAGTGCGAGATTGATTTAAAATATTGCTAATGTGCGAAACTAACATAAATCAAAAGACCCCTTATTATGTTATTGCTAATAAATCCTGAATCCCTGTAATGATTCGTAGAAACCCAACAGCAACAATTTGGAAAAGTACTGAGGGTAGGGATGCACTGGCCCCATATGTACCTTCATTCTCATCAAGGGGTCCAAATCCAAACACTCCTAACATTCTCAAGGTAACTTCAAGGCCCCGTAGTTGTGTGAATGCCGACTTAAAAAATGAACAAACCGAATCATGAATATTGAGGGGTCTTAATTTTCCTCCTTGTTTTCTTCTATATGTTGCAGCCAGATATCGCTTTTCCTGGAGTTTCCATTCTAGCAGCATGGCCTCCAATTGCCCCAGTTTCAGGTGTTGAAGGTGATGACAGAGTAGCTTCATACAATATACAATCGGGGACATCAATGGCATGCCCACATGCTGCGGGCGTGGCTGCATACGTCAAATCATTTCACCCCAATTGGTCACCTGCTGCTATCCTGTCTGCTCTTACGACTACTGGTATAGATGCATTTTCATAAATGTACCCATTACAATACAACCGTTCTCTCACATATTTGATGAGTCGTGTGACCAATTATTGTCAGAGATCATGTGACCAAGTCTTGTGAGAGAGACCCTATAATTAGACTTTGTCCTTGATGTACATTGTATTACCTAAGATTTATATGTTTGATTAATTTGTAACGATTTTGCAGCCAAACCTATGAGTGCAAATCTTAACCCTGAAGCCGAATTCGCGTACGGTGCTGGCCTAATAAATCCTAGTAGGGCTCCGTATCCTGGTTTGGTATACGATGCTGCTGAAATCGATTACATAAATTTTTTGTGTGCACATGGCTATAGTACCAGATTATTGAAAGCTCTTACCGGGGATAGCTGCTCATCATCACAATCTAGTCATGGAACACTCAGTGATCATCTAAACTATCCTTCTGTTGCACTTTCCACCTCGAACCCTAAATCCGTCAATGGCATTTTCAATAGGACCGTCACAAATGTTGGATCACCAAAGTCCACATATAAAGCTAAAGTGAGTGCACCACCAGGACTTGAAATCAAAGTTAATCCAAGCGTTCTAAAGTTCACATCTCTCGAGCAGAAGTTATCGTTTCAAGTCACGGTGAAAGGGTTGATTGAAAAAACCGTAGTCTCTGGTTCTCTGGTGTGGGATGATGGTAATTTCCAAGTGAGGAGCCCCATTGTAGTGTATTTTGTGATTTGAGAACAAGGTACGTGTAATAATGTATGATGTATGAATAAGCAACATGAAGCTAGATAGGGCTTCAATGAAACAAAATTGCAACATATTGATCACGATGATGTATTTTAAATGAAAACTAAATTATTATATATTTATGAACCTTTAATATGATGTAGTACATCGAAATTTGAAACGTACCCATTTAAGGATATTTTATAGCTTTCAATCTTTCCGTGCAAATTAATATCACAATCAATTCAACCCCATTTCCGCAATCCAAAGCATCAAACTTCATACAAAAATACAATAATTTTTAGAATTTCACCCAAACATAAAGAGAATAATATTGTTAGGTGCGGAGAAGAAAAAACCAGGGAAAAATGGAAGATGGATTTTAGCCTGGAAAAGCAATTCACAGCAACAATAAAAAAGTGAAATTAAAAACTCAATTGAATCAAATGAAGAATTTTCTAGAGTGCAAACAATTAGTTTTATCAGCAAGAAGTTTCAGACCTTAAAACGCAAAAGCATGTGCCCAAAATGCAATCCTACAAAACATGAAACAGCAGCCATAAGAGAATTGGAAAATTTCTAATAAAATGAACCGAAGACCAACTTTGAATAATTGGTAACGATGACGCTTTGACATTGATAGAGTGTATGTATGTGAGAGAGAAAGAGAGAGATGGAAATAGAGTTAGAATTAGACCAATGCAGAAATCAACCTTAAGATTCCCTCTGGGTCAAATGGTTGCAACATTGATGAGAAACAGTCGGTAGAGGTTGATAGTAGGAGAACTAACATTGCATTCCTGAAACACAAAGGATTAACCTTTTTCAATTATCATCAGTGAATGCACTAATACAGGACTTAAATTCTGATATATTCAATAATCTAGTTACCAGAGAATGACTTTTATCCTTCTATAAAGAGGCGGTTGATAAAGGTGACTCTGGCCCAGTATAACTTGACTCATAAAGTGGAAACTTTGAGGCTTCAAACTCTGAGCTAAAAGTTGAAGCTTCTCACTCAACAAACAAAAATTACAAATCCAAAACTAAAAAGAATCAGAAACAAACTAAAACATGGGATTGGTGAAGGCCATACCTTCGAAAGCATAGACGCAGACAGCTCTTCGTGAGCGATGCCAACTCCGGGGTCGGAGGCGGAAACAGAGGCCAATATCCTCAAGATTTTGCGTTGACGATTGTGAGATCGGGATAAAACGGTCGAAACCGAATTTGCAAGTTTTGAAAAAACTTTCAGGAATCTGGGTTTCAATGAATATGGAGGCTGCAAATAAAATCCTCAAACAAACAAAAAAAGGTCTCCTATGTCGGTATTTTGTGACAGAAAAAGCGCATGATGCGAGAGCGAGTTCAACAGCGACAGAAGCACAGATTAGTGAGAGAGAAGAAACCGAGGGAAAAATCGAGAAGATGCAGAGAGGCTTGAGGCAAGCATGGACAAATAGGTAATCTTACGTGTAAAGAGGAGAAAGAACGGAGCAGGAAAGCTGTTTGACAGGGTAATATCGCTATAATTTAAGGACAAGGATTGTCTACCCTCATGTCTTTCCATGCTCTCCTGTTTGTGTGGTCACGGTTAAACCACGTCAATATTTTATATTACTATTTATTTTTATCTTATTATATTTATAAGAAAAACAATATAAAATGTTAACGTGGTTTAACCGTAACCACACAAAACAAGAGGACACAGGAGGCACAAAAAATAGGAGGTCAGACAATTCTTGTCCATAATTTAATGCTGGTGAACAACGCTTTTCCACCAGGTGGACGGCAAGGGCAAAAACGCCTTTTTACTGTGAAAAAGACGCAAAAAATGGCACAGCATTCGGAGGGCATTTTCGCCCGTTTACTGCTGGTGAACAGTGTTTTTTGCGTGAGTTTTAGTATAGGTACGACTAGAAATCGTTATCCGCGTATTGTTGTGGGATTAGAAACTGGTAAAAAAAAATATCATAGACTATTAATATTATTTACATCAAAACTGTTAGACGATTTTGACAAACAAAAGATTTAATCTATACAATCTACACACAAACAATTGTAGAACTTTTGTCACTGCATAAAAAAAAAAATCAAAGTTATTCACTGAAGCACCTAAAGTTTCCTTCCATTGTGAAGAAAGCAACCTAAAGCAAGGAAAAATATGAAATATTAAAATACATGCAATTAATTTATACATCAACAGGTTTATACTACAAAAAAATAAGGATAAAGTATGGCTACCTAGTCTCTTTTTGGAGGAAAAGAATCTGATTTTATACTAATTAGAGAGAACTTTTTTTCAGTGATTTAATAGTCTAATAAATTGATTATACAAAAAATCCATTAAAAAAAAACCTTAAAACAATAAACTATTCACTAATTTTTCATACGAAATAGAACAAAGCTATAGAATATACCTTTTCATAGTGAGTATTGTGAAAAATACAACATAGCTTGAGACAATGGTAATTAACGTGTATGGAAAAGTCTACCTGCGTGGTGGTGTAATCGTCACACAGATAAACCCTTCAATGCCAACTGATTGAACTCTTAAGTTTTTTTTTTTTTTTAACAAACAATATTATCTACACTAAAGGGAAAAATGTGGGCTTAGCCTCACAACAAGAGAAGCCTTGCGCAGAGCTCTGCCTCTAACAACTCAATTATATCTTGAAATCGGCTAAGTTGGTATTGTAACACGGTAAGGTTGGGTAGATTTTAGATCCAAATGTCACCAAACAATATTCTGCAGAATGGCAGTGTTCTATCACTAGTACAAAAACATGTTTGCGCGACGGAAACTTGCGCGACGCAGCAAATTTCGTCGCGCAAAATATGTTTGCGCGACGCTAAACACAAAACGTCGCGCAAACGGCTTTTGCGCGACGACACTTTGCGCGACGAAGTCTTGCGTCGCGCAAAACTGTTTTGCGCGACGAAGGTACATCTATGTCGCGCAACACAACTTTGCGCGACGCAAGACTTTGTCGCGCAAAGTGTCGTCGCGCAAAAGCCGTTTGCGCGACGTTTTGTGCGTTGCGCAAGATTTTGGCTCCAAACCAAGAATCCCAACCAAGATTTTGGCGCGAAGCTGCTTTTGCGCGACGTATGTGGCGTCGCGCAAAGTCGACGACTTTTTTTTTTTTTTAAATAACCACACACAAGAGCCTTTTTCTTCACACTCAACCTCTCTCTTTCAGACTCTCCATCTCTCTCAACCCTCACCATCTTCACCTTCAGGTATTGTATTTATTTGATTAATTAATTAACTATTTATTGATTACATTTATGTTTGGATTTTTTTTTTTTTGTGTATTTATGTTTTTCTTTAATTATCTTTGTCAATGCTTATTTTTGACAAGTTGAGTTTTGGTTTTGACAATTGAATGAGTAGAATGAATGACTAGAAGTATGAAGGATTTTGATAGGTTTAGGGAAACAAATGCTAAGAAACTGCAAATTGCTCAGTTAACTTGATATAATTTAGGGATAGATTGATGTGTGCTCAAAAAATGGATAGATTTCATTTCTCACCAAATTGGGAGGAGGAAACTACAAATTGCCAGTTTACAGCTTTGTCAAACCACTATTCTATTACGTGGTTAGTAATCATTTTAGGTGTAGTCTCTACCCTTTACGATTTAGAATACGTGGTCTCATCATTTAGGTCCTTAAAAAATAATTTTAAGGCATAAGTGGAAGGGGGGGTAAACAAGAAGTTAAAACTGTGGAACGTGGAAAAAAAAAAAAAAAAACTTTGCGCGACGTAGGTATACATGCGTCGTGCAAAACAGCTTTGCGCGACGAATACCTACGTCGCGCAAAGTGTTTTTTTTTTTTCCTTTTGCTTTTCTTTTGGGGTTCTTGCATTGCCTTTTTCTTTTGTGGTATCCACTTGTGTAAATGTTTTAAATTGACGATCGAATTAGGTCCTTGTATTCATATAGGATCCAAGAGTGTAGCTGTAAAAAATCATCAAAATCGGAGTTAAAATAACCGTTAAATTGTGATTTTTTCGTTTATAACCGTCGAAAAGTTTTGTCCCGTTACTTGATCTCTGAAGGTTTGTTTTTTGCCATTTTTGGCGTATGCGATCTTGAAGCATATACAAACAAGTTTGACGGTTGGATCGTTGAAACTAGTTTCGTACAATGCGTATCCCATTGAAACGATAGATTCCCTAACATTTAGATTTTATTTATACTTTCATCAAGTATAACATAAGATTTTGTGGTATCCACTTGTGTAAATATTTTGAATTGACGATCGAATCAGTTCCTTGTATTCATATAGGATCCATAAGTATAGCTGTAAAAAATCATCAAAATCGGAGTTAAAATAACCGTTAAATCGTGATTTGTTTTTTTATAACCGTCGAAAAGTTTTGTCCCGTTACTTGATGTCTGAAAGTTTGTTTTTTCCGATTTTTGGCGTATGTGATCTCGAAGCATATAAAAACAAGTTTGACGGTTGGATCGTTGAAATTAGTTTTGTACAATGCGTACCCCATTAAAACAATAGATTATCTAACACTTAGATTTTATTTATACTTTCATCAAGTATAACATAAGATTTTGTGGTATCCACTTATGTAAATATTTTAAATTGACGATCGAATATGTTCCTCATATTCATATAGGATCCAGAAGTGTAGCTTTAAAAAATCATCAAAATCGGAGTTAAAATAACCGTTAAATCATGATTTTTTTGTTTATAACCGTCGAAAAGTTTTGTCCCGTTACTTAACCTCTGAAGGTTTGTTTTTTGCCATTTTTGGCGTATACGATCTCGACGCATATACAAACAAGTTTGACGGTTGGATCATTGAAACTAGTTTCGTACAATGCGTATCTCATTAAAGTGATAGATTCCCTAACACTTGGATTTTATTTATACTTTCATCAAGTATAACATAAGATTTTGTGGTATCCACTTGTGTAAATATTTTAAATTGACGATCGAATCAGTTTCTTGTATTCATATAGAATCCAGGAGTGTAGCTGTAAAAAATCATCAAAATCGGAGTTAAAATAACCGTTAAATTGTGATTTTTTCGTTTATAACCGTCGAAAAGTTTTGTCCCGTTACTTGATCTCTGAAGGTTTTTTTTTTGCCATTTTTGGTGTATGTGATCTCGAAGCATATGCAAACAAGTTTGGCGGTTGGATCTTTGAAACTAGTTTCATACAATGCTTTTCCCATGAAGTTCAACGGTATATATATTTACTAAGTAGATTTTAATTTATTTATTTCGTACTTATAATACTTAAGAAATTGACTGATCTATATGAAAAAAAAATTATTGTGGGTTTTTGTTAGAAAATTATATTATTGTGGGGTTTATGTTAAAAAAATTTGAATTTGAAAGAAGGAAAGTCACATTTTCGGTAATTTTTATAATAATTTTTTTTTCCAAATAAATACTTTGCGTGACGCCTTAGTATGATCGTCGTGCAAAACCACTTTGCGCGACGTCGAATTATACACCTACGTCGCGCAAGGTGTGATAATTTTGGCGGTTTAATAGTGAAAAATAGGCGCTTTTTTCAATTTTTCCAAATTTTTCCACTATTGGAACCCAAACGACAGGCCTTCTTTATGAAGGCAGCTGAACCCCAAAATTTTCCTCTCTTCGAACCCTCATCCTTCTATTCGAACCCCAAATTCTGAAGGCAGCTGAACCCCAAATTTTGACAAATCTTGAACACAGAAATCCCAGAAATCTTGAACACAAAAATCCCAGAAATCCCTCTTTATCTCCCTCTCTCCTCTTCACAAATCTTGAACACAGAACCCAGAATCCCGTCCCCTTTCTTTTCCCGTAGACCCCAAATCTCCTTCTCTCCTCTTCACAAATCTTGAACCCCAAATCTTTCCACTTCACAATCTCGAACCCAAACATGTCTTTCCTCTTAACAAATCTTGAACCCAAACGACAGACCTTCAGCAAATCTAGAAGCCGACGCGAATCAAGTCCCAAAATCTCGGTAAGGGTTTCTGATTTTCTGATGCCAGGGTTATGAAAAAAGAGTGGTTTGTACAGTAGCTAAGTACATATAAGTATATATCCCTGCGTATGTGTTTGTATCATTTGTTTTGATTGCGATTCTTGGTTTTGCGATTAGGATTTTTGGAAGGAGGCTTCGATTCAATTATTGGAACAGATAGTATTTATCGAAACTTCAATGGGTCAGTAGAAGCTGGCTGCTTGCAAAGACAAGAACATCAGTATATATGCATTGGAATTTGTTGCACTGTAAGTAGCTTTATAGGCATTCTATGCCATTGCCAATACATCAGTTTATATAGCATCAAAATTGTTTCTTATTAACTACTTTTTTTTTGTCCTTTTTTTTGCCGAGGCTTTGTATCATGTGGACATCAATTGGTGAGTATCACTTCGATGTTGATATAGTTTATTTTGTTGCAGAGGATATGAAGAAGTGGAAAGGTACCTGATGGAATGGGAGTTTTGCTGCTTAAGACAAAGAATAGTAACTTAGTTATTTCATTTGCTTTTTAGCTGTTTCATTTGCTCTGTGCAATGCGTCTTAGTTTTTTCAACTCATAGATAGTTTAACCCATGATATGTCTTCACATTGTTCTTGGATATCATTAACTACTCCGTGCAAAAGGTGAAACTGAATATATACAACAATTTTCTATTTGTGCATCAAAAGATTACCGTGACTAATTTAAAGAAATTGTTGCAATTTGGTATCAATTCTGTTCAGTTGTTTGGAAGCATGACTATGTCTGCAAGAGATTTACTGAGGATCCAGATTGCATCATGTTCTTAATGAGGTTGAAAGAGGAGTTGCTCTTCATCTGACAATTGCATCGCATGTGAGTAATGTCTTCTATCACAATTTTTAAATTGTGTTTTCGTGTCTAAATTATTAAGAATTAAGTTCTACATAAGGGGATTAAGTGATTTAAAGACGTTGCATTTTAGAATAGGTTTTCTTAATTGACCCGTGGTCCAATTCTGCAAAGTGTTCCCAACTATACAAACCAAAAAATCTATGTTAGTATCTCTAATATTTTCTTCTCCATTGCAAAATTATGAGATTGGTTTGGAATTTGATTATTTCAATTTGTTTTTCTGGATTATATTTCAAGGTCAGTCGCTAAACTCTGTCCTTTTTTATTGGTTTTTGTTATTAGATTATTCTTTATTGCTTTGGATTTAAGCTATTGTTCAATGTCTTTTCATATGAGTTCTACTTTTTGCATCGTTCTTTTTTGTTATTAATGTTGGATTGTTGGCTTATAGATTTAGAGTGGGTTGCTTTAGATTTTACTTTGAGTGGCTTGCGAATTGATTGCTGGGCTTTAATTTAGAGCACAATCTAATCAAATGAAGGGCCAAGAGTTTCTATTTGAATGATGGTCCTAGATCATTTCATTCATTCCCGAAATGTTTCTGAATTTGAAGACTTAAAATCCAGACTAAAGAGTAGCGTAGCATTATCTTGGATTGCCTATCTTAGCATGATGATTTTAAATTACAAACAACTTTGAAATCTACATTTGGAGTGTATTTTCATGTACAGGACAAGGTGTGGATTAGATAGCAGGATCTGGTTGGAAGACAAGATTTTGTGAAAGAAAGGGTAAGAAAATGTTGATGAATTTTCTTTGTTGATCTGTGCATGTAAGAGCTTTTATTGATTATTTTGTTTTCTTTTGGCCATGTAAAATCTCTGTACATAGAATTCACAGGACAAGGTGCTAGGAAATGCTTAAACTGCTTGCGAATTATGCACTCTGGACTAGAATGAGGCAAAGGTTCCAAAATGTGTTGTACTGCTTCCAAAAGGCTTTCAATGAGGTACTTCCACTTACAAATTTGTTATTCTTGGAATTTGTAATCCTGCAGCAACGCGCGGGCATTACTAGCTAGTATATGCTATATATATATATATATATGCTATGTGGATATATCAGCAGAATTTCCACTGAAGTAGTGCTTCTGTTTGTTGAACTTTTATTCTCTTATCTTCTGTGAGCCCTTTTGTGACTTGTTTTTTAGCTGTTAGGGAAAAAAAATATATATATATATATATATATGCTATGTGGATATATCAGCAGAATTTCCACTGAAGTAGTGCTTCTGTTTGTTGAACTTTTATTCTCTTATCTTCTGAGACGGGTGCCTCTTCTTCCAGATCGAACACATCATTGATGGATGAAGTGACAACCTTAAGGGGTAAGCTTGCGATCCAGGAAGAGCAGATGAGGGCCCAGGGCGAGCAAATGAAGGAGCAGACCGATCAGATAAAAGCGCAGCTAAGGGCCCAGAGCGAGGAGGTGAGGACCTATGCTGAGACGGTGAGAGACCTTGTACGAGCCATACAGATGGCCGGCCTACAAGTCTCGCTACCAGCACCTCATCTTGATCCACCTTCGACCTCAGAGCCACCTCTACCTCTCGATACTCAGTAGCTTGATGTTTTAAACCTAGTTCACTTGTAGTTTTTTCTTTTTTGTTTGGACATCTTGTATGTATACATTTTTATATATTTTATAATTAAATACTTTTGCTTGGTTAATTAATTATTCTTTACAATTTAATTACAATATTTATCAAAAATTATAAAAAAAAATAGTTTTGACCAAAACATTAAAAAAAAAGAAAAAAAAAAGGGTTTGCGCGACGTAGGTTGCGTCACGCAAGGCCACTTTGCACGACGTATAACCTGCGTTGTGCAAAGACACTTTTGCACGACGTAGGTCCTGCGTCGCGCAAGGCCACTTTGCACTACGTAGGTCCTACGTCGCGCAAAGTGGCCTTGCGCGACGCAGGACCTACGTCGTGCAAAGTGGCCTTGCGCGACGCAGGACCTACGTCGTGCAAAGTGGTCTTGCGCGACGCAGTTTATACCTTCGTCGCGCAAACTCTAGCGTCACTGCCTTGGCGCGACGGGTTTTGCGCGACGAAGGTTACGTCGCGCAAACCTTTGGGCAACGATTTTGGACTTTGCACGACGAAGGTACCTACGTCGCGCAAAGTGTTTTTTCTACTAGTGTATCTAGATTGTCCATGGCACGGACGTAAACTGGATGATAACGCAAGGCAACACTGGTACTATACCCTAAACATTATCACAAGCTATAAACAAATAGTTAAAGTTGATATGCACCAAGGGTACTAAGACTCAATCCATTGTTTAGTGAGAAGAACCACAATAACAAATTAATAAAAACCGAAATGGTTATCAGATGGACACTAAGGTTTTTGTACTACGTGAAACTTTGCGTCGAGAAATTGAAACAACTTTTAGGAGACAATTATAAGGATTTCCTACAATTCTATAAATAATGTATTCTTTCACCATTGTTTCAATTCAAACATAAATTAAAAAACAGAAAAGCTAGAAGCAGGAAAATTGCAAATGATCAATATTTTCCAAACAAAACCAACCTGCAATGTCCTAGTTGCAAATTCAACTCCAATGGTGGACTTAGACTCCAAAGAAAACTCATTCCTCGTAAACCTCGAAAGAATGTTCGATTTTCCGACACCCGAATCTCTAATCAATACAATCTTGAAGAGATAATCGTATTCGTGATCCACCTTGTACGCCATACGTTCTACTCCTCACACGCACAGCACCCCCCACACCTGCCGAGATCCAAAATCCACCAAACAAAAAGCCATTAGCAATCATAAAACCAAAAAAATTAACCAATTCTCTTGTTTTGACAGAAGGGATAAGAAAACTGCTGATCAGATAGCATTTTCTTTTACCTACGTTTTCTTTCCAAAGTGATTTTCCAGAGAAACAAACGGAAATGGGTAATCATAAAACAATGGCGAAAAGAATGGTGACTAACAAAATAGAGGATTTTTTTGAATGTTGGGTTTTGTTGTTTTTGCATTGAAGTTTGTGGAAACAGAGGAGAGGAGAAGGGAAGAAGAATAAGAAAAAGATGGCGTTGTAGAAAGTTACAAACAGATCAACGGATGAAAATGCACTTAAAACAGCTTTTCACGAGGGAAAGAAAGCGCGGAATTCGGAGAGTCTGTGTAAAGTAAACGACCATTCACAAGTCTTGCCCATAAAATTTAAAGTTTTTATCATAAATGATCTCTGAGATTTATCAAACTCATTATTTTGGTCCATTTCTTTCAAAATCAATTAATGTCGTCCATGACATTCACTATTGCATATTAATTTGGTCATTCCGTTAAGATTCCGTCAACTATTCTGTTATGTATGTGGGACCCATGAAACTACTGAAATGGTGACACGTGGATTACACAAAATAAGGTTTTTATCGCAAATGATCTCTGACATTGATCCAACTCCTCATTTTGGTCACTGAGTTTCAAAAATCAATAAATTTGGTCCTTGACTTTCACTATCGCACAACAAGTTAGTCATGCCGTTAAAATTTCATTAATATTTTTCGTTTGTGTGCTGATGTAGACTCACTAATCCAATCATATGGCTCCACGTGGATTAACTATAAGAAACTACTTCTTTTTTTTAAGAGTGAACCAACGAATGAGTATTCGGCCTGACATTTTTCTCGCATCCCACAACCCCCAATTGGAAAAAAAAATTAAATCTAAATTCGATAAAATTGAATCCAAATTCAATTCAAATTTTGATAAGATCATAACCAACTAGAAGAGTAAAGATCCCTTAACTTTATCTCAATCGGAGCAAGGGTCTCTCAACTAAAAATCCATTACCATTGGTCCCTCAACTCATCAAAATGTGCAACTATGATCTTTCAACTAAAAATTCATTACCATTGGTTCCTCAACTTTAATCCAACTGGAGAAATGGTCCCTTAGTTTTAACCTAATTGGAGCAATGGTCCCTCAACTTTAACTCAATTGTAGCAATGGTCATTCCAACTTAACTCATTTTGATAAAATTATGACGAAGTTGACGAAAACAACTATAGCTACATGTTTTGATGAGTTGAGGGACCCCAATTGTAGCCATGGTCCTTCAAACATAACTTATTTTGACAAAATTCTGACGAAGTTGACAAAAATGACCAGAGCCACACATTTTGATGAATTGAGGGACTAATGATAATGAGTTTTTAGTTGAGGAGAGACCATTGCTCTAATTTGATTAAAGTTGATGAATCATTGCTACAATTTACTCCAACTAAAAAGAATGATGAGTGAATTCAGGAGGCCAAGTGTTTTAGTGGTGTCATGGTGCCTTTTTTTTTTTTAAGCATACCCTGATGAAGGCGACGATGACTTTTTTTATTTTAGTTTTGGTTATTAGTTTTTTATTTTACTTTTAGTTTTAAATCTTAAAAAATAGTTTCTTGTAGCTAATCAACATAATGTCATATGATTGGATTGGATTAGTGGGACAAAAAAAGAATGACGATACTTTAATGAAAGGATTAAATTAACATGCAGTATTGAAAGTTAGGGGCCAAATTTATCGATTTTTAAAACTCAGAGATCAATGTCAGGGACAATTTGTGATAAAATTTTTTATTTTGTGTTATCCACGTTTCACCATTTCATTGGATTTATGGATCCCACATACAAACTAACAGAATAGTTGACGAAATCTTAATGGAATGACCAAATTGATGTGCGGTAGTGAATGTCAATGACGACATTGATTGTTTTTTAAGGTGAGGGACCAAAATGATGAATTTGATCAATCTCAGTGACCATTTGTGACAAAAACCCTAAAATTTAAGCTCATTCTCAATGTGGACTTAAGTCATCTCCGACCAGAGGCTATGTATAGTCTCTTAATCATTTATTGGTTTTAAGTTTACTCTTTAAATTTATTAAGTACTACTTAAATCATATGAATAAGGTTCTCGGAACATGATTTTTTAAGGTGAATAGAAGAGAAAATGAATTAAAATAAGCCAAGATAGTAAAAATTAAGTAGAATCATGTTTTTAAAAAGGCTTAAATGTTAAAATGGTCCCTGTGTTTTAGTCATTGAGTCAATTTAGTCCCTGTATTTTCAATTTGGCAAATTTGGTCCTTGTGTTTTAGTCATTGAGTCAATTTAGTCCTTGTGTTTTCAATTTGGCTAATTTGGTCCTTGTGTTTATCTCTGTTAGCCAATTAAGGACATTTTATCCAATTTTTGAAAAAAAAATTATAAATTATTATAAACTTATTTATAAAATTATTTATTTGATTTAAAATATTTAAAAATGAAATAAAATGAAATAAAATTAAAAATTAAAAAATATATATTCTCCTCCCAACTCTCCGACCTCCTCCCTAACATTACCCCCTCTCTTTTCTATGTCACAACCTTAATCATTTTTCAGATTGGAAGTTTTATCTCTTATATGTGTTATTTCTCATTGACTTTCATTTTTTTGTAAAGAGAAAGGGTAATTATATCTCATATAATTTTTCTTATGAATTTTTTAAAAGAGATTGAATGAAATGTCCTTAATTGGCTAACATAGACAAACACGATGACTAAATTAGCCAAATAAAAAACACGGAGACTAAATTGGCCATATCGCTATAACACAGAGACTATTTTGACATTTAAGCCTTGTATTAAATAAGCACCGGATTATTAAATCAGGCCCATTTATTTTAATGTTAGGGAGGAGGTCGGAGAGTTGGGAGGAGAATATTTTTTTTTTATTTTTAATTTTATTTCATTTTTGAATATTTTAAATCAAATAAATAATTTTATAAATAAGTTTATAATAATTTATAATTTTTTTTTTCAAAAATTGGATAAAATGTCCTTAATTGGCTAACGGAGATAAACACAAGGACCAAATTGGCCAAATTGAAAACACAGAGACTAAATTGACCCAATGACTAAAACACAAGGACCAAATTGGCCAAATTGAAAACACAGGGACTAAATTGACCCAATGACTAAAACACAAGGATCATTTTAACATTTAAGCCTTTTAAAAAAGCGGTCCTGATTTACAGTCTATAATTTATTTCGCTGCGCATCGTTTTCAATTAAAATACCTATAATATGCGGTCTGTATCTTGAACTTTTTTCTGATTAAGTAATCAAAAGCTAAATCCGACTCTAAATCATGTTTTCTAATTAAGTAAGTTATGGTCAAATCAGGCCATGTTTTTATCTGAACAGAAAAGCATGATTTCCCTCGTGGGTTTTTGAGTTGCATGCACTCTTTCGTCCACTCAGCTGTCAAGAAACCCAGAAAGCTCCGCTACAAGCCACCGCAAATCGACGAAATTATGTCAAGAATTAGGACTTTGCCTGAAACCCAGAAAAGTTCCGTCGCAAACCACCGCAAAGACCAGGAATTAGCTGCCCCTATTCACCTGGGTTCTTAATCTTGTTACTGAATCTACTGTTTTCTTTCACCCTTTTTGGTTCTGATTTTTGATACTGTGATAATTTGCTGCTCAAATTTTACCGTTTGGAGAAGAAGAGGAGAGAAAGATTCTTGGGTTGCTGGGAAGGCAGGGAAGAAGAAGGAGAAGGTCAGATTCTTTCGAGCCCAACCATTGGATCTGCAGGCAGCTGTTGCTGCTGGGCCCCAGCGAACGGGCTGGGCATAAGGCAAAGCTCGGCTAGCCCGATAGCCCTTTCGCCATGTTTTAACCTAATGGGCTCCATAAAATTTTAGCCAAGCTTTCAGTTAAAGATGAATTTTGTGCAATTCAGGCCAAATTTTGGCCCTTTAGATCTCTCAATTGGAGATGGCTTTAGGGCATATGTTTGTAGCCCACAGAAAAGCTCCATTAGGGTTTCCTATCACCCACACTATTCTCTCTCTACACACTCATGTACAGGGGTGGACTATTCATGGACTCGGGTGGTCCCGGGACCACTCAAAAGTTTGAACAAGCTCATGTGAGGACCTCCAAGGACCACTCAACTGTCTAGGAGTGCATATGTTGTGAAACAAAAGCTCTGAACCAAGAAGAAATATCTAATTTCATAGGGAGAGCAACACAGAGAAGACCACCATGGCTCTGCTGTTCTTGGACATTGGTTCCAACGAAAAAGAAAGACCTTTTCGATTCATTTTTTTAATTGTTGTCCAATCAAGTTGTGCCTAGCATTTAATTAATGGGATGTGTTATCCACATACCCTATTTTACTTCGGTGGAGACATTTGCAAATAACTACGTATACACATGAAAATATCAGAGTAGCATCATGAATCGGTGGCATAAAAATCTTTACGCACCCACTTGTTCCAGATGTTGGCACATGATCATGCATTGATAGATATACGTATGGACAATGGATGCCCTACCTTGCAAATTATGCCAAGAACAACAATCGATCGAGTGACCAGCGGTGGGACTTGGGAGAGCTAGGAATATTAGCAAGCTGCATTTTCTCAATTCCCACTCTCACTTGTTTGAGCATACCGACTAATATGCTTGTTTCTTGACTTATGGATGTATCCAAAGTTCAATATGGATGCATGACATGTGATGTAGGTCAGGAGGTTTTTCTTCTTTTCAAAAGCAGTATATGTTGGAAAAGTTAGACATGGAATTGATACCAGAATTAATATGCTTTTGTACCGTCATTCCCTATAACCAAAAATTCCTTATTGTCATTAAAAAAAAGAGAGAATTTTTTATTGGGAGTTTTAACGAAAAACCACAGTACTGTTCACTTTAACGAAAAACCACATTTTTACACTAAAAAGTCAAATATGGTACTATTCATTTTACCCTTTATTTTGTCTTTATCGTTAAAACTCAAAGTTTTCAAACCCTTTTCATTAGTTTTCCTTTTTTTATTTCTATTATTATATTTAATTAGTCTCTTGCTACATTAAATAAAAGTTATTAATACTTCCATAAGAAAGCTTCATTAATTTGGTAAAATTTTACATATAGTTATATAAATGTATTTAAAACTTATGATACATTTGAAAATAAACATACCGATTTTGGGTACGTTTAGATTTTAAATGAACTAATAAACAAATGTACCATAAAACTAAAGAGTAAATTCTAGCTATGGTCCCTTAAATTTAACTCAATTGGAGCAATGGTCCCTCAACTCATCAAAATGTGCAGCTATGGTCCCTCAACTAAAAATCCATTACCATTGGTCCCCCAACTTTAATTCAACTGGAGAAATGGTCCTTTAACTTTAACCCAATTGTAGCAATGGTTCTTCCAACATAACTCATTTTGACAAAAATTTTAATGCAGTTGACGAAAATGACCATAATTACACACTCTGATGAGTTGAGGGACCCTAATTATATAAATGGTTATTCCAACATAACTTATTTTGACAAAATTTTGACGAAATTGATGAAAATGATTATAACTACACATTTTGATAAGTTGATGGACCAATGGTAATGAATTTTTAGTTGATGGACCATTGCTCCAATTTGATTAAAGTTGAGGGACTATTGCTACAATTTACTTCTAAAACTAAAATTACCCATATTATAGGTAATCAATTGTACCAATACAATCAAACGATCATACAATCAAATGTACCTTTACTATGATTATGTATGTGATAATGAGTTTTGAACCTTCTATTTAATTCACTAAACCAAATATTATAATAAACAATAAAAAATCTAAAATCTCCAGAACGAGAGATGCATATAACTATAACAAATTCATAGGTAAGGAATGATAGGGAACAAACGAAAACGAAAGTAAAGATGTAATGTGAACTTTTTTTAGGGTGGCTAGCAAACAATTTCACGAAAATAAAGGTAAAAAAAAAAAAAAAAGGAACATTTAAAATTGAACTTTTAATAAAATGAAATTAATCACCAAAACTGTACGAAAAATGTTTAACCAAATTCTTAAAAGTAATAGATGTTTAATCACCAAAATTGAAAAACAAGGCATTTATATCAAAATGCCACCAAACTATGTAAAATAATCATGGGAACACAAACCATACCCCTAAGAATAAAGAGAAATTGCAACACGTGAAATGCATGGCTTTTCATTTTTTAGTATAAACAGGGCGGTTTCTGAAATTTCGGGGATCTGTGCAAATTTATAAAAGGGCCATTCTTAAGATAATCTTAAAATAAAATAAAATTAAAAAATTTGAACTTCGTGGTTGTTTTTCTTTAACAAAAAAACCTATCAATAACTCGTTTTTTAGACGAGTAAATTGTTCAACTTTTTTTTCTTTGGCGTTTCAAGTAGCCACATAAATATTTTTTAGTAGGTGTCATCTTTTATATCTCAAACAATATCATAATTAAATTATACTAAGTATATACAATAAAACCTGATAGTTCGCAATGCATGTGCGTCTAGTGGTTTTTGTTTACTGCTCCCCTCTTGCTATGACAATTACTTGATTGATTTTTATGAGTTTTGCCCTAAAAAGTACAAAAGGAAAAAAAAATATCATTATTAATAAAAATACCTAAATCTTCTAATTCCAACTTAATATACTTGAACTAGTAATACCTTATTTTAATCGATGTCTACACCACTCTGACCACTTCAATTGTCTTCGTGATTTGGACAATTTTCTTCAATGACAGGAAATTTTGAATTTAGGGTTTAATGATTTGTGTAAAAAAAAGTAGTGAGGATGGGAGATACATGGGAAGTGGGAGAGGGGGCGTCTCGATGAGTGAGAGAAGTGGACTATGACTCTTGGAGTGAGAATTGAGAAACATTGTAAGGAATATCATTATTTTATAATTTTTATAAAATTTCTTACGATTTGATGGCTTATGTAGGTATTCATGTAGCTTGTGGCTTGTGGGCCCACTAGGATTTTTATAACTTTTATTTGGTTCTGATTAGCCTTTTTATTTATATAAATAATATAATATTATTTCATAGGATATCCGATTAGATAAAAACTATTTTGGCCTCTTAAATTTTGTGGCCCTGTGCCATTGAACCGAGCTCCCCCTCAACGCCGGCTCTGAGTATAAATACATGATGGTGTTCTTGGATGAGATTGTCCATCTTTTACATGCTTTCTAGAACTTCGCTACAATGGCTTTAACCCCATGGTTTCTCCTTCTCATCAGCCTCATATCTACTCTGCCAGTTGATGTCACTCTATCTGCTGCTCACCAGGATAACCGGAAGGCATTCATAAAAGATGCATTTTGAACAATTCCGTTTCTCTGCTCAAAATATGTTCATTAATTAATTTAATCTTCTGATCTTGGATATATTAACTGCAGGATTATATTGTGTATATGGGTGACAAGCCAAAGCCAGAGGTTTCCACCACTACCACATCAGCTCTTCATGTAAACATGCTACAAAACGTCATCGATGATAGGTTTAATTAATTATCACATATGATAGTGAGCTTAATTATATATACTGATCAGTGTTTTAAAATACTCGCATGGAGGGCCTTAGAGTATGGACGGGTGGCTTGCCGTCTCTATTTTGTGGGAGTCTGCGAAAAACTAGCATAGCTTCGTAGGGGCGTGCCTCAGGACGTTTGATTGGGCGTCAGTTTTGTATTAAGTTTGTCGAAATCTGAAAAAAAAATTTGATTGAAATCTGGGTTTTGTTTTCAGTTGCATAGCAGTCTGAAGAAGATGAAGAAGACGCCAACTTGTTGGCTGATTTTTCTTTTCTTTTTTTTTATTAATTTTTTCACTTTATTAACCGCTGTTAAATCATATCTTTTAAGCCACTAGTACTACGGTCTAGTGATATTTCTCCTCATTGATTAGTGAGAGGTCTTAGGTTCAACTCTCGCCAAATGCGACACCCTCCCCCTTAGTGTAGATAATATCGATTTGTTAAAAAAAAAAAAATCATATCTTTTAGCATGTTCTATTTTTTAAGTTTTTGTTTTTTATATTATTTTATAGATATTAAAAAAAAAAAAAAAAGATAAACAGAAAGAAAATATTTTTATACTTTTTATGAAGTATATAGACCTAAAAAAACCTCAAAAGACCCTAAAAAAACTCAAAATATATCTTTACTTTTTAACGTTATATATTACCCTTTCCTTTTCTTTTTAAGACTCCACATCCACATATCTCATCAAAATATTATGTATATGTATGTATGTATTGTATATATATTAAAAAATTTAAGTTCCATGAGGTTTCGCCTCAAGGCTTTCGGCTAGGCAGAGCTATCCATAACACGCCTCACCTACGCCTTCGCCTTTTAAAACATTGATACTGATTAACATTATTCGTGACAAGGGTACCATTTAATTTAGTCATCTCTCATACATACACATCTTCTCTTTGTTTTTCAAGCTTAATTATCGCAGAGTTTGAAAGTGTCAAATTTTTAAAGATTTTGATTTTTGACGTTTATTTATCCAGCAATATTGCGCACGAATCTCTACTTCTGCATAGCTACAAGAGAACCTTCAATGGCTTTGCTGCCAAGCTAACAGAGGAAGAAGCACAGAAGTTGGCTGGTTGTCTTATGAACCCAACTTAATTTTATTTTTCAACTTGAATAAACATTAAAAGTGACCATTGTATGACTTGAAAAATATATGCAGGAATGGATGGTGTGGTGTCAGTTTTCCCTAGTGAAACTAAGAAGCTCCAAACAACAAGGTCATGGGACTTCATTGGGTTTCCTGAAATGGTGAAGAGAAGCGCCATTGAAACTGATATCATTGTCGGGGTAATTGACACTGGAATTTGGCCTGAATCTGCCAGCTTCAGTGACGCCGGGTTTGGTCCACCCCCCAAAAGGTGGAAAGGCGCATGCAAGGGCGAAGGCAATTTTACTTGCAATAAGTAAAGCAAACCAGTTTATTTCAACCATCCACTGCACATTTCAAAATAAAAAAATAAAAATTCACGTGTTGTTGTTAATTACACTTGGACAGAAAAAAAAAGAAAAAAAAAAGTGCGAAATTGATTATAATTTATATGATATGTTGTCAAATTGTAACTCTGACTAAAATAATGACATATTTGTTACACTTGGACAGTAAAGTTATCGGAGCAAGGTATTACCGCAGTCAACCCTCCCCCCCAAATAGCAGTGATGTCATGTCTCCGAGGGACACGGAAGGCCATGGAACCCACTGTGCATCAACAGCAGCAGGGAACTTAGTTAGCAAGGCAAGTCTGTATGGTTTAGGGTTGGGGACAGCAAGAGGAGGGGTGCCATCAGCACGCATTGCGGTGTACAAAGTTTGTTGGTCAGACGGGTGCCCGGATGCTGATATTCTAGCGGCATTCGATGATGCCATAGCTGACGGTGTTGACATACTCTCTGTCTCCCTTGGGGGGTTTAAACCGTTAGATTATTTCAGGAATTCCATTGACATTGGAGCTTTTCACGCTTTAAGAAAAGGAATATTCACTTCCGCGTCTGCTGGTAATCAAGGTCCAAACCTGAAAACTATTACAAACTTTGCACCATGGTCTCTTGCTGTAGCTGCTAGCACCATAGATCGCCACTTTGATACCAAGGTTCGATTGGGAAACCACAAAATTTATGAGGTAATTGATACAGAATCTAACCTTTGCTCATTTAGGGCTTTGTTTGGCAGTGATTCTGGTTGGGCAATATATAATCACTTATGGAGAATCAACAATATATATATATATATATGCTGAAGATGCACCAAAATACTAGAGAAGTGATTAACATGAGAGTTGATTATGATTTGTTTTTGCTTCCTTAATTGGTAGGGAATAGTAACAAACACATTTGAACTCAAGGGTAAATTCTACCCCATGGTATATGCTGCAGACGTTCCTGATACGGCAGCAGGTTACGATGGGGAAACATCCAGGTATGCGTACGCATTTTGAGAGTATATATACCATTTATATTGAAGAACCACGGTAGTCTAGCATAAGTCTAACCAGGTGCTAATAACATGGATATATATATATGGAACAGGTTTTGCCGAATAGGCACGTTAGACAAAAAATTGGTGGAGGGTAAAATTGTTCTTTGCGATGGGCCTACTGGGTATGGGGCTATATATGCAGGCGCATTTGGTTATGTTTTGACAAGCCGAAAAGCAGCAGATGTAATCGATCCTGTTCCAGTACCAGCAGCTTCCGTTTGGTTCCACGTTGGTAACGAAATTGCCCATTACGTAAACTCAACCAGGTATCAATATTTGAGAATGATAGTGCGTGATTGATTTAAAATATTACTAATGCGCCCGTTTGTTAGAGTGGGGCCCAACGGGCCCCTTGATCCAAAAATTCCAATGAGCTTGTCACCAAGAAGGAAAAAAGCCAAGACTCCTAACAAAGAGCCGGCATCTGAGTTCCATTAAAAACAAGTATGGACTTTTAACATAAAGCCGACCTTCGAGTTTCAATTGCCGATGTGTTGATCTCTACGTATGAACCACTAAATGGGGTTACACGTGAGGGGAAGTGTTGGAATTCTACATCGATGGGTGCAAAAGAAAATAACGGGTTTAAGTATGATTGCCCCATGCTAACTAATATCGGGACCTTCTGTAATAAAATCTCACACCTGACGGATTGGCTATGTAGTAAAGTTGAAGACAGTATTAATGTTGTTAGAGTAGAGCCCAACGGGCCCGCCGATCCAAAAATCCAACAAAACTAACATAAATCAAAGAGGTATTCATCAATTTCCCCCCTGAACTTGTGACTATTGGCCAATTTCCCCCCTCAACTTTAATTTTGGCCAATTCCCCCCTCAACTCTCATAATTAGTCAATTTCCCCCCTCAACTTTAATTTGGCCAATTTCCCCCCTCAACTCTCATAATTAGTCAATTTGCACCCTACTGTTAATTTTTTAATTTGATCATAATTAAACAAGTGTGTGTAAGAAACTAAATAAGATGTATGTTAATCATTTTCCTATGTCTTTATCCTATTACAAATAGATTAAAATTTAGAATTTTACAATTTATCATAGATAGTATTATTAGTCATAATAAATCAGTATGGAGTAATTTTATTTGATTTTTTACTATACAAAATTGATAACGAAAATGATTGATGTGTACATTTTTGTATGCGAATACAATTTTCTTTATAAAAGTAAAAGCTAAGTTCAAGTAAATTGCGGATAATCGAGCTTTAGTGCAAAAATGGCTAGTCAATTCATAATTTTCGACTCCTTATTAAGAATAACCCATTTTATTGAAATATGTCTGATTCATGAGTTTATGATTATTATTTCTTCTTCTACATGCTTTAAACCCGATTCATAACTTTTTCTTATAATCAACCCATATCACATACTAATTGTATTATGTTTTTGTACATTTTACCCTATATTATGCAGGTGAGTCTATGTTAATTTTAATATTTTGTTGGAAGTTATTAGAAAGATTGAAAGAAAGAAAAAATAGATGGAAAATTAAAAAAAAAATTAACAATAGGGTGCAAATTGACTAATTATGAGAGTTGAGGGGGGAAATTGGCCAAATTAAAGTTGAGGGGGGAAATTGACTAATTATGAGAGTTGAGGGGGGAAATTGGCCAAAATTAAAGTTGAGGGGGGAAATTGGCCAATGGTCACAAGTTCAGTGGGGGAATTGATGAATACCTCTAAATCAAAAGACCCCTTTTATGTTATTGCTAATAAATCCTGAATCCCTGTAATGATTCGCAGGAACCCAACAGCAACAATTTGGAAAAGTACTGAGGGTATGGATGCACTGGCCCCATACGTACCTTCATTCTCATCAAGGGGTCCAAATCCAAACACTCCTAACATTCTCAAGGTAACTTCAAGGCCCCGTAGGTGTGTGAATGCTGACTTAAAAAATGAACAAACCGAATCATGAATATTGAGGGGTCTTAATTTTCCTCCTTGTTTTCTCCTATATGTTGCAGCCAGATATCGCTTCTCCTGGAGTTTCCATTCTAGCAGCATGGTCTCCAATTGCCCCAGTTTCAGGTTTTGAAGGTGATGACAGGGTAACTTCATACAATATAATCTCGGGGACATCAATGGCATGCCCACATGCTGCGGGCGTGGCTGCATACGTCAAATCATTTCACCCCAATTGGTCACCTGCTGCTATCCTGTCAGCTCTTACAACTACTGGTATAGATGCATTTTCATAAATGTACCCATTACAATATAACCGTTCTCTCACATATTTGATGAGTCGTGTGACCAATTATTATCAGAGATCATGTGACCAAGTCTTGTGAGAGAGACCCTACATATAATTAGACTTTGTCCATGATGTACATTGTATTACCTAAGATTTATATGTTTGATTAATTTGTAACGATTTTGCAGCCAAACCTATGAGTGCAAATCTTAACCCTGAAGCCGAATTCGCGTACGGTGCTGGCCTAATAAATCCTAGTAGGGCTCCGTATCCTGGTTTGGTATACGACGCTGCTGAAATCGATTACGTAAATTTTTTGTGTGCACAAGGCTATAGTACCAGATTATTGAAAGCTCTTACCGGGGATAGCTATAGCTGCTCATCATCACAATCTAGTCATGGAACACTCAGTGATCATCTAAACTATCCTTCTGTTGCACTTTCCACCTCGAACCCTAAATCCGTCAATGGCATTTTCAATAGGACCGTCACAAATGTTGGATCACCAAAGTCCACATATAAAGCTAAAGTGAGTGCACCACCAGGACTTGAAATCAAAGTTAATCCAAGCGTTCTAAAGTTCACATCTCTCGGGCAGAAGCTATCGTTTCAAGTCACGGTGAAAGGGTTGATTGAAAAAACCATAGTCTCTGGTTCTCTAGTGTGGGATGATGGTAAATTCCAAGTGAGGAGCCCCATTGTTGTGTATTTTGTGTTTTGAGAACAAGGTATGTGTAATAATGTATGATGCATGAATAAGCAATTGCATGAATAAGAAATTTGAAATGTACCCATTTAAGGATATTTTATAGTTCTCTGTGCAATCTAATTGTATATTTGATTGTTCATTTTTGGTCTGCATGGGAAATATGGATTTTCTCCTATGTTGATTACTTGATTGAAGGCCCCATCCCTCGTTGCCCGTTTATACAGGTAGCTACCTCTAAATCAAGTTATCAACGAGACTTTAGTCGGAACCTTCCTGATTAAAAACAAAAGACCGAAAAACTTCGGTTGGGACATTTGCAAACAACTACGTATACACATGAAAAATATCATAATAGCATCATGTATCGGTGGCATAAAAATCTTTACGCACCTACTTGTTCTAGATGTTGGCACATGATCATGCATCGATAGATATACATATGGACAATGCATGCCCTACCATGCAAATTATGCCAAGAACAACAATCGATCGAGTGACCAGTGGTGGGAGAGCTAGGAATATTAGCAAGCTGCATTTTCTCACTTCCCACTCACTTGTTTGAGCATACCGACTAATATGCTTGTTTCTTGACTTGTGGATGTATATAAAGGTCAATATGGATGCATGGCATGTGATGTAGGTCAGGAGGTTTTTCTTCTTTTCAAAAGCAGTATATGTTGAAGAAAGTTAGACATGAAATTGATACCACAGTTATGCTTTTGTACCGTCATTCCCTATAACCAAAAATTGCATGAAGTAAAAATTACCTTATTTCGCAACATATCTTCAACTGGCTATTGGCTCTCTAGTTTTTCAATTGTCATCATGGTCGAAGTACCTAAGCTGAGTCGGATCATTTTCTTCTTTGAGCAGAAGGACGTTAACCATCGGGCCGGGATTACCATTAATGAAGGCAATTGCACATGTTATGCACTAAGAAAAGGTTGCAAGCAGTTATTTGCTTGTAGAGCTACCGGCTGCTTTATAGTACAAACTAGAAAGTTCTACCCGCGCGTTGCTGCGGGATTAAAAATTGTGTAAGGAAAATTATGTTTCAAAGGTATAAACCTATCAACTTGTATCACATCTAATTGAACTACAACAACATATTGACGCACTTAATATGAAAATTCATAAACTATTTGACAAAATGAAATTAAGCAATTATTGAAAATCAGAAACGGAGCTTAGAAAGTAAAAAATCCTACCTCGTTATATTAAAACAATTAACAAATTCTCAGTGAATGATCACAAAAAAGGCTCAGTTCTCACCATAATGAAAATTATGACATCATTTTAAGATGAACTCGGGTTCATTTCAGTCACCAGCATTAATAAAACCATTGACTTCAACCTGTGCAAGGAAACAACTGACTTAGACGCAAGCCAACCAACTTCGAATCTAACCAAATAAAAACAGCAATCACAATCGAACTAACCTCTTCTTCCCAAATGAAGTAGAAGATGTCCCCTGTTTTGCCATTGTGAACAGTGTACTCTACTCTCAACACACAAAAAGAACACTCAAAATGCCGAGCAATATTATAAAAACTACACATACATCATTGTAAATGTATTTGGACATAAAGTATAAAGATCTGCTGACAGTATCAAGCTTAAATTTAACAAAAGAAATAATTACAAATTGAAATCAAACGATATTATAGTTGTTAAAAAAAATCTAACTAAATTTTACAAATAGCATCATAAATGTTTTAAAAAATAACACCATTGAAAAAACTCATTACTCAAATCTGTAATTCTATAAAAACACATCACTGAAAACTTCAATTTCATCAAAACATGTCAACTTATATCACATCCAAAACCCATTAATAATCTCTTCTTGTGTATAGCTCGTCCTCAGAATTCGCAGCTGAAAACAGAATGTAAGTTCAGAGTATGATCAAAAAGAAGAAATGAAAGAGTTGTGTCAATGAAAAAAAATGAGAGAGCAGGTATTAGAACAATCTACAAAGAAGAAGAATTTGAGATGAATAAGTGGATAAATTGCTTACATGAAGAGCTGATTTCAAATCGATGATTTATTTCTCACCCTAATAATATTTAACAATTGCAATTAGTAAAATTTTCTTGATAAGATGAAATCTAGGAGCATAATAATAAGCATTAGAAATAGAAAAGCCTTATATAGTGATTAAGGCCCTTAATTAACTTGCGAAGCTTGAAAAGTCATTCTCTTCACGTGGTTAATTTGGAAGTTATCCAATGTATGTAAAAACATGAATAAGAAGCAAATTGTTGAAATCGGAGGGAAAAAATGTTACTTAGTAATTGTATATGTCATGAAAGCATCAAATAAAGTCCTGATAAAATACCAGCATCTTTATATTAACCACTTTACATATAAATTATAAATGATTATCAAACAGCCTTAAACAAATTTCATTTAGGGAAGACTGATGAGGGGATATACGACTCACAAACAACTGAGACCGTCCTCTTTTTTTTTTCTTTCTTTTTTTTTGTTCATATCAACAAACACACAAATTCTTATATTTCCGAAAGCACCTGCATCCCAATATAAAAACTTAAAAAATACATGAATCATCTATGTTTTGCTTTGCAAACAGCCAAGGGGATGGGAACTAAAATAAATTTCGTGCCCAAGAACCTCTTAAAAACCAAGCTTGAAAGCATAAAAACAAAGCTTTCAATCTTTCCGTGCAAATTAATATCACAATCAATTCAACCCCATTTCCGCAATCCAAAGCATCAAACTTCATACAAAAATACAATAATTTTTAGAATTTCACCCAAACATAAAGAGAATAATATTGTTAGGTGCGGAGAAGAAAAAACCAGGGAAAATGGAAGATGGATTTTAGCCTGGAAAAGCAATTCACAGCAACAATAAAAAAGTGAAATTAAAAACTCAATTGAATCAAATGAAGAATTTTCTAGAGTGCAAACAATTAGTGTTATCAGCAAGAAGTTTCAGACCTTAAAATGCAAAAGCATGTGCCCAAAATGCAATCCTACAAAACATGAAACAGCAGCCAAGGACCACTCAACTATTCATGGACTCGGGTGGTCCCGGGACCACTCGAAAGTCTGAACAAGCTCATGTGAGGACCTCCAAGGACCACTCAGTGCATATGTTGTGAAACAAAAGCTCTGAACCAAGAAGAAATATCTAATTTCATAGGGAGAGCAACACAGAGAAGACCATCATGGCTCTGCTGTTCTTGGACATTGGTTCCAACGAAAAAGATAGACCTTTTCGATTCATTTTTTTAATTGTTGTCCAATCAAGTTGTGCCTAGCATTTAATTAATGGGATGTGCTATCCACACACCCCATTTTACTTCTCACATACCCCTTGATATTTTTTGTCTGTTGATCTTCTTCAATTCATCCGATCTGACGGCCGAAAATTAAAAAGGTGTGTAAGAAGTAAAATGGGGTGTGTGGATATGACACCCCTTAATTAATAAATAGATGGTGTATTACTCATCCAATACTTTTCATATCATAAGTTTGACACCGTTATTTGTTTTAAACTCACTATAAATTCAAACGATCTCTGAAAATATTTCGTAAAGTACTAGAAATCGTAAGCACTTGAACTTTCATCTCATACCATTAAATTCAATCAAATATTAAAGAGATGGTGTATTACTCATCCAATACTTTTCATATCATAAGTTTGACATCGTTATTTTTTTTAAACTCAATATAAATTCAAATGATCTCTAAAAATATTTCGTAAAATACTACGAAATCATAAGCGCTTGAACTTTCATCTCATACCAAACTCTCAATACAAGTATAGTTTTTTTTTTTTTTTTTTTTTTTAAGTGTAAATAGACACTTATTTATATGATATATAATAAATTTACTTAAATTCCCATAGGCCCCGTCTAGACGAATAGGTGCTACGTCCCAGCCCACTGGCCGACTAGCGCCTAGCGTATCTTGGTTAGGACCATCTGATATTAGAATCTTGGATCCGACACTGGTTATGTAGTTATGTTTAATCATATTGATTGACTATTAGTTTTATCTCATCGGTAGAAAGAAGAAAGGAATGCCAGTTATCATTTCTTTTGAAGAAAATTAGCGATGTTTAATGAACTCGTAATATTTTTTCAATTTTTGTTACGAATTTACAAGCGCCCATTATTATTAGGGTTTTTATATTAACACCCCACAAAATGTTGAATGCACCCCATATTAAAATTTAATATTAAATGACTTATTTACTCCACTATGCAATGACAATTTTGACCTTATTAGGTTTTAAAAAAAATAAAGATTTATAAATACACCACAAATCACTTTTAGCGTATTATTTATCTTCTCAACTATCAAACATGTTGATTAAGAAAAATTGTTTTTGACGAATGGAACACGAAATCGATGTTTCAGGAGCTTCACATGATGTAAGACTTCATTGTTTTCATTGTTTTAGTGATTTCGATGACATCGATAATTATTTAATTTTGCGTTTGCTGCATTATTTAAACTTCTATATTCATATTCATCTTTTAGTGTTCATATGGTTAGATTCAATCCCTGAAAATGAAAAATGAGTGTTATAAGATTTGAGAAATGTGGGGTGTATGTACAAAATATAAGATGTATATTGAGAATGTGGGGTGTGGGGGTATTATGGGAAAGTAAGTGGGGTGTATTAAGATAATTTTTAAATGAAAAAGCAAATGTGGGGTGTATTAAGTTTGTTGGGTTTATTCAACAATTTGTGGGGTGTTAATATAATTAGCCTTATTATTAATGTTCTAAATTACCTCTATCATCTTCATTTATCACGTTTTCTGCCTGTTAAAAGCATTTACAAAATTAATCAAGAGAGTTAATAGTCATGTTTAAAATAATTATTAGAACTCGGAACCAATTTGAAAGTTCAAAGGATAAATCAAAAGAATGCCCCAAATTCAAGGGGCATTGCTAACTGTTTAAAGGATTACAATGATTCATAAACAATTTGAAAGTCAAAAGATAAGTCGGATTGAGCCCCTAAATTCAAAGGGCAGTTGCTAGCATTTTCCTTTTTATTTTTCACGTGTGATATTAACAAAGTGCATTAGTATACTATACACGGTATCTTTTCATTTTTTTTGTTCATCAAACATATACGCTTTCTTGATACTTGTAATAATATTAACCTGTTTCAGGATCCAGTTTCAAAATTTAACCTTGATAAGCTTAGCAAAAATAAATGAGTAATCTGACAAGAATAACAAGACGGAAAGACATGGCAAAATTCGGGATTAGGGTGTTGACTTTATGCCTAAATATGGCAAAATGCAAATATTGATTCACAAAATCAAAGACGGGGACAATACAACGTGTGAAAATTATGCATTTTAAATGTTTTCTAACAAAAAAAATAGCATGGCAATTGGCAAATGTAAATTACTGGTTTACAAACTCAGTATAAAACTATATAAAGAGCTGACGAAGTTGTTGGCTTAGACCATCTCCAATGGTTGGGCTAAAAGCCAAATATTTTAGCCCGGTAAATTTAGCTTTTAGCCTAAAAACAGCTTTTCTGCTCCAACCGTTCAAGCCTAAGATTTTAGCCCGGGATTATTAAAGAATGAACTTAGGCTATTTTTTTTGTTAAATTAATTTTTTTTTAAAAAAAATAAATATGTACACTATCGTAAATTAATTTTATGAACATTTTAATCTAAAAAAAATTAAATTCCGATAAATATTGAAAAATTTAAATTCAGATTTATGGGCTAAATTTTGGGGGAAATCTGGTCTTGGTTTAGCATTTAGCATTTAGCCCAAAATTTCCCCTTGGGTTGGATTGGGTTTGGGGGGTAATTTGGTTTTTAGCCCACCATTGGAGTTGGTCTTAGAAGATAGATTTTGTTCATCTTTTTCTTTTTCTTGCTCAACTTCTAGGCTTCCACGAAACCCTAATGGCTCTAGTTCAATGGTTTCTCATGCTTCTCAGCCTCACCTGGACTTTGATTGTTGATGTTACTCGTTCAGCTCCTCACGACGATGCCCGAAAGGCATGCGAATTTTTTTTTTCTTCATTTCTTTTTCTATAATTGGCTTTTTAGTCTTGACTATTAGTTATGATGTTGATATTCGACAAATGTTGCAGCGTTTATATTGTGTACATGGGCGACAAGCCATAGCGCGAGATTTCCCCTACCACATTGCATGTTCACGTAAACATGCTACAAAGTTGGCAGCAATTTTATAATTAATGATATGGCAATGTCTGCTACTGCACACCTACAATAGCAGCTTCACTGGCTTTGCATGCTGCCAAGCTAACAGACGAAGAAGCACAAAAATGGCAGGTTAATATTGTAAAACTTAGAGACACAGGAGGTTTCAGTTCAAGTGCATACACAATCAATAATGGGATGCATGTATTTATAATACTTTCTAGATTACAGCTTGGGTTTGAAAACCCAAGATACAAGGAACTTTTGAAAATAAAAAATACAAACAGAAACAATAAGATTACATGCGCAGTTTCAAATTACAAAAGAGATTCAAAAAACAAGTCCTATAAACTAGGAATGACTGAAAGGATAAGAAGTTTGAACTAAGTCAAACTCCTTAAGTTTCGGTGATACACTCAACAGGCTGACTTTCTCTAACAACCCCCCGCAAGCTGACTGGTGGTGGAACAACAGGAAGCTTGGACACCAGCAACTTGAAGCGCGACGTTGACAATCCTTTTGTAAACAGATCAGCTAACTGATCTTGAGAACAAATGTAATTAGCAAATAATTCAGCACGAACAACCTTTTCCTGTACGTAATGATAATCAACCTCTAAATGTTTTGTGCGTGAATGAAAGACAGGATTGGAGGCAAGTGCAATGGAAGAAATATTGTAACACCAAATCGTCAGTTGACTAAGATGCAAATGTAGATCTTTGAAAAGAGATTGAAGCCAAGATAACTCGGCTGCAGTATAAGCTAACTGTCTGTACTCAGCCTCCGCACTAGACCTGGAAACTGTCTTTTGTTTCTTTGAACTCCATGAAACAAGATTAGAACCCAAATAAATGCAATAACCACCTGTTGAATGTCTGGTATTTGGATTACCAGCATAATCAGCATAAAAAAAATGCACTTAACTCAACATTGCCAGGTTTATAGAGAAGACCATGGGTATGCGTGGCCTTCAAGTAACGAAGAATACGTTTTACTGCCTTCCAGTGAGTAGTTTTTGGTGCATGCATAAACTGGCATACTTGATTCACCTCGTAGGATAAATCAGGATGAGTTATTGTGATATACTGCAATGCTCCAACAACACTGCGATAGTTCACTGGATTGTCATATGCTTCACCATCATAGGCACTCAGTTTTTTACCGCATGAGACTGGAGTCGATATAGGCTTTGCATCAGTAAACTTTGTACGGTTTAGTAGGTCCAAAGCATATTTGGACTGATTGAGATGCATGCAATTTCCAAAATATTTGACTTCAACACCCAAAAAATAGTGAAGAGGTCCCAAATCCTTCATGGAAAATAAGGTCCTTAACTTGGTGATCAAATGTGCCATCTGTCGTGGACTATTCCTAGTGAGTAGAATGTCATCTACGTAAATTAACAGGATGAGATACACACATTTCTGATGAAATACAAATAAACTGTAATCACAAGTAGATTCGTGAAAACCAAGTTGAAGCAAAAATTTTGAAAATCGTTGAAACCACGCCCTAGGAGCTTGTTTTAAACCGTAAATGGAACGTTGTAGTTTGCAAACGTGGTAGGGAAACTGCTTGTCAACAAACCCTGCAGGCTGTCTCATGTAAACTTCTTCATTTAAATAGCCGTGCAGAAACGCATTCTGCACATCAAGCTGTCGAACATGCCAATTTTTGGAGACTGCAAGACTGAGAACAAGTCGAATGGTACTGTGTTTGACAACAGGACTGAAAGTCTTAGTGTAATCCACGCCAGCCTGTTGATGAAAACCATTTGCAACCAAACGTGCTTTATGTCTTTCAATGGTACCATCTGCATTCCTTTGAATACCCACTTGTTGGGCAAGAGATTCATATTTGGATGATATGGAACCAAACTCCATGTTCCACAGCGCTGCAAGGCATTGAATTCTTGCACCATGGCATTACGCCACTCTGGATATTTGACTGCCTGAGTAAAACAGGTAGGCTCAACAGGAAAATCATTAATAGCAACATGCATAGCATACTTAGGGTTTGGTTTATGTATTCCCGACTTGGAACATGTGGTCATGGAGTGTGGTGGTTCAATAGGAGCCTCGTGAGGCACTGGCAAAGGTTCTTGACGTATTGTAACTTGCTCATTCAACACGGTGGGTGGAGTAGGATCAGAAATACGTGTAGAAGTGGTGTCAGGTAGTATAGGTGCAGAAGTAGGCTGAGATTGGGTCACTGTTTGGCATGGGGTAGGAAGACTTTGGGTCGCTGTTTGGCGTGGGATGTCAGAAATGGATGATATTTGTGGTGGTGTGATAGTTGATGTTTGGGTGGGAGTCGGTATGTCGGTCAATGAAGGAATATTGACTAGAGGAAAATTGAATAAGAGTTCTGGTGAAGGAGAATTACCTTGTGTTTGAACACTCTCGGAGGAAGATGTGAGTCCTTGAAAAGGAAAACAGTCTTCATTGAATAAGACATGGCGAGACACATAAACGCGTCTCGTGGACAAATTCATACATTTATAGCCTTGATGATTCAAAGAATAACCTAAAAACACACATGACTTTGATTTTTGTTGAAGTTTATTGTGTGTATACGGCATCAACCAGGAAAAACATTGACATCCAAATATTTTAAGCATATCATATTTTGGCTGTTTTTGAAAAAGCTTTTCATAAGGTGATTTGTAAGACAAGACACGGGTTGGCAACCTATGATAAGATAGGTTGCCGTACAACACGCATCGAACCAAAACTTATTTGACATATGGGACTGAGAAAGCATTACAATACTAGTTTCAACGATATGTCGGTGTTTTCGCTCCACAATTCCATTTTGTTTTGGGTGTTTAGGGCAGGAAAACCTTTGTGAAATTCCATGAACTGCTAAAAACTTTTGAAATACAGTGCTTTTGTATTCACCACCTTCATCACATTGAAGGGCCTTGATTTTTAAATTGAACATATTTTCAACTTTGGTTTTAAATTGCACAAATATTTCAAAGACTTCAGATTTGTGTTTCATTGGAAAAATCCAAGAATATCGTGAGTAGTCATCAACAAACAACACATAATAACGAAAACCTTCATTGGAAATAATTGGAGAACTCCAAACATCAAAATGTAAAAGTTGCAAAGGAAAATGAGAAACAGACTCAAACATTTTGAAAGGTAACTTAGTGCTCTTTCCTCAAGGACACGACTGACAAAAGGTTACGTTGGAGGTACCATGAATTGGTACCAATTTATTTGAAATTAAAATTTTTATTGTAGACTCAGCAGGATGTCCAAGACGAGCATGCCATTTTTGAGCTGACAATCTAACCCCTACAAAGACTCTGACTGGATTTTGGAGATGTCCACCGCCACCAGAAAATGGATATAAGCCATTCTCACATCTCCCTCGGAAAAGCGTCCTCCGGGTCTTGAGGTCCTTAACAAGAAAGAAGTGTGGAAAAATTAGTAAACAACAATCATTGTCTAAGGTAAACTTATGGGCAGATATTATACTAGTGGTAGCTTTAGGGTAGTGAAGAATGTCTTGAAGATCAAATGAGCAAGCATCGGTGCGAATTTTGTTAGAACCATAATGAGAGATTAATATGCCATAATCATTACCTACACCACCAACACCGTCATTACCGTTATACTCCTTTGGGTTCACCAAGTTTTGCAGGTCGGGAGTAATGTAAGCATTAGCACCTGTGTCCAGTAACCAAGTGCCATTTTGTTGCTTGTTGAGGGTGATCGGAGAAGATACCATTGCAGAAAGACGTTTGGCAGGAATGCGTCATTCAAACGCAGCATTCATCCGTTGATAACAATTAAGAGTCGGATGACCAGGTTTGCCACTATTTGGCAAACAATTCGCTCACCATTGGAAGCACAACGTTCACCATTCCCCGAAGCATTTCGCTGCTTATTATTTGGACGAGGATTGAAGCCTCGTTGATAAGTGCTGCCACCACGGTTTGAGGGAGAAGAACCACGCCCAACACCACGACCGCGACCTCGACCTCGACCTCTTGCAGCAACAAAGGCATTAACAGGAGCCTGTTCCACCGTAGGAGGAGCGTGCTCCAACATTCTTCTGTCAGTGGTCAGTAATAACGTCTCAAGAGTCGGATACGTGATAGGTGTATCACGAGCCTGAGCAGCACTAACTGTCATCTCAAAAGCTGGACCAAGATTGTTCAACACAATCTGTACTAACTCATCGTCACTCACAGGTTGCCCAGGTAGGGCAAGGTTGTCAGCAATTGCATTCATGCGATCCAAGTAATCTGCCACAGAGAGATCACCCTTCTTTGTCTGCAGCAATTCATTTCTTAGAAACAAAATTCTATTCTGTGAAGAAGAAGCATACCACTGCTCAAGAGCTTCCTAGGTCGCTCGAGCACTTCTCTTGCTGGCCACAACAGACAAAACCGATGCAGTAAGAGAGCCATTGATCCAACTGAGGATCATTTGATCCTGCTGCACCCAGGAGGTATATGTAGGATTAACAGTTGCCACACCAGACATGTGCTTAGGGGGACACACCAGAGTACCATCAACATACCCCATTAAATCTCGACTCTTGAGAATAGGAAGGATTTGGGCCAACCACAGTGGGTAGTTGGTCCTATCTAGCTTAATGTTTACCACAGTAGTCATGGAGCAAAAGGGATGGGTGGGAGTGTTTGGGGGGACGGGATTGGAAGGTTGAGAAGAAGCAGTGTTGTTTTCAGCCATTGGAAGCGGAAAAAAAAAACAAGGATCGTTGTCGTTAGACAATAGGGCTCAATACCATCTAAAACTTAGAGACACAGGAGGTTTCAGTTCAAGTGCATACACAATCAATAATGGGATGCATGTATTTATAATACTGTCTAGATTACAACTTGGGTTTGAAAACCCTAGATACAAGGAACTTTTGAAAATAAAAAATACAAACAGAAACAATAAGATTACATGCGCAGTTTCAAATTACAAAAGAGATTCAAAAAACAAGTCCTATAAACTAGGAATGACTGAAAGGATAAGCAGTTTGAGCCAAGTCAAACTCCTCAAGTTTCGGTGATACACTCAACATGCTGACTTTGTCTAACAAATGTTTGTTCAGCCTCTCCCTTTTCGTTTTAATTAATACACATACCGACGCACACATATTTTATAAATAACAAAAAAATGTTTATTTGAATGTACGCATGTATGGGAATGGATGGTGTGGTGCCTTTTTTTCCAAGTTAAAAGAGGCAGCAGCTCCACACAAGAAGGTCGTGGGACTTCATTGGGTTTCCGGAAACAGTGTCGAGAAGCAACTATGTTAACAAAGGTGATATGATCATCATGTGCTTGACTCTGGAACTTGGCCCGAATCTGACAGCTTCAATGACACTGGATTTGGTCCACCACCCACAAGCTGGAAAGGCACATTCCAAAGCTCTGGTAGTTTTACTTGCTACAAGTAAGCCATACTAGATTATCCTATTATTATTCCCATTTATCTTGAACCTAATTTATACGATATCTGAACAGTAAAATTTTTGGGGCACTTTATTACCGTGCTAATGGATTTGACGTAGGTGATGCCCAATCTCCAAGAGACACCCATGGCCATGAGACTCGCTGCATCAATAGCAGCAGGGAACTTGGTCAACAATGCAAGTCTAGATGGTTTGGGGATGGGGACATCAAGAGGAGCTGTGCCATAAGCACGAATTGCGGTGTACAAAAAAATGTTTGATAAAGGGTTTAACCGTTTATGCTTAGTACTGATCACTTAGGTACCGTTTGGTGCGCCTAAAACGGGTGGAACGCGTTGTTCCACGGGACGAGTTTTGGATAAATTTTAGTTCCGCCTCACCCCCCGAGGGCATCTTTACTCCCTCTCTGTTCCGTCCCGTCCTGTTCTGTCCCGTCTTGTCCTATTCTGTTCCGTCCCATCCATCTGCATACCAAACGATACCTTAGGTTCTTTGGATGAATGTATGTATAGGTATGGATGGTGCGGTGCTCTTTTACTTTTACCCAGTGAAAAGAAGCAGCTCGTCACAACAAGGTCATGGGACTTTATTGGGTTTCGGAAAGAGAGTCGAGTAGCAACAATCTTCACGAAAGCAATATCATTGTAGCTAGGAGGATCCTCCAATCACATCCGTTCATCTTAAATCGTGCGATAAAAATTATTATAATTTTTTTATTTAAAATTGAATATAAACAGTACCTGACAAAAACTGACCGCATGATATACGATGAACGAATGTGATTGAAGAATTCGGTGAGGAACCTCTCTCTCATTGTAGGGGTGGTTGATACTGGAATTTGGCCAGAACCTGACAGCTTTGATGACACCGGATGTGGTCCACTGCCCCTGACCTCAAAATGGAAAGGCACATGACAATCCTCAGCCAACTTGTAATCAGTAAGGCAAGTAAATTGTAGCAATGATTCTTTAATTTTAACTAAATTGGAGTAATAGTTTCTCAATTAAAAGTCTAATCCATTGGTCTCTCAACTAATCAAAACCTGTATCTATAGTTATTTTCGTCAACTCCGTCAAAATTCTGTCAAAATGAGTTATGTTGAAAGGACCATTGCTATAATTGAGTTAAAGTTGAGGGATCATTGCTCAAATTGAGTTAAATTTGAGGGACCATTTTTTCATTTGAATTAAAGTTGAGAGACCATTGATACAATTTTTCTTATATGATTTTCCATATTTGCCACTTAAGTTAGCCTTACATGCATATGACACGTGACTAATTTTGACGGAAGTTCTAACAGTGGTGACGAAAATGACCATAGTCAGTGGCGAAGCTACGTGAGGGCGAGGAGTGGCGACCGCCACTCCCCTCACCGGAAAACACGTCTAGGAGCGCTAGTTCAGCCCTTCCGCTCTCGTCGGAATTCATGGTCAAGGGCAGATGAAGAGCAGCAGCCAGAGGTGGATCCATTCAGGGACCTGGGTGGTCCTAGGACCCTCTGAAAGTCTAGAAAATTGGCTTTGAGGACCATGGAGGACCACCCGACGTTCTGGCATGTGGTGGAGAAGAGGTATCGGCGACGGCTGCAACCTGCAATCAGTACAGCTTGCAGATGGAGAACGAAGAAGAAGATTGTTTTTTAAAATGGCCAAAACGACTCGTTTTGAGTCGATACAATTTAAAAGATACACGTGACCATCTCAAACAATCCACGTGACTCTCCCTTTTAGATAATCTAAACCTTATTTTCTTTAAGACCCCTAATACCCAAAGCCCAAAGCCAAATCTCTATTTCATCCTATACCAATTTCATCCCAACCGACCAACCCTCCACCACCATCACCTAATTTCTTAATTTCTGTTTTTTATTTTTTCTAATGTCCTCATTTTTAAAATTTACTAAGGTTTTTAATCTTAGCCCAAATTAATAATATAGGATGCTATTGAAATTAATGTGTATTGGATGAAAATTTTGAATTTCTAACAAATTATAGTTATTGCTATGATTATTAGTTTGAAATTTATGATATTTTGATATTTGATTTGATCATGTGTTAATAATTGATAAGTATGGAACGATATAACATTCAAAAACATTATCAATTAGTTTGGACAATGTTATTTCGAATAGTTTAGCTTCAATTTTGGATAGTTTTAATTGTGATTTCGATAGTTCAACTTCAACATTTGGATAGTTCAACTTCAACATTATCATTTTGTTGTACTTTCTGCTTACATTGACCTTGATATTATTGTTTACAACCGTTTTGGTAGAGAGACTATTTTCAACTATGAATATTGACTCAAAACTTTGCACTCTCCAATGTGAAAGCAACTGCTTAAATTGATCCTTACACTCTTTTGAATTTCGCCCATCCCCTCGGTAAATCCTGGCTTCGCCATTGACCATAGTTGCACTTTTTGATGAGTTGAATGACCAATGATAATAGATTTTTAGTTCAGAGATAATTATTTCAATTGAATTAAAATTAAGAGATTATTACTACAATTTACTTTTGGCCAAATTGGATTGTTCATCCCCGTGGTCATAGGACACTTGCATGATGACCCCCGTGGTGAAAAAACTAGGAATTAAACCCCTATGGTCTAGAATGTTAGCAAATTTGGTCCAAAAGTAAGATTTCTGTTAAAGGACTGTTAAAAGTTGGGGTAAAACTGTATTTTCAGTTCCAATTGACATTGAATTGGGGCTTTTTTTTATTTAAAAAATTAAGCATTTTTTTTTGTTAATTGTTATAAAAAAATTATTTATTTTAAATGCCAATTGGAACTGAAAATACAGTTTTACCCATACTTTTAACAGTCATTTAACATAAATCTTACTTTTGGACTAAATTTATTAACATTCTTGACCACAGGGGTTTAATTCCTAGTTTTTTCACCACGGGGGTTATCATGCAAGTTTCCTATGACCACGGGGATGAATAATCTAATTTGGCCTTTACTTTTAATAAGGCAAACTAGTTTGTTGTCTGCTACTCCAACGATGACTTTTGAAAACATTAGGAAATAGTAAAAGCCTATAGCTCATGAGTTTTTTTTTTTTTGTCCAAAAAAAAAAAGCTCATGTTTGAATTATGATAATCATAGCATGCCTATATGATGTCTAGTCCCCACGAGACGCAGACGGCCATGGTATTCACACCGCATCAACGGTAGCAGGAGTTTTGTTAGCAGTGCTAGTCGTGATGGCTTTAGGTTGTGTACAGCAAGAGGAGGGGTGCCATCAGCACGTAGTGCGGTGTACAATGTATGTTTGGGCCTTTGGCATCAGATGACTCTGCGGATGATGATATTCTTGCGTCATTTGATGACGGTGTTGATGTAATTTCAATCTCCATCGGTTCGGTGGAAATTTTTTTGTGGTCACTGTATTTATGCTTAAAATTTAGGTAACTTTAATGAAAAGTTTCTGATACTGTTTATTTTAACGAAAAATCGCATTTTTATTTTAAATTTTAATTATGGTATTATTCACTCATAATATTTTTTTGCCATTTTCATTAAAACTCAAAGTTTTCAAACATTTTTCATTAATTTTTCTTAGAATGTATTTTAGTCAATTTAGCTAGTTTAGTCACTGTGTTAGACAAAGTTCGCAAATTATGTCCAAAAATGTTATTTTTATCATCTTGTACATAGTATTAAAGATATTATTTACACTAGGGAAGGTAGTTCAAATTCATATTTAGTGGAAGTCGAACTTAAGACTTCTCAGTTACAAGTGAAGACTAATACCACTAGACCGTGACAACAAACTCTCTTCCGTCCGGCTTACCCAACCACCCACAACATTCCCTTCCATATCTCACTCTCTCTAACCAACCGGTACAGTACTTCATCTCCTCCATCAACCTCAAATCGCACATAAGAGGTTACAACAATAAGCATTCCAAAAATTTTGAACTTTGTCTTTATACACTTAATGAATTTGTGTAACTACTATGAAGGCTGACGGTGGGCTAGTGGGAGAGGAGTGAAATAGACAGAGGTCGGGCCTGCAAGTGGTGGGAGAGGCTGACGGTGGGGTAGTGGGAGAGGAGTGAAATAGACAGAGGTGGGGAAGGGGCCTGCAAGTGGTGGGAGAGGGGTGGACCATGGACTGCAGGTGGTGTGGGAAGGCGAGGGGGGTTGGTTGCTGGTGTTGGATGGCGGGGATTCAATCGCCATTGGATATTTTCACGCATTAAAAGGGATATTGACTTCCATTGGCGCTTGTAACAAGGGTCCACAGCTGAACAATGTTTCAAACTTCGCACCATGGTCTCTTTCCGTGGCTGCTACCACCATTGATAAGAAGTTCGTTAAGTTAGTAACAATAAAACTTATGAGGTAAGTTCCCCATCGATCATATGCGCTCACGTAATTTTATTTAATCGTTCTATAATAGAGAATTAAGTACACAAATGTTTGAGGTTGTTTCTCTATTTGCTTCATATTGTAGGGAATTATAATGAACATATATGACCGCAAGAATCAATTGTCTTAGTGTTGTCTCTACCATGTATTATAGGAGACAATTGTCTTAGTGTTGTCTGACTTGGATATTCATGTGAACATCACAATCGCGACATTGCTGTGCAAACCTGAAAAGTGACGAAACTGTAGCATAAAAATGATGTGTAAAAAGTACGAATAAAAGATTGAAAATAAAACAAGAGTAAATGTGTGCAATAAAAGTGATCAACTTTAAATAAACGTACTAAATAAAAATCATAGCATCTCAATATCTATAAAGAAAGTGTACAACGTAACACGCCTGAAGATATTAATTATAAAAATACTAACTCATTACTACAAGAATGAGAGAAGATTATGCCACCATACCTCGACGTCCACAGCTCCAAATCCTACTAAATTTTGGAGAAGCACAAAACAGATTGACATACACAAATAAAGATTTCTACAAAATCATTTATTTTTTTAACATACAAACACCTCGCTTTAAAAACTCATATGAGAGGCACATATATTACCAGCAAGCAAAAGCTACCTTTGGAGTTTATATTATTTTTTTATCCATGTAATCAAACACGGATTTGTTTGTTTAATTAATAAATATATATTTTAATGAGAAAGACATGGCCCAATTTAGATTGAGTTTTTTTCTCAAAATTTTAAGTAGTTGATTCATAAATTTTCGTGCTTAAGATAGAAATTGTTTATAATATATATAAATCATTACATAAAGATCATTCGTACAAAAAATAAATCAAAATTAAAGTTGTTTAGTCAATCAATTGTAACAAATAGATAAATAGTTTATTTACTGAATCCATCCATTTATTTTTATACATTCCGATCATTAAATGATATCATATTTAAGTGACTTTTTTTACAAATATAATATTTACAGAGTAATTTATAATATAAACAATTATAATCATAAAAACAACATTTCGTGAATTAGCCACATAATAAATTGAGAAGGATTTCCTTCTCATCCATTGAAGAGCCAAAATGCATTTCTATTTTGATTTGGGCCTCACTTCCCATGTCAATTACTTTGATTTGATAGTACTATTAGTTGATAATTGAAACAAGAGTTAATTTCAGTTTACTGTTTGAAAGTATTTTTATTTTTAACACTTAATACATTAAGGTTTTTTCATTCCAGGGTAGTACATGAAGTTAAAATTTTGGAATACTTTTATACATCTGTTAAAATTGTTTTTAAATTAGTCGTTAACTGGTGATATGACGTCTATGTGAATAATGACTAGAGGTCACATGTCAATATAGAATCCACATAAATATTAAAAAATTTAGAAATTAATAAAAAAAAAATTATTACTTTGAAAACAAGGAACCAGGAACGTATGGAATTGATGATTTGAACAGGTGCGAAAGAAGAAAGAAAAAGGAATAAGCAGAGGCCTGCAAAGAAAAGTTAGAAAAGGAATTGATTCTTCGAGGGGGTGGGGTGGCGGTGGAAGATGGTGGGGGTTTTGGGGACTTAAGGATTTGGTGCATTGCAGAACCTCTAGTAAGCCCTTTTATGCAATTCTACATCGAGTTGAAGTTGGTTTAGTAATAGATTTGGAACCAGTAAGTCCATCTGATGTTCCAGTGACTGCTGCGGGAGCACTGAAATCTTATAAGCTTGCAGCCAAAGCCATCTCGAAATTGCAGTCATTGCTAAGCGGGGATATATCATTATTAAAAAAAAATAAATCTGGTTTTGGCTTCGACCAGTCTTCTCCGGCCGCTGGGTTTGGCTCTCCACCGCCGTGGAATTTGGTAGGTGTGGCTCTCCATCACCGTCTGCTCCGGCTTCTCCGGCCGCTGAGTTTGGCTCTCCACCGCCATCAAATCTGGTAGGTAGGGGCCGGAGGTTTGAGCTCACGGGGTTGTCCATCCTCGCTCTAGAATCGTCCCATTTCCGATATTTTCCTTCACAGTCCAGTGGACCCCAACGCCTTGAAATTCTCGTTCCTCAAGTCGTCACCCGTCAAATCTAGAAATGGGTCGGGTTAGGATGTGGTTGTTAGAGCAACTCCACCCTTGGAGCCCTCCCCTTGGCAATCCACTATTGAATCCACCCTATTGAACAGTAATTGCCTTTAATGAATAGTAACTATCATTAATGAACAGTAATTACCTTTTGCATCTCCACCCTTGGAGCCCTCCCCCTGGCAATAGGTAATAAAATAGTAGTTTTTTTTGTTTGTTTAAATAATATAAAATTAAAAAAAAACAGGGAAATGGGGCTGTAGGGCCTCGGGCTGACACAAAAAACAATAAAAAAATGCCTGGCCCTCGGGCTGCAGGCCTGTCAACTTTCCACCCCCCTTGTGCTCGGGCTCCCACCTTCACTCGGGCCCTTCACCGCTGGACCTCCTCCCACCGGCCCTCGGGCCCTTTCCTGGAGCCTGTCCCCCGAGCAACAATGATGGCTGGAGTTGCTCTTAGGGAGAGGTGGGTCTGGTATGGAGGGATCAGGGACATAGGAGAGTTGAGTCGAAAAAGAGGGATTTTTCAGTGTGGTTGGAACACGGAATAATACACCACGTGTCATTATATAAATGGTGGGATATGTGTGTTAAAAAATTAATAACTTAATATTAAAAAATTTCACCACTTATATAAAAGCACGTTATATACCACTTGTATTCTAGTTACAATGAAAAATTTCTCGTCGAAAAGAACAGGGGAGGTGACCCATATTGACATGTGGCGTTTAGTCATTGTTCATGTGAGCGTCACGTCACTAGTTAACTGTTGATTTAACAACAACCTTAACGGATGTATGGAAGTGTCGTAAAATTACTTCAGCTACCACTCTGAAATGAAAAAAACTTTACGTATCAAATGTTGAAAACTAAAAACTTCAGAGTAGAACACTGAAATTAATCCTTGAAACAAACATTTACTCCTTATATAAAGGCACTGAAGAAAAATCCCACTACACCATCCATAGGTGTATATTTTTGTAATTATTTTACTTTTTCTGTTTTGAAAATTGATAAATTATATTGATAAAGTAAATGATTATAACCAGAGTAAATTGTAGTAATAGTCTCTCAATTTTAATTAAATTAGAGCAATGGTCCATCAACTAAAAATTCATTAGTATTAGTCCATCAACAGTCAATTCATCAAAACGTGTAGCTATGGTTATTTTCGTCAACTCTATTAAAATTATGTCAAAATGAGTTATATTGGAAGTACCATTGCTACAATTGAATTAAAGTTGAGAGACAATTTCTCCAGTTGAATCAAAGTTGAGGGATCATTGATACAATTTTTCTTTTTTGATCTCCCATATTTTCCCCTTGATTTAGCCTCACGTGTATGGCACATGACTCATTTTAATGAAAGTTCTAACGGAGTTGATGAAAATGACCATAGATGCATGGTGAGTTGAGGGACCAATGATAATGAATTTTTAGTTGAATGACCATTGCTCTAATTAAGTTGGATAATTGCTACAATTTACTCTTACAACCAAGAGGGTTAAAAAGCCAACTCATGTCATAAAGAATTAGGCAAAGCCTTGCTAGACACCCAACATGATCATTTTCAAATTCTTTTGGTGATGATCATGAGGATTCGTAAATTGTGTCTGTTTATCGTACATTGTGCGGTCAGTTTTTATCATGTACTGTTTGTATTTAATTTTAAATAAAAATATTTAAAATAATTTTTAACCCTACGATGTACGATGAACGTATATAATTTACGGATCTCTGAGATCCTCACAAAGAAAATCCGAACACGCTAGACACGAGAACCCTTACTGCAATGCTAATGCAACCTCCTCTTTTCCCACTTGAGAGTAATATGGGAAACTCGAATTTTACCTTTGTCTTTTAAAAAATGGAGTTTTAACGAAAAGCCCACGGTACTGTTCACTTTAATGAAAAACCACATTTTTACACTAAAAAGTCAAACCTGGTACTATTCACTTTACCCTTTATTTTGTCCTTATCATTAAAACTCAAAGTTTTCAATCATTTTTCATTAGTTTTCCTTTTAAAAAAACCAATAAAAAATTATTATTATTAAATGGATGGGGTAGAATTCAAACTAATTAAATCATTAAGGGGAGACGAGAGTTTTGAACCACGCATAGGATGAGGACATACGCTGTAGGAACAAAATTTAAAGCACCACTATAAACGCTGTAAACCCATAAAGATTTCTCGAAGATCATGATGTCCCCGCACTTGATTTGGTGTGAAGATGCTAATGTAAAGTGGAAGGGAAAACAAATCATGAGCAAAGTAAAATAATACAACTTTGACCAAACATATTCACTAAGATATTTAATTACATGTCAACTAGAATATTATATTGCATGTAAATTTTACCTATATCTCTACTATGGGAAAGTGGTGTGGACCAAAGATGCTTCCACTTCTCTATGGAAATGAGTATGGAAATGAGAATATAGGAGAGCTTGTGTCTAAAAGTGCTTTTCTCTTTTCTTTTGTAAGTGTAGTTGAAATGAGAGCACTAGCGAGTAACAAGTGCTTATAAGAGGTTGAGTTACTATTGTTAATTAATTTTATGGTGTAACTTCAATTTTTTTCATGGTATTGAAGTAAGTTGACTATTTTGTGAAACACAACGGCCACATATACTCCATGTCACTCAATTCGTGTTTTCCATATGTTTGGCTTGAAAATTCATTACACGCAATAAGAACATATGAGGATGTGAAGGTAAAAGAATTACACATCGATGAAAAGAGAAACCTTATAAGGGCATTTAAGAGGTTGAATACTCCTCATATTTTCAATTGATTTTATGATAAAATCTCAACTTTCTTCATTTATTTCCTGAAAACATGATTAATCAAGTAATTATTTAGCTATCGATCGGACACAAATGGAAGAACCAATTCTGTAGAAATGGAGTCCTTTCACATTTGAAGTCGTGGACTTATTTTTCGTTTTGCCTTTCGGAAGCAGACGTCAATTATTGTTGCTGCATGATTTGAAATGTTTCCACTCCCTTGCTTCCCTCGAATTCGATACTCACTTAAGCAACAGGCTGGGGTGGGGATTCATTTTATTATTGCAAGATATTATTAGGAAAATGTATTGTAAAATCATTTAACGATTACTTATAATGATAGGCTAGCATTAGTAAAAATTTAAAAATGATTTTCACACACTTATTTTAATTTTTTATTTGACGATTAAAATTTAATAAAAACAAAAATGCACGAGAAGAATAAAGGTGTGGAAATCATTTTTTCGGTGAAAGCACTATTAGAAATAGTCAAATACCCCAAAATATGTTCAAATACTCCAAAAATAAAGGACAAAATAAAGGGAGTTTTAACAAAACACTCCAAATACTGTTTACTTTTAACGAAAAACCATATTTATACATTTCTTTAGTACTATTCATTATACCTATAAAAATGATTTTTCATTAAACACTTCTTGCGAAAAGCGTTAATTGGGCTAAAGTATAGTCTTTCAAATGGGCATCCAACTTTAAAAAAGTGTGATAATTGTAGGGGCATCGTGTAAAGTGAATGCAGTACTGCTATGACTAAGAGTGTACGAATCATTCGGATTCGGATCCTCTACTCGGTTTTATTGTGTTTGTTGTTTACTCGACTGTTAATTCTCACCGCACATCACAATTCAAAAGTGTTTGAGCAGAAGAGTGGTGGATTTTTAGTATGTGGAAATGAAAAAAATTTGGAACACATAAATTGCAACATGTGAAATGCATTTGAAATAAAAAAATAAAACATAAAAACATCAACCGTACGAAGAGGAGTTTTATTGAATTCCGAAAACTTTTTTTTTCATCTTGTTTAAATTAAAGAGTCTTAATTTGATTTTTTTAATTAAGATGGTTTAATCAATTGTCTACTCAGCAATTTTGTATTTATTTAATATATATTCACATAAGCAAGCTAATAACTATTTCATACAGTCTAAGGATTTTAAATTCGTGACTTTATTAATTAAAAATATTAATTTAACTAATTCCTTGTTGTCATTGTAAGTGACCCTTTACTATAGTGGTGGAAAGGTGGTGAGTCCATTGATGACTTTATTAATTTAATGACGTGGGTTCAAACTTCATTGGTGGCTAATCTAACATCTAATTTAATAATATATTGTTTGACCAAAAAAAAAATTTCCTTATTGTCAGTAAAAAAAGAGAGAATTTTTGTTTCTGTTCTTATATTTAATTAGTCTCTTGCTTCACTAAAATAAAGTTATTAATACTTTCATAAGAAAGCTTCATTAATTTGGTAAAATTTTACACATAGTTATATAAATGTATTTAAAACTTATGGTACATTTGAAAAATTGGAAAATAAACGTACTGACTTTTGGTACGTTTAGATTTTAAATGAACTAATAAACAAATGTACCATAAAACTAAAATTACCCATATTATAGGTAATCAAACGTACCAATACAATCAAACGATCATACAATCAAACGTACATTTACTATGATTATGTATGTGATAATGAGTTTTGAATATTCGATTTAATACACTAAACTAATTATTATAATAAACAATAAAAAATTTAAAATCTCCAGAATGAGAGATGCATATAACTATAACAAATTCATAGGTAAAGAATGATAGGGAAAAAAGGAAAACGAAAGTAAAGATGCAATGTGAAAATTTTTAGGGTGGCTAGCAAACAATTTCATGAAAAAAAAGGTAAAAAAAACAGAGGAACGTCTAAAATTGAACTTTTAATAAAATGAAATTAATCACTAAAACTGTAGGGAAAATGTTGAATCAACGAAATTGAAAAACGAGACGTTTATATCAAAATGCCCCTAAACCATGTAAAATAATCATGGGAACACAAACCATACCACTAAGAATAAAGAGAAACTGCAACACGTGAAATACATGGCTTTTCATTTTTAGTATAAATACATGATGGTGTTCTTGGATGAGATTGTCCATCTTTTACATGCTTTCTAGAACTTCGCCACAATGGCTTTGACTCCATGGTTTCTCCTTCTCCTTAGCCTTATATCTACTCTGCTAGTTGATGTCACTCTATCTGCTGCTCACCAGGATAACCGGAAGGCATTCATAAAATATGCATTTTGAACAATTCCGTTTCTCTGCTCAAAATATGTTCATTAATTAATTTAATCTTCTGATCTTGGATATATTAACTGCAGGATTATATTGTGTATATGGGTGACAAGCCAAAACCTGAGGTTTCCACCACTACCACATCAGCTCTTCATGTAAACATGCTACAAAACGTCGTCGAGGACAGGTTTAATTAATTATCACATATGATAGTGAGCTTAATTATATATACTGATTAACATTATCCGTGACAAGGGTACCATTTAATTTAGTCATCTCTCGTACATACGCAACTTCTCGTTGTTTTTCGAGCTTAATTATGGCAGAGTTTGAAAGTGTCAAATCTTCGACGATTTTGATTTTTGACGTTTATTTATCCAGCAATATAGCGCACGAATCTCTGCTTCTGCACAGCTACAAGAGAAGCTTCAATGGCTTTGCTGCCAGGCTAACAGAGGAAGAAGCACAGAAGTTGGCTGGTTGTCTTATGAACCCAACTTCAAATTATTTTTTAACTTGCATAAACATTAATAGTGACCATTGTATGACGAGAAAAATATATGCAGGAATGGATGGTGTGGTGTCTGTTTTCCCTAGTGAAACTAAGGAGCTCCAAACAACAAGGTCATGGGACTTCATTGGGTTTCCTGAAATGGTGAAGAGAAGCGCCATTGAAACTGATACCATTGTCGGGCTGATTGACTCTGGAATTTGGCCTGAATCTGCCAGCTTCAGTGACGCCGGGTTTGGTCCACCCCCCAAAAGGTGGAAAGGCGCATGCAAGGGCGAAGGCAATTTTACTTGCAACAAGTAAAGCAAACCAGTTTATTTCAACCATCCACTGCACATTTCAAAAAAAAAAAATTTCACGTGATGTTGTTAATTACACTTGGACAGAAAAAAAAAAAAAGTGCGAACTTGATTATAATTTATATGATATGTTGTTAAATTGTAACTCTTACTAAAATATTATGACATATTTGTTACACTTGGACAGTAAAATTATCGGAGCACGGTATTACCGCAGTCAACCCTACCCCAAAAATAGCAGTGATGTCATGTCTCCGAGAGACACGGAAGGCCATGGAACCCACACTGCATCAACAGCAGCAGGGAACTTAGTTAGCAAGGCAAGTCTGTATGGTTTAGGGTTGGGGACAGCAAGAGGAGGGGTGCCATCAGCACGCATTGCGGTGTACAAAGTTTGTTGGTCAGACGGGTGCCCGGACGCTGATATTCTAGCGGCATTCGATGATGCCATAGCTGACGGTGTTGACATACTCTCTGTCTCCCTTGGGGGCCGTAAACCGTTAGATTATTTCAGAAATGCCATTGACATTGGAGCTTTTCACGCTTTAAGAAAAGGAATATTCACTTCCGCGTCTGCTGGTAATGAAGGTCCAAACCTGAAAACTATTACAAACTTTGCACCATGGTCTCTTGCTGTAGCTGCTAGCACCATAGATCGCCACTTTGATACCAAGGTTCAATTGGGAAACCACAAAATTTATGAGGTAATTGATACAGAATCTAACCTTTGCTCATTTAGGGCTTTGTTTGGTAGTGATTCTGGTTGGGCAATATATACACTTTTGGAGAATCAACAATATATATATATATATATACTGAAGATGCACCAAAATACTAGAGAAGTGATTAACATGAGAGTTGATTATGATTTGTTTTTGCTTCCTTAGTAGGGAATAGTAACAAACACATTTGAACTCAACGGTAAATTCTACCCCATAGTGTATGCTGGAGACGTTCCAGATAGGGCAGCAGGTTACAATGGGGAAACATCCAGGTATGTGTACGCATTTTGAGAGTATATATACCATTTATATTGAAGAACCACGGTAGTCTAGCATAAGTCTAACCAGGTGCTAATAACATGGATATATATATGGAACAGGTTATGCCAAACAGGCACGTTAGACACAAAATTGGTGGAGGATAAAATTGTTCTTTGCGATGGGCCTACTGGGGATGGGGCATTATATGCAGGCGCATTTGGTTACGTTTTGACAAGCCGAAATGCAGCAGATGTAATCGATCCTGTTCCAGTACCAGCAGCTTCCGTTTGGTTCCATGTTGGTAACGAAATTACCCATTACATAAACTCAACCAGGTATCAATATTTGAGAATGATTGATTTAAAATATTACTAATGTGCGAAACTAACATAAATCAAAGACCCCTTATTATGTTATTGCTAATAAATCCTGAATCCCTGTAATGATTCGTAGGAACCCAACAGCAACAATTTGGAAAAGTACTGAGGGTAGGGATGCACTGGCCCCATATGTACCTTCATTCTCATCAAGGGGTCCAAATCCAAACACTCCTAACATTCTCAAGGTAACTTCAAGGCCCCGTAGGTGTGTGAATGCCGACTTAAAAAATGAACAAACCGAATCATGAATATTGAGGGGTCTTAATTTTCCTCCTTGTTTTCTCCTATATGTTGCAGCCAGATATCGCTTCTCCTGGAGTTTCCATTCTAGCAGCATGGCCTCCAATTGCCCCAGTTTCAGGTGTTGAAGGTGATGACAGAGTAGCTTCATACAATATAATCTCGGGGACATCAATGGCATGCCCACATGCTGCGGGCGTGGCTGCATACGTCAAATCATTTCACCCCAATTGGTCACCTGCTGCTATCCTGTCAGCTCTTACGACTACTGGTATAGATGCATTTTCATAAATGTACCCATTACAATACAACCGTTCTCTCACATATTTAATGAGTTGTGTGACCAATTATTATCAAGAGACCCTACATATAATTAGACTTTGTCCATGATGTACATTGTATTACCTAAGATTTATATGTTTGATTAATTTGTAACGATTTTGCAGCCAAACCTATGAGTGCAAATCTTAACCCTGAAGCCGAATTCGCGTACGGTGCTGGCCTAATAAATCCTAGTAGGGCTCCGTATCCTGGTTTGGTATACGATGCTGCTGAAATCGATTACGTAAATTTTTTGTGTGCACATGGCTATAGTACCAGATTATTGAAAGCCCTTACCGGGGATAGCTGCTCATCATCACAATCTAGTCATGGAACACTCAGTGATCATCTAAACTATCCTTCTGTTGCACTTTCCACCTCGAACCCTAAATCCGTCAATGGCATTTTCAATAGGACCGTCACAAATGTTGGATCACCAAAGTCCACATATAAAGCTAAAGTGAGTGCACCACCAGGACTTGAAATCAAAGTTAATCCAAGCATTCTAAAGTTCACATCTCTCGGGCAGAAGCTATCGTTTCAAGTCACGGTGAAAGGGTTGATTGAAAAAACCGTAGTCTCTGGTTCTCTGGTGTGGGATGATGGTAATTTCCAAGTGAGGAGCCCCATTGTAGTGTATTTTGTGTTTTGACAACAAGGTATGTGTAATAATGTATGAAGTATGAATAAGCAACATGAAGGGCTCCAATGAAACAAAAGTGCAACGTACTGATCACGATGATGTATTTTAAATGAAAATTAAATTATTATATATTTATGAACCTTTAATATGATGCAGTACATCGAAATTTGAAACATACTCATTTAAGGATATTTTATAGTTCTCTGTGCAATCTAATTGTATATTTGATTGTTCATTTCTGGTCTGCATGGGAAATATGGATTTTCTCCTATGTTGATTACTTGATTGAAGTCCCCATCCCTCGTTGCCCGTTTATACAGGTTGTAGAGTCGGAACCTTCGTGATTAAAAACAAAAGGCCGAAAAACTTCGGTGGGGACATTTGCAAACAACTACGTATACACATGAAAAATATCAGAATAGCATCATGTATCGGTGGCATAAAAATCTTTACGCACCTACTTGTTCTAGATGTTGGCACATGATCATGTTGTGCTAGGATAACACCAAAACCAATTGGAACCAACTCAAGCTAACCCACAGGAAATATATCAAATGGAATGCAAGAACAAAATATAAAAGACACCAAGATTTTAACGAGGTTCCTCAACAGTCAGTGTAACTGGAGTACGTACTCGGAGCAGTAGGAGCTCAACCAATAATCCACTATCAACCAAATGGGAGTTTACAAAGTGTTGGCAATCTCACAACCTAAAACCCCAATACACCCAATAACTCTCACTCACTAAAGAAACAAATAGAGAGGGAAATATAGTGAATAATTTCCTCTCTATACAAAGCTCAAAGCTAATACACAAATACAACTTTGATTGAGTGAGTACCAACAAAGAAAGAAAATCACATTTCTTTCTTCTCTTCAAAATGGGGTTGCAGCACCTCTGTTTTTGCTCTCTATTTTCTGTTGCGTTTTTCTGCTCTATGGCTGCCTTACAACCTTTAATCAAAAGCAGCAATTACTTCCAATTAAAACCCTCAGCCGCGGCTTTTCATAGGCCAAATAAAAAAAACAAATTTTCTCCAACATCATAATTGCCATCACCACAAAGCAAGGAACAACATAATTGATGTCTCCCTTTTTTCTTTTTTTATTAGCCAAAAGATATCTAGTAATTTGGCCCTTTTTTCTTTTGCTTTGTTTAATAGCCGAAAGTTAATGCTGAGTTGGCCACTTGGCCATAATTCAACAATCTCCACCTTGGCCAAGTTCCGAAAACGCCATGATAAGTCAACCAACACAATTGACCCAAAAAATCACTCCCAAACACTAGCAAGAGAACAACTCATGCCGAGCCAAATGCTCCAAAACTCCTACTGCTCAACGCCTTCTTTATATAGGCATAATGTGAGCCAAGTTCAAACAGTGAACAAACTTGGCTACACCAAAACCTTAGTCAACATATCAGCGGGGTTGTCTTTAGTTGGAATCTTCTGGAGAATAATCTCTCATTCACCAACGACTTCACGAACAAAGTGATAGCGCACATCTATGTGCTTGGTCCTTGCATGATGAACCTGATACTTAGCTAAATAAATGGCACCCTGACTATCACAATGTACCTCCACCTGCTTCTAATCAACCCCCAAATCTCTAATCAGCCCATGTATCCAAATGACCTCCTTTATAGCTTTAGCAACTGTCATATATTCAGCCTCTGTAGTAGACAAGGCAACAGACGACTGCAAAATGGACCTTCAACAAACTGGTCCTTTAGCCATAGTAAACACATAGCCTGTAGTAGACTTCCTTCCATCCAGATCACCTGCATAATCTAAATCAACATAACCAACTGCAAAATGACCAATACCAGAATCATCTCTCTCAAAGCATAAACCAACATCTCGAGTACCATGGAGATACCTTAATATCCACTTTGCTGCTTGCCAATGCTCTTTACCTGGATTATGCATATATCGACTCACTATGCCAACTGCATGAGCAATATCCGGTCTAGAGCATACCATTGCATACATCAAACTACCAACCAAATTTGCATATGGTATATTTTTCATTTGCAGCTTCTCTTTATCAGTTTTAGGACATTGTAGAGAACTCAATTTAAAATGAGGAGCCAAAGGGGTACTAACCGGTTTGGTTGAATCATGAACTCCAAACCTTCGAATCAACTTCTCAAGGTATTGTCTTTGATTCAAACTGACCAAACCCTTCGCTCTATCTCTAGTGATCTTCATGCTAAGGATCTTCTTCGCTTCATTTGCTTCTTCAAATTTTCAATCTCTTTAACATTCTTTGAGGCAATCAACATATCATCAACATATATCAACAAATAAATGAAAGACCATCTTGCAACTTCTTGAAGTACACACAATGATTATATTGACTTCTAGAATAATTTTGGCCTTTCATAAATTTATCAAACCTCAAATACCATTGCCTTGGAGATTGCTTCAAGCCATAAAGTGATTTCTTCAATTTGCAAATCAAATTCTCCTTCCCTTTCACTATATACCCATCCGGTTGACACATAAAAATCTCTTCATTCAAATCACCATGTAGGAAAGCCGTCTTCACATCAAGTTGCACAAGCTCAAGATCATACTGTGCAACAAGAGCTAACATAATGCGAATTGAGGAGTGTTTCACAACCGGAGAAAAGATTTCATTGTAGTCAATGCCCTCCTTTTGTGCATACCATTTAGCAACTAATCTTGCTTTGAATCTCACATTGCTTTTCTCATCAGCATCTTCCTTCTTGGCATACACCCATTTGCAACCAATAGCTTTCTTACCCTTAGGCAATTTAGCTAACTCCCAAGTCTTGTTCTTCAAGAGAGAATTCATCTCATCACCCATGACATTGCACCACCTCTCATTTTCTTCACTCTCAATAGCTTCCTCAAAATTGGATGGAATCTCATAAGTGATAATAGGAAGAGCAAAAGAAACATAGTCACTATACCGAGCTGGCTTGGTAATTTGTCTCTTTCCTCTGTTCTTGGCAATAGATTCTTGAGGTGAAACTTGCTTTTCAACTTGAATAGAATCTTCAAGTTCAACTTCTTCAACATCCTCATGGTCTCCAACTTCTTCACTTGTAGTGGCTTCGACATCAGCGGAAATAGGATTTGAAGTACCAGAGGTAACTTTCTCAAGCTCCACCTGTTGGACATCTTTCACATTCTTCTCAGAGCCTTTGTACATACTTTCTTCATCAAATGTCACATCTCTGCTGATTACAAGTTTTTTCATCTCTGGGCACCACAACCTGTAACCTTTGACACCACTACTAAAACCAAGAAAGATAGCCTTTTTGGCTCTAGGATCAAGTTTATTTTCAGTCACATGAAAATAAGCAGGTGAACCAAAAATATGGATATAGTCATAATCAGAAGAAGGTTTTCCAGTCCATACCTCCATTGGTGTCTTACCCTGAACAGCAGCTGAGGGTAACTGGTTGATGATGTGACATGCATAATTAACTGCCTCTGCCCAAAATGACTTGCTTAAACCCGACTGAGACAACATACATCTAACCTTCTCAAGCAAGGTTCGATTCAATCTTTCTGCAACTCCATTTTGTTGTGGAGTTCCCCGGACACTAAAATGCCTCACAATCCCTTCCTCTTTGCAAACTTTAAAGAAAGGGTTGGATGTGTATTCACTACCATTATCCGATCTCAAAATCTTAATCTTTCTCCCAGTCTGGTTCTCAACCATTTTCTTCCAACCCAAGAAAATGCTCAACACCTCACTCTTGTGCTTCATAGTGTAGACCCAAGACCTTCTTGAATAATCATCAACAAAGGTCACGAACCAATGTCTACCACTCAAAGAGGGAGTCTTTGTAGGACCCCAAACATCCGAATGCACATAATCAAGAATGTCCTTCGTTTGATGTACTGCAGTACCAAACTTCACTCTAGTTTGCTTTCCTAAGATACAATGCTCACAGAAATCAAGCTTACAAGTTGTGGCACATTTTAGAAGATCTTGTTTCACAAGTCCTTGTAGAGCTTTCTGCCTAATCTCATATGCCACAGTCTAGTAGTATCTGAATCAGATGTGCCCATATTTTCTGAGACTACAGATGCTTCACCTGTCACGGTGCTTCCTTGCAATAAATACAAATGACCACATCGAGGAGCTTTCATCACAACAAGTGCACCATAGGTAACTTTCAATGTCTGCCCATCTGAATGAAACCTGAAGCCCTTGGATTCTAAACTTCCCAAAGAAATAAGATTTTTCTTCAAATTCGGTACATACCGAACACCTGTAAACTCTTTAACCATGCCATCATACAACTTCAAACGAACTGTACCAATCCCTTTTGTTGTGCAAGGATTGTCATCTCCCATGAACATAACACCACCATCAAACTCTTTCAAGCTTGAAAACCAATCCTTGTGAGGAGTCATATGATGAGTACAACCCGTATCCAACACTCACTTAGTTGCATAATCAAATGATGAGGAAGTGGTTAAAGCAAAATAAAAAAAATATGTTTCAACCTCAGCAACATTGGCTTCAGAACTTTCTTTTCCTTTGGTCTTCAACTTAGGACAATCTTTCTTCCAATGACCCTTATTATGACAAAAGACACATTCATCCCTTTCCAAGGTTTTTCTACCTTTAGAGTTTCCTCTAGGTCGAGAGTGTGATTTTTTTCTACTAGTAGAGGACCTCCTCTCTGATGATCTACCTCTAACAGATAAAGCTTCAGAGGTACTATCATGATTTTTATCTCTATGCCTCATTTCATAATTCATTAAGGCATTTGACACATCTTCAAATTTCACAGTTTCTTTGCCATGCATAATAGTGGTAACAAAATGCTTATAAGAGTCCGGCAAGGAATTCAACAATATTAAGGCCTTATCTTCATCCTTAATATCCTCATCTAAATTTAACAAGTCGGCAATCAACTTATTAAAAGCATCAAGGTGTCTAATCATTTTTGTACCTTCTTTGTATTGGAAGCGGTAGAGCTTTTTCTTCAAGTGTAGCCGATTCTCTGCACTCTTCGTCATATACTTGTCTTCCAATTTTTGCCACAACACACTTGCTACTGTCTCCCGCATCACAAAATACTTCTGAGTTTTTGCAAGGCACAACCGAATTGAAGAGCAAGCCCACAAATTTAATTTATCCCATTTCGGCTTCGACATAGCTTCCGACTTCTCTCCCAAAACGGCAAGTAGATCTTGTTGAGCCAACACATCTTTGACCTCACATTGCCACATCCCGAAGTTGTTTGTGCCATCAAACTTTTCCACTTCGAACTTTGCATTTTGCACCGTAGTTCTTGCAAACCCGGAGCTGCTTCCAAAATGATTCTCATCTTGCCCGTCTGACATCTTTGGCAACTAGACAGTACCCAAGAGCAACCAGTGCTCTGATACCAATTGTTGTGCTAGGATAACACCAAAACCAATTGGAACCAACTCAAGCTAACCCACATGAAATATATCAAATGGAATGCAAGAACAAAATATAAAAGACACCAAGATTTTAACGAGGTTCCTCAACAGTCAGTGTAACTGGAGTACGTTCTCGGAGCAGTAGGAGCTCACCCAATAATCCACTATCAACCAAATGGGAGTTTACAAAGTGTTGACAATCTCATAACCCAAAACCCCAATACACCCAATAACTCTCACTCACCAAAGAAACAAATGGAGAGGGAAATATAGTGAATAATTTCCTCTCTATACAAAGCTCAAAGCTAATACACAAATACAACTTTGATTGAGTGAGTAACAACAAAGAAAGAAAATCACCTTTCTTTCTTCTCTTCAAAATGGGGCTGCAGCACCTCTGTTTTTGCTCTCTATTTTCTGCTGCGTTTTTCTGCTCTATGGCTGCCTTACAACCCTTAATCAAAAGCATCAATTACTTCCAATTAAAACCCTCAGCTGTGGCTTTTCATAGGCCAAATAAAAAAACAAATTTTCTCCAACATCATAATTTCCATCATCACAAAGTAAGGGACAGCATAATTGATGTCTCCCTTTTTTCTTTTTTTTATTAGCCAAAATATATCTAGTAATTTGGCCCTTTTTTCTTTTGCTTTGTTTAATAGCCGAAAGGTAATGCTGAGTTGGCCAGTTGGCCACAATTCAACAGATCATGCATCGATCGATATACGTATGGACAATGCATGCCCTACCATGCAAATTATGCCAAGAACAACAATCGATCGAGTGACCAGTGGTGGAAGGGCTAGGAATATTAGCAAGCTGCATTTTCTCACTTCCCACTCACTTGTTTGAGCATACGACTAAATATGCTTGTTTCTTCTTGACTTGTGGATATATCCAAAGGTCAATATGGATGCATGGCATGTGGTGTAGGTTAACAATTTTTTTTCCCTTGTGACCAGAACACGAGTGGTACATCACTTGTTTTTATATAAGTGATGAGAAATTTTATTTTTTAAGTTATTAACTTTTTAACACACATATCACAACAATTATATAGTGACAAGTGGTGTATCATCCCGTATTCCGATCACACTAAAAAATCTCTTGTAGGCCAGAAGGTTTTTCTTCTTTTTAAAAGCAGCATCTCTTGGAAAAGTTAGACATGGAATTGATACCACAATTAATATGCTTTTGTACCGTCATTCCCTACAAGGCTACAACCAAAAATTGCATGAAGTAAAAATTACCTTATTTCGCAACATTTCTTCAACTGGCTATTGGCTCTCTAGTTTTTCAGTTGTCATCATGGTCGAAGTACGTAAGCTGGGTCGGATCATTTTCTTCTTTGAGCAGATATGATTTAGGGCGATAACCATCGGGCCGGGATTACCATCAATGAAGGCTATTGCACATGTTATGCACTAAGAAAAGGTTGCAAGCGGTTATTGGTGTAGAGCTACCGGCTGCCTCATAGTACAAATTTTATAACTTGAACCGCTTATTTTTTTAATCATAATTTAAGATTATATGTGCAAGATCAATGCCCTTGGAGATCATTCAGTACATCTATATGTATCATATATGAATGGCAAGTTTGTTATGATATTAGTTGTTGTCCAAATTATCGATTTGACACATATATATAGATGACTAAACAATTTTTAAGTTGATTATTTATTTTTTTGGCAAAGATAATATCAAATGATGATTAAAAACATAAAGGGTTTCAATTATGAAATTTGTACGATAAAATACCTTAATGCAAGTGTGTGAATAAGGTGATTCACTCATGCAGTGTGCTCACCAATTTGCACTCGAGTTGAATTCCCCCTTCATGCAGTTTAGTACAGTTAGTGTAGACACTTGTATAAAAAAAAACTTTAAACCTAGGTCTATGGTGGATATTTTATTCAAGTTTGTTTTCTTATACAAGCGATACTAAGTGAGGGACAATCAAACTCATGACCTCAACTACAAAAATGGTGAATGCTCTTAGCCAATTGAGTTACAAGTTCTTACTACTTATACCCAATTTGTCATCTAACCAAGCACTAATTATAAGGCATCGACAATTCCAACGTCCATTCAGCTATTTATACGATTTTTACAGTGGGCTGAGTCATCAGTAATAGGTTGAATTGTTGACATCTCATGAACTGATTACTATAAAATAGTGACTCACAACCAGTGGCGGATCCAGGAAATAATGTTTGGGGGGTCAATAAGGATAGCGCGTAGCGCGCAAATTTTTTTTAACAGAAACGGCATGCATATCGTCTGGTATCGAAGGCCATTCGATCCCAATACAACTTTGATTGGAGAAGGCTCATGGGATGCAGAGACAAATCAGTTGTCTTGTGTTGCATTCTGCTTGCTTTACTACTCGAACATGTTCTCATTTTCTTGTGTCACCGAAGACATGGTAATGGAGATTTCTCCCTTGTTTTTCTCGGGCAGGGTGAAAAGTCATCCAAGATTTCGACCGACTCATCATCTTCATAATCTGTTTCTTCCTCCTCAGGTATTGTTGGATCGTCTTGTACTTCATCAGAATCTCTACTAATATCATCATTAGAATCATCATCATGTTTATCAGTTTCTTCCAACTTGGGCATTACTAGTGATTTATCCCTTGATTTTCTCGGGCACAGATCATCCAAGATTTCGACAGATTTATCATCATGGTCTTCATAACCAGTTTCCAAATTCAAGCCTCCACTGCATTCTTTTCCAGCATAAGGATCGTGAGAGCTAGACGTGCCAATTTCCCACTTTTCCTGATCCATAGCTCTAGCTCATTTGGCATGGCCGCCTTCCCAACAATAAAAATGAAAATAACAAATCATGAAAAACACAATACTCGTGTTGGTGATTGTTCAACAAGAATTACCTTGAGGTTTCCTGCAGTATGGACAATCGGGAAGACAAGTAGCATGGCAGGGGTTCTTTCAGACCTTTCGTCAAACACTTGGTGTGCAGCCAAGGGGTCTCACCAGCAGCTCCAAGGGGTCGCACCAGCAGCTCCAAGGGGTCTCTATGGTTGTTTCCATGGCTTCCAAGGGGTCGTGCGACCCCATTGACCCCACTGTGGATCCGCCTATGCTCACAACTATTAAACTCATCATACCACTATAAATACAATGTTATAATGTTATAAGAACAAACTCACCTTAAACCATTTTGGAACGCCAAACACACAAAATGCCAATTGATTGAACTCTTAAGTTTTTTTATTTTTTTTAACAAACAATATTATCTACACTGTTGATGCACAAAATCAGCGAGGACTTTGGTACAACAGAAAGTGTCAGGTTTTGTTACCTTCGCTTGGTTGCTTCGGTCACTAGCGAGGATAGGTGTATAGATGAATAGAGACAGAGAAGCAAACATAAGATATACGTGGTTCACCCAGATTGGCTACGTCCACGGAGTAGAGGAGTTCTCATTAACTGTGAAGGGTTTACACAAATGCATTGGTTCAAGCTCTCATTTTGTGAGTTCTAGTGAATAGTTTAGTACAAAATGACATTAGAGATTATTGTGGGAGAATGATCCCTATTTATAGAAGAGAGTTTCTAGTTTTGTTCTGACATTGACACGTGTCATGTTGTGATTGGCTTCTGATGTTGACACGTGTCGCGCTGTGATTGGCTTCTGATGTCGACACGTGTCGCATTGTGATTGGCCTCCTGGTTGAAGGAAGCTCTTCTGGATCCTTGACGGTATAACGTTGACCGGTGCTAAGTAGTTTCGGGATTGGTCAAGTATGGTACAAACAGTGCTCCCCTAAGTTCCCGAGTGAGGGAAGCTCCTCGGTTGGGGACTTGCAAGATCCAAGCCGCTGAGTAATCGCGAAACTTCTAAGTACCGAGGTGTGGTATCGTCTTCACTTGCCTTATCTTTCTCATAGGTAGATGTGACATCTTCTCTGGAAGTACGCTTCCTCCATTCAGGGGTGGTGTCTTCAACCGGTGGAGATGCACAAGGTAATGTATCAATTTCACCTGAAGCTTACTTGTAGTTTCGGGCTTGGCCAAGTGCGATACAAACCCTATAGTAGGAGTCCCTCAAGTCGCCGAGCTAGGAGATCTGTCGAAGGAGGTAACCGACAAGGTAAGCAGTCAGGCTTCCAAGCAAGCAACCCAGGATCGGAGGTTCGACTTCGGCTTCCGGTTGATTGTTCTCCTTCTCCTTGTCTCTCATTCAGCTGTCAGGATAAGGAGAAGCAGATGGAGAAGAGATGATATGAGATACTTTTGCTTTTGAAGAAGTAACTTTCCACAGGCTTATTCTTGAACTGTGTTGGAGGGTTTTCTAGTCTCCTCCAAAGGACTTTCCACAGACTTAATCTTGAACTGAATCCGATTCAAGGTGGCAGACACTTGATCTTGAATTGGGCTTGTGATATCTTCAAGGGTCGTTGGTGACATGATCTTTAAGGATTTGATTCAAGGGTGATGAATCAACATGTGCAGTTCACGACGCCTTAGTGAGTCGACTCAAGAATTTGAGGGTCAAAACAAGTCCATCAAATCTAGAGTATGATCGACCTTGATGATATGGGATACTCTTGCTGTTGACAAAGTAATGAATGTGGTATGGCGAGGTTTTGCTCTTCGACGGCGGTGCTAGTGAAAGGTTGTTGAAGCTTCTCGTGTTGTAGCGATCTGTTTTAGCTCATCGTTGAACCTTCTGCTTCAATCTTTTGCCTGGCAGAAGTGGTGTGTACCCTTTGCATTTAAATGGTCCTTCAGAACATTCCTTCCTAGTGACTCATCCACGCTTGGCAGCTTCAGTGTAAAGAGCCAATATCTGATCAACTGTCATGAGGTATTTACCGGTGGAATTCGTGACCTTGACAGCAGTTGCGGATGAGTACTTGAGAGCAATGTTAAGTAAGTAACCGGGCAAAGGTCTCAGGCAGTCAGTTCCCGATTGGAGGTTTGATTTCAGGTTCCGACTGACTGCTCTCTTTCTCCTTGTCCTGCAGGTGTGGACAAGGACAAGGACAATGACAGGGAGAAAGCATGATATGGGATACTCTTGCTTTCGACCCTGATGATATGAGATACTCTTGTTCTTGGTGTGGCTTATTTGCTGAGGTATTATCGGGGGGAAATAAAGCTGAGTATTTCGAGAAGTTATGTTGAGGGTGCCTTCTCGAATGCGAGAAAGAGTTGAGCATTTTTGCAGGTTTGCTTGTCCTTAGAGGAGGGAGGTCGACGTATATAGGGATTTCCCAATAGCAAGTAGTAATGCTATTCCTTTACCCTTCTTGGTCACAGCAATGTAGTGGGAGCTGCCAGCTTCACGTGCTTTAACTTTGTCAGAGCACTTTGAAAAAGTGGTATGTTGTATCTGGAAAGCTGATGTTGCGTGTGAAGATTACAGACAAGCTTTATCTAAGGAGATCTGGTTCTCGAAGTTCTGAGAGCTGTGCCTATTCGGTTTTCAAGAAAGTAATCCCGTTGGGAGTCTGGCCCTCGAGATTCGGAGAGTGGCGCCGTTTCGGTTTTTGAGAAAGTAATTATGTTGGGAGTCTTTTCTCGAAAGTGAGTAAAGGTTGGACGTTCTTGCCAACCTGTCTTGCCGCAAAACACGGAGGTCGACACACATAGGGACTTTCCAGTTGTCAAGCAGTGATGCTGTTCCTTTACCCATGTGGGTAATAGTAGGGTAGCTGGAACTTCGAAGTTCTCGTGCCTAAACTTTGTCAGAGATTTTTGACAAAGTTATATGTGGTACCCGAGGAGTTGATGGTGCATGTGGAGAGTGGTGATTGAACAGTAAGATTCACGTGCTTTCTACTTCACCAGAAATCTTCGACAGATTGCCCGTAATTTCCGCAAAGCTGAGTGTGCATGTGACAGGTGCTGACGAGGCTGAAAAAACAGGTGCTTCTTCGATTTCTGAGATCGGCCCTCGTGGTCTCTGAGCAGCCCAGCTTTTGAGAAAGGAAGTGCCTCTTCGATTTTTGAGATCAGCCCTCGTGGTCTCTGAGCAGCCCAGCTTTTGAGAAAGCAAACGCCTCTTCGATTTCTGAAGCTCCGTCGAATGCAGATTTTTATAGAGGCTGGCATTAAGTTCCACATCATACTTGAATCTCCACTAGTAGAAGCTCCATACTTGCACTTCTAAGAACTTGATTTGTCCGACCTCTTCTTTTTCTCCACACCTTCGAATATGTCTTGCCCTTCTGACCGTCGCCTTAACTTGAATGTCGGGGAAGATAGTGACCTATCTTCTCCAACCAACATTTGGCAGCCGTCATTCGTATCCCCAAATGGTCCTCTTACAGTTGGGGATTCCATGATGATGAATGATACAACCGCTTCGGTGGTGGCCAGAAATCTTCTCACTCCTAGAGACACTAGAATACTTTCCAGGCGGTCCGACGAACTCGCTGTTCAGGACTCTCTGGCCTACAGCGTCCGATGTACAGGCTCAGTATCAAACATGGGCCAGCGCCTTCTTGCTCGATCTCGTCAGGTTGAGTCGTTGATGGCTGAAGTGGCTAGTCTTCGGCAAGAGGTCAGAGTGCTTAGGCATGAGAATAAGGAGTTGCACATGCTCGCAACTAATTACTCAACAAGCATGAAGAGGAAGCTTGATCAGCTGCAGGAGTCCGAAGTGCGGATTCAGAGTGATCATCAGAGGTTTGTGGCGTTATTCCAGAGGCAACTTCTGCCTTCGTCCTCTGGAGCTTCACCAAGTGTTGAGGCTCCGGATAATCAATCTCTGGTGCTTCGTCTTTCTGGGGCTCTCCCGATTGCTGAGACTTCCCCTGAGCAACCTTTGTGAAGGCTCCCTCTTGTTTGTTTATTTTGACTCATGTGTATGTACATATTTGTAGCTTATCGGAAATATTAATAAATAAGCTTGCTTCATTTCAACGTATTGTGTTAAATACACCAAAGCCTTCTTCAGAAAGTTCTCTGAATTTTTTCTTTTGTTGAAACTTGTATTGTTGAAGCTTTGTGAGTGAAGCATGTAGTTTGAGGTAGTGTTCCCTTAATTTCCCGAGTGAGGAAAACTTCTCGGTTGGAGACTTGAAAAATTGAAGTCACTGAGTGGTTGTGAGACTTCCGAGTATCAAGGTGCAGTAGCATATGGTGGGAGTCCCCCAAGTCTTCAAGCGAGGAGAGTTGCCGAATGAGGTGTCTTGCTTGCTACTAATTTGTCAAAGTAACGAAGCCTTGTTTTGATGTCACACCTTCATATATGCCTTATCTAAAAATATTTCCAACTTTTGTGTGTTTGATGCTGCATGCTATTGACTAGACAATATCAAGTGCAATTAGTAGTTTTTCTCTCTTTTTCATCTTTTCTTTGGTGGAATTGCTTTTCGTTTCCACTAATCAGCCTGAGTGGATGCAAGATAACACCATTCTCTATAGCTCAGATTGCAAAGTCGTCTTCATGAAAGTTGTTCCTTATCTTGTGAACTACAACATATCCAAATTTGAGATCCATCGGAGTAGTACAACTTCAGAAATTCAAGTATGATGAGTAACTGTTCATCAATTTTCTGTTAACCCGTCAGACTTGTTGTGAGCTTCGAAACTCCATTTTCTCTTGTTCAGATCAACATACTTTCTTCATCGAAGTTGTTCCTCATCATCTCTTCCATAACATATCAAAAATTCAGAACAAACTAACGGTTGAATATTTCCAGATCTTCGAAATACCGCAGCAGCTTTGAAGCTTGGAGAAATCTGACCGTCATGTTTGGAACTTCAACACTCTAACTTTCGTCGCTCAAATAGAAAAATTTCCTTCGTGAAAGTTGTTCATCTGCTCAAGAACTATAAGATGTCCAAAATTCAGCTCCACTGGAATTAGCTTCGCACTATCTTGATGAAGAGTGTGTGAAGCTTTTATATGTTTTGGTGTTGAAATTTTGTATTGTAGGTGAAGTTTTGGGGTTGAAGCTTTATAGTTGAAACTTTGGGGTTGAAGCTTTATAGGTGAAGCTTTGGTGGCACCATAAATTGATTTTGCCTCACACTATCTTGATGAAGATAGTGCGAAGCTTTTGAGATTGATATTTGTCCTCCATTGATGAAGCTTTTGGTGGCACCATAAATTGATTTTGTTTCACACGATCTTGATGAAGATAGTGCGAAGCTTTTGAGATTGATATTTGTCCTCCATTGATGAAGCTTTTGGTGACACCATAAATTGATTTTGCTTCACACTATCTTGATGAAGATAGTGCAAAGCTTTTGAGATTGATATTTGTCCTCCATTGATGAAGCTTTTGGTGGCACCATAAATTGATTTTGCTTCACACTATCTTGATGAAGATAGTGCAAAGCTTTTGAGATTGTAGTTGTGTTCCATTGATGAAGCTTTGTTGAATTTCCCAATTTCTCCATTGATGAAGCTTTGTTGAATTTCCCAATTTCCAATTTCCTTTTTTTTTTTTTTTTTTTTTTTTTTTTTTTTGGAAAACTAGAAATTTGAAAATGTGGGAGAGACTACGTATACAAATTTTGCTTCCACACTGTTGAGCAAGAGATTGTGATGCAAGCCACATCTTGTAGTAGTCGAAGGTTTGGATGAACCATATAAATTGAATTTGCTTCGAACAGTCTTGATCAAGAGCGTGTGAAGCTTTCTATGAGTTGTAGTGTTTGCATTGTTACAAAGGAGAAATGTCTGAAGCAGATGCAAGAGGGCTAAAGAGCTTGATCTTCGTATACCATGCACTGAAGCCATTGTTGGCTTGCAATAAGACTTTGTTGGTGACTATAGCTCTTGTTAGGCATAAGTGCTCCCCTAGTTGAGTTGTAAAGCTTGAGGGTTTTTGATTATTTGTGAATGCTAGGAGTTCACATGTACAAGTTGTACCACTCGTCTTCTGGAGCATTGTTTGTACATTTCATCACCTGGTTGGTGGCATGAAGGAGAGTACGCGTTGTACATTTCATCACCTGGTTGGTGGCATGAAGATGAGTTCCTTTTTCACCTGATTGGTGATAAGGGCGGTAAGTTTCCAAATAATATTAGAGTACGGGTTGTACATTTCATCACTTAGTTAGTGACACGAAGGTGAGTTCCTTCATCACCTAGTTGGTGAGAATAAGGGCAAGGTGTCGAGGCACATTGTGGTAAATGTCGAATGACACAAAGTGTGTTGAACCCTTTCGAAGCACAGTTGGCTTATGTATGGATGTGTTGGAATGTATGATGTTTATGTATGAATGTATTGGAATGTATGATGTTTATGTATGAATGTGTTGGAATGTATGATGTTTATGTATGAATGTGTTGAAATGTATGATGTTTATGTATGAATGTGTTAGAATATATGATGTTTATGTATGAATGTGTTGGAATGTATGATGTAGATCCTTTGTATAGTCTTGTTGACACATACTTAGATTTTGTTTTGTATTGGAAACATTTGCGTTGAAGCTTCAACACTTGAGTGTTTCATTGCTCAGAATGTAAAAGAGTTTAGGGCCGAGTTGGCTAAATCACCTTTTTATTGAACTCATACCAAATGGTCTTTGTTACATAGGATGCCGAACGGCTGTAGCTTAACACTTGTACAATGTGAGTCTATTTGTAATAGTACTTCAAGTGGTCAGCATTCCACGGATGGCCAAGGGTCTTGCCGTCGGAGCTTCTGAGCTTGTAGGAGCCAGGGCGGCTGATGCCGACGATCTCGAACGGTCCATCCCAGTTAGGACTAAGTGTTCCTTCACTCGGGACTCTATCACAGAGTAATCTCTTCTTCAGTACCTAGTCTCCCACTTTGAAAGAGCGAGGTTTGACCCTTGAGTCGTAGTAGTTGGAGATGCGCTGCTTGTAAGCAACATTCCTCAGGTGAGCCTGATTTCTGTGTTCTTCAACTAGATCCATGTTGAGGGTGAGTTGTTTGTCGTTCTCACTCTGCATGTAGTTCTGGGTTCGGTATGTTGCTTGCTCAAGCTCAACCGGGACAACTGCTTCTGTACCAAAAGCAAGTGAGAATGGGGTTTCCCCTGTGGAAGTCCGATATGAAGTGCGGTATGACCAAAGAACTTGGGGTATGAATTCTGGCCAACAACCTTTGGCTTTGTCCAAGCTAGTTTTCAGGGTGCGCTTGATTATTTTGTTAACGGCCTCGACTTGTCCATTAGATTGAGGATGGGCTGGAGAGGCAAAACATAAGTTGATGTTGAACTTAGAGCAAAACATCCTGAACTTCTTGTTGTCGACTGCCGCCCATTGTCCGTGACTATCGCATTGGGAATGCCGAATCTGCAGAGGATGTTCTTCCATACGAAATCTTCTATTTTTGCCTCAGTAATGGTTGCCAGGGGTTCTACTTCAGCCCATTTTGTGAAGTAGTCAACTGCAACGATTGCATAGCGGACTTTGCCCTTCCCTGCAGGCATCGGGCCGATCAAATCAAGTCCCCATTGGGCGAAGGGCCAAGGGCTGATCATAGGAGTGAGCGGCTCGGGAGGGGAGTGAGGGATAGTTGCGTAGCGTTGACACTTATCACATGAGCGAGATAATCTGATGGCATCTTGGTGGAGTGTTGGCCAATAGTATCCTTGGCGAAAAGTCTTGTGTGCTAGGGATCGGGACCCAGCATGATCTCCACAGACTCCTTCATGTATTTCCCGTAGGACAATTTCCGCATCCACAGGTGTAAGGCATCTTAGGTATGGCAGGGTAAAACCGCGCTTGTAGAGTTGGTCATTAATGATCAGGTAGCGGGCAGACTTGTATCGAATCTGCTTAGCTTGGACTTTGTCATTTGGGAGGGTGCCATGAGCAAGGAATTTATAAATTGGGGTGATCCAACTATCTCCTTGTTGTAAATTGCACACTTCCGCGACCATGGTGCTCGGTGCCGCCAACAATTCGACATGAATTTTTCTCTCAATCTTGTCTTCCACTGCCGAGGCGAGGCGAGCCAAAGCGTCTGCATGACTGTTTGCCGCTCGAGGAACTTGGGTGATCTGGTAGTGGAAGTGTTTGAGCAAAAGTCGTGTTTGCGCGAGATATGCCGCCATGGAGCTATCCTTAGCATCAAAGTTGTTCGTGACCTGGTTGACCACTAATTGGGAGTCACTGAAGATATCAATTTGTTTAACCCCAAGGTGCTTGGCCAAACGTAAGCCTGCTAGAAGGGCTTCATATTCGACCTCGTTATTCGATGCCTTGAATTTGAAACGAAGAGCGTATTCCATCGCCACTTTGTCAGGGGTAGTGAGGACTAATCCTGCTCCGCAGCCCTGTTGGTTGGATGAGCCATCAACATACAGACTCCATGCTGGGGTTGTTGATTCTATCTTCTGAGCTTCCGATGGTAGTGAAGTTACTGCTTCAGGTGTAGAAGTAATGTCAACAGGATATGTGAAGTCGGCGATGAAATCTGCTACTGCTTGACCCTTTTCGGCTGGTTTTGGTTGGTAGGAGATGTCAAACTCACCCAATGCTATCGCCCATTTGATCATTCGCCCAGACGTGTCAGGACTCTGGAGTATCTGTCGAAGAGGGTGATTGGTAAGCACGATGATGGCGTGTGCTTGGAAATAAGGGCGAAGTTTTCGAGCAGACATGACCAATGCTAGAGCTAATTTCTCAATGTTGGAGTATCGTGTCTCCGCATCTTGTAGGGCCTTGCTAGCGTAGTAGACGGGCCGTTCGACACCACTGTCCTTTCGAATAAGAACAGAACTGACTGCTGAAGCCGAAACCGATAGATAGATAATGAGAGTGTCACCAACTTCTGGTTTGGAGAGCAGAGGGGCCTTACTCATGTACTCTTTGAGGTTCCTGAATGCCTCGGCACATTCCTCCGTCCATGTAATGTACTTCTTATTTCCCTTGAGTGCTTTGAAGAAAGGAGCACATCTGTCTGTGGCCTTAGAGATGAATCTGGTTAAGGCTGCCACCTTGCCAGTAAGGCTTTGGATGTCTTTTGAAGTTACTGGCTCTTTCATGTTGAGGATTGCTTTGATCTTTTCAGGGTTAGCTTCAATGCCTCGTTGGCTAATCATGAAGCCTAAGAATTTGCCAGAGCCCACTCCGAAGGCACATTTGTTGGGGTTCAACCTCATTCGATACCTCTTTAGAATGGTGAAAGTTTCAGATAGGTTGGTGATGTGTTGGTCAGCATGTTTGCTCTTGACTAACATATCATCAACGTAAACTTCCATGCTCTTCCCAATCTGTTCGGCGAACATTGAATTGACCAGTCTCTGATAAGTTGCTCCTGCATTCTTTAGGCCGAAAGGCATGACTTTGTAGCAATATAGTCCCCTGTCAGTAATGAAGGCTGTGTGTTCTTGGTCTGAGGGGTTCATGAGGATTTGGTTGTATCCTGAATAAGCGTCCATGAAGCTCAAGAGCTCACACCCTGCCGTAGAGTCTATAAGTCTATCAATGAGAGGAAGGGGGAAACTATCCTTCGGGCATCCTTTGTTTAGGTCGGTGTAGTCGACACACATTCTCCACAAGACCTTTTGAAGCAGGAGACTTTCCTTGGTCGGATTTTTCTTAACAAGGACAACATTTGCTACCCATGTTGGGTAATTGACTTCACGGACGAAACCTATATCCTTGAGTTTTTTAACTTCTGCTTTCATCGCCTCGTATCGTTCAACATCATAAGATCTTCACTTCTGTTTTACTGGTTTGGTCTTGGGATCAATACTCAAGTGGTGACAGATGATATCGGGAGCGATGCCCGGCATATCTTTATATGACCAAGCGAAGACCTCGGCGTTTTCTTGCAAAAATGAGATAAACGACAGCCGCAGGGGTGGTGACAAAGTGGTGCCAATCTTCACCATGCGATCTGGATGGTCTTTGGAGATAGAGACATTCTCTAACTCTTCAGCGGGTTGTGCTTGCTGGGTGAAGGAGTCATCTCGAGGGTCATCAGGTTGACTGTTGCCATCATGAAGATCCGAGTTAGCTTCATCTGGACTGGTCTTTACTACTTGGTTATGTATAGAGAGGGTCTCCTTAGGGACAGGCAGGTGTTGTTGCTTAACTGAAGTGTTGTAACATGATCGAGCACTAAGTTGATCTCCCCTGATGTATCCATTGCCGAAAGGGGTTGGAAACTTCATCAACAACATATGTGTGGATACCATGGCCTTGAGATCATTGATGCCTGTGCGCCCGAAGATGACATTGTATGCTGTCGGGCAATTGACCACTAGGAAGTTAGTGGTAATAATAGCTGTGTAGGGGCCTGTACCAATGGTGAGGGGTAAGTGTATACTCCCTAAAGGTTGTACGATATCGCCAGAGAAGCTTATCAGAGGAGAAATCGAGCGATCGAGCAAGTGTTCAGCTACATTAAGTGCCTTGAAAGCTTCAGCAAACATGATATTGACTGAAGCACCTGTGTCTATCAGGATTCGTTTCACATCAAAATTTGCTATGTGAGCCTCCACGATCAGCGGGTCGTTGTGAGGGTAGATGATACCTCTTTCTTCCTCAGGGTAGAAACATATTGGATCCCAGTTAGGTTTTTGATACTTGCCTCCCCTGATGTCTTCCACGTGAAACACTTGATGGCCATGTCTCAAAGTTCGTTCACTGTTTTTCATGGCCCTATTGGAAGATTCAGACATGGGTGTGCCGCCGCTTATGGAGTATATCACATTCACCTGACGTTGGTTACGGTTATCCCTTGGAGGGTGAAGGATGAACTGATCAATTTTTCCTTCACGTGCCAAAGCCTCGATATGATCACGGAGGATGATGCACTTCTCGTCGTCATGGCCATTATATTCGTGGTAGCAGCAAAACACGCCCGTGTTCTTCGTGGACTTGTAATCCGGCTGTCTTGGCTTTGGCTTTGGTATCAAGTGAGCTATACTGGGGTAGATGGCCGCGCATGTAGCGTTCAAAGGTGTGTATGTCTCATACCTCGGGGTAGGGCCTGTCTTGACACGCGATTGACCCACTACGTTGACTGCCTGGGGATGAGTGTTATTGTGACGATATCCTGAGTTATCGCGATAGTGCCCCTTATTCTTTTTATTAAAATGAGATTGGTGAGGATGAAAATCTTTCCTTTTGCCCTGGGATTGATATGTCTGCTGACTTGGCGAAGCATTAAATGAGGCAGGGGGGTGTGCTGCTACTTCTTGGAAGGTTGAGGTCTTCTCATTCGGTTGGATCTGGCCTCCACTCCCTACTTGCTGATAAGGGGTGACTGTAGGGGGTTTCCCTTGATATGTCCTTGCCTCGGCGGAGGCATGGTTGTAAGCTTGTGCCATCACCTCAGAGTAAGTCTTCCAAGTGTTGGCATTGATCATGTACTTGAAGAAACAGTCACGTAAGCCTGCCGTGAAGGCCTTGAGGGCGGTTTTGTCATCTGCCTCAGCGCAGCGGGAATACTCATGGCTGAAGCGGCCAGCATACTTTCGTAATGACTCGTCCGGCTTCTGGCGAATAGTGTACAAGTCATCTGCGAAATGCAAGCGATCGGTCTGGAAGATGTGTTGAGAGACAAACAACTTCCTCAACTCTTCAAATGAGTCTACCGTCTCGGGTGGAAGACGGCAATACCAGTTTAAAGCTCCGCCAGAGAGGGTGGAGGGGAAGAGAAGGCACCGTTCTTCGTCGGTGTGTCTCCGGTATACCATGGTGGACTCAAAAAGGTTAAGGTGTTCAATCGGGTCTTCCCTTCCAGTATAGAGTTGTAAGTCAAGCTTCTGCTTTGTTTTCGCTTGGAGGGGGGTGTTGATGATCCTTTTTGTGAGGGGGCCAGGCCTGGGTTGGTTCCAGTCAGGTATCTCGGCTTGACGTTCAGCCTTCAACTTGTTTACTTCATCCAGGAGCTGTAGGACAAGGGGGTCCTGAGTGGAGTCGTGCACCACTGAAGTTTTCTTCCGTAAGTCCCCATCGCCTCTTGGGGGTAGGAAAGTTTGATCAAGATAGCGTGATTTTTCCTTGGACTCGCCATACTGACTCCTAGAGTGAGTATGTCGGAATATTTCCGAGTCCCCTGTACCTTCATGTTCTTCTGGGGCCTGTTGCCCATTCCCTAGATTGGCTGCTGACCTGGGTCGTGGAAGAGGACCGAGTCTTTCAGAAACTCTTGGGTCATTAATCTTCGAGCTTATGTGGATGAGATTCTCTCGACGTTGCTTTAGGAAGTCTCGACAATCGCGATAGAGGGCTTTTGATCCTTCCACTCCCTCTGTGAATAGGTGTTTTCCTCTACTTCTTCTGCTTTGGGTTGAAGCGGCCGGGTTGAGAGAAGTCTCATGTTGATCGTCACATTGATGGGTAGCTCGATCCCTGTCAGGGATGTCCGTGTTGGATATCGGTGACCCTCCGTGTTGGGGGGCATTCAGATGATTGTTGACCTCGACAGGGGCGACGAACTTGTATGTTTGAGCATGCCTAGCCTCGTGAAGCCTCTCGAAAAGCTTTTCATATTGCTCTTGGAGGACCTCGTTCCTCATCACTATCTTGTTGTTCTGAGCTTCTAGCTCATCGACTTTAGCTTGAAGAGTAACTCTATTTCCTTCTTGCTTTCGTTGCTTCATACTAGGTCCAATAGGGGTGTCATTCTGTGTGCTATGGCTTCTTTCGCTCCCCATGTTGGAGAGAGATGCTTGGCCAAAAGAAAGTGTACGAGCGGTGGAAACCAGCTTGACAAAGCTGAAGAGAGTGGGAGTAAGTGTGTTTCCCACAGACGGCGCCAAATGTTGATGCACAAAATCAGCGAGGACTTTGGTACAACAGAAAGTGTCAGGTTTTGTTACCTTCGCTTGGTTGCTTCGGTCACTAGCGAGGATAGGTGTATAGATGAATAGAGACAGAGAAGCAAACACAAGATATACGTGGTTCACCCAGATTGGCTACGTCCACGGAGTAGAGGAGTTCTCATTAACTGTGAAGGGTTTACACAAATGCATTGGTTCAAGCTCTCATTTTGTGAGTTCTAGTGAATAGTTTAGTACAAAATGACATTAGAGATTATTGTGGGAGAATGATCCCTATTTATAGAAGAGAGTTTCTAGTTTTGTTCTGACATTGACACGTGTCATGTTGTGATTGGCTTCTGATGTTGACACGTGTCGCGCTGTGATTGGCTTCTGATGTCGACACGTGTCGCATTGTGATTGGCCTCCTGGTTGAAGGGAAGCTCTTCTGGATCCTTGACGGTATAACGTTGACCGGTGCTAAGTAGTTTCGGGATTGGTCAAGTATGGTACAAACATACACTAAAGGGGAAATGGGTGGGCTTAGCCTCACAATGAGCTAGCAGTAATGTGGTTCAAATTTGCCTTTGGCGAAAATCGAACTAAGACTTCTCACTTACAAATGAAAAAGAATAATACTAGACCGTAATACTAGGTGACATGATTCAACTCAAAGTTAAACAATACATTGACCCCAAATGAGAAACTCATTATTCTGTGTCCTTGAAATATTGGTTGGACATCAATTCTGGCCCAAGCCAATCTTTCTAATTAAATGATTGGGTTGGATTGGAACTTCACAAGTCCAACCAAAACCCACTAGATCAAAACTACGATCCATCCAATTGACAAACCACTACTACCGACATGTTATAAATTAGCAAAACGCCAACCGTGCAAAGGATCACTTAGGAGAGGGAAATCTGCATTTTCTTCTTCAGATCAACTTTCCCTAGAAAATGAAGGAAAAAGGATGCAGTGCATAGATATGGCAGGATATGGAAAAACTTTTCTCTGTATTTAGAAACATGTGATCAACTTTTCCAGGGAAGAATAATAATGCATGTAACGGAAGATGTAGTGCTTATCCTAAGCTATCCAAAAGGAACCTAAAGGCATGATGATATCAAACTTCAAAGATTTAAATTCCTTTAAGGGGTAATTGGAGCAATGGTTTATGAATATTAGCTCAATTGGAGTTTTGGTTCTTGAGCTAAAAATCCGTGAGCACTAGTCCCATAACTTGTTATAAGATGGAACAATATCATTTTTGCCTAACTCTGTTAGAACTTTCAACCAAAATAAAGAATTTAAAAGGACAAAAAATAGATGAAAATCTTAACGAAGTTAGCCAAAAGGACAATTGCTCCACATTATAACAAGTTCATGGATCAATACTCACAAATTTTTAGTTCCAACCAAAACTCCAATTGGACCAAAATTTAGGGACGATTGCTCAAATTCTCTCTCTCTCTCTCTCTCTCTCTCTCTCTCTCTCTCTCTCTCTCTCTCTCTCTCTCTCTCTCTCTCTCTCTCTCTCTCTCCAACTACCGTGTGTTCAAGATAATGTGATTCAAATATTGTATCCTAACATTACTTACACGTCCTAAACATCATACTTTTAAGCCCTTCATTGGTTAATTATAATCATCCAATTAAAGTATCTGGTCGGCAGTTTTGACAAAAAAAAAAAATGTATCTGGTCGGCAGAGCTGAAAGGAAGGGATTATTCAGTACGTAACTTGATGCCATCTTTATCCAATTAATTAACTAAACGAAGTAATTAGCATATGTTTGTAAGAACAAATAAGAAGCCTGAGGAATCCTCAGGTTGATATTTTTCATAACAACGCTACACCGATTGACCATGTGGAATATCCTTTGCTAGTTGCCATGTTGATCACGAGTTATTCTTTTGATCCCAAGTACATTTAAAAATAAAATTTAATCACCTTTAGCACACCTAAGAATAACTTGAAGTAATGAGATCTGTGGTCTTAAAGAAAGTGGTCAAGTTTGCTTAAATGTATAAGTTATTTGTATTTACTTGTTTTCTTAAGGAATCTTGACGGTACAAGGGATATTTTGTTTATAAGAAAGGATATGCATCTTATTCTTGACCCATGTTTATTATCCTACTAGGCTCACCATTACTTCATTTTGTTCCAAATTGAGCAAAACATTGAACTTTTACACATATAAAGTTTAGTAGTGTTTTTATTAACACATTTCAATTATAACTAATCTTACAACCAAGAAAAATAATGGTTCCAAAGTTCTTATATCTTATTGCATTTGGTACCGATTTCCTTGAAAGATTTCAGCGAAGACAGGCACACATGCAATATTGTGTAATCTAGTCTTGTTCTAAACTTTTAAGGAGTCAACTATTTTAGGTAAACTGGCATATCCTCCTATGAAAGCCCCAGTTGAACCAAAAGAAAGATTTCCACGGGCTTAGATTTGGCAAGATGTGCACTTGGGGTCGAAGTTTCTACCGTCGAAATGATGCACCATGTGTCAAAATACAGGGGAGAGGTGTATACAATGAAGGGCACATGGGGACCAGAGACAAGTGACGGGTTTTTTTATTTTTTATTTTTTTTTGGTAACTCACAAGTGATGGGTTTAGCATTGAATCATTGATGAATAATGTTACACTTACCATTTATTTGTATCATCTCTCTAATAAAGATAGGGTTCGTCAAAATATGCGGATCTCATCTCTATTAAAGAGATTGTATAAGTAGATGGTAAGAATATCATAATGATGCATGCAAACCACTGAAAAACATTCCCCAATATATAGCATTATTAATTCACATATTATAAAAGATATATTACATACTTTCATGCACTTATAATGTAAATTAAAATGGTTAGATACACGTATTATATTATGAATGTGTTATGAATACAAAAAACTGAATACAGTCCAACCTTAGCGCTAACTCTAATTTATTTTTTCTCTCCTTTTGGGTTTATAAATAGCAAGTGAAACCTTCAGTCTCTCCACATCTGCAAATCTTCACGTGCCCTTTCCTGCTTCCTATCTGCCCTCCCTCCAATTTTATCTCTGAAGTTGTTGGTTTCTGAATTCTGATCGGTATTCTAGGAACCTTATCCAATTTCTGCTTCCGAGTCTTTGACCGTCAAGAGATAACTATCAACAACTATAAAAAAGCGGGAGTTATAATCTGTTCGATGGTTTACAAAACTGAAAGCAGCTTTTTGCAACATACCAACTTTAGCTTCAGTTTTCTAATTCATCACTACTATGGAGAACAACAAGAAAGTGGGAAGTGGTGGAAGCCATGTCTCTTCTTCTCCATCATCAAGGAATCTGGACCATCTCTTTGGTCCCAAGGACTCCTCTTCATCATCCTCCTCCGGATTATTTGGCTCTCTTTTCCCACCAGTCCCATCTGTAAGATTGCAAGAACCTGATGAATTCCTTGTAGAGAATCGGAAGAAGAAAAAGGAGACAAGTTGAACTTTTAGAGAGAGAAACTGAGAAATGCTTTTGTATTGACTTTTATTAACTAACTCAATTTAACAGTACAAGTTGGTGTTCATACAATTTTATTTGCTTACACATTAAGTAATCTAACAGACTAACTATTACATTTCTTAATCCTTTGACAAGTGTCATCATTTGAAGCTTCCTCTTGATCTTGAGTCTTTACACCTTTAGACCATCAACGGTATATGCTTATTATTTAAGGAAAACTAATGAAAAGGGCTTGAAAATTTTGAGTTTTAATGATAAGGACAAAATAAAGGGTAAAATGAATAGTACTAGGATTGACTTTTTAGTGTAAAAATATGGTTTTTCGTTAAAATGAACAGTACCGGGAGTTTTTCGTTAAAGTTCCCTATTATTTATTTAAGATTATCATTTGATACTCATTTCATTTTCAGTTTCATTTTTCAAAAAACTGAAAACTTGTTCAGCAATTGTTTTCAAAGCTGAAAGCTATTTCTTGAGTTTTTAAAATTTGACTTAGGTTTTGGTTTTCACTTTCTTTTTTTTAAAAACTACAATGATTATCCAACAAATCCTTGGTATTGTCAGGTTTTCGATGCGAGACATACATTCGTTAACAAATTACAACTTTTTTTTTTGGTTAACGTGTGGGGTTAGATGACAATTGAGTTACAAGCTCTTACTACTTATAAGTGGTTCTACTTATACCTCAACTATAAAGTTTTTACGTATATGTATATGTGTGTGTCTATATATATATATATATATGTATGTATGTATATGTGATTTTTCCCACAACTGCTTTTATATATTATGATGTGACATGCCATGTTTAACTTTACAAATAGACTTTTTGTACATTTTATGCTTGTAATATTATTTGTGAGCATAAACTGGTGGCATGACATCCTTGTGTTTTATCTGCTCACTCCCCAATCCCGACATTCGTCCAGGATTGACACGTGACATCACCAATTAGATGTATATTTAACATACCCCGCCTCCGGGATATGTACAAAGCACAACTCACGATCCAACTGCGTAGTAATTTTTCGTACACTTTATGACTGCATCTAACCTTCTCGTTAGATTGCTTATGTACCCTAAACAGGGATCAAGCCATTTGTAGTTCGTCTTTCACTGCACTTGAACAATCATCATATAAATCATTATGTCTCAACATAATACCACGATTCAGGTATGCAACATCTCAAGGAACATTCGACGAAGCACAATAATATTCTCCAGTCATCTTGCCATTCACACACACATATGCTTTCAAACACCATTCAATAATCACAACAATCAATAACACATACAATACATTGAAATGTAGGGCTAAAACGACACTGTTCGGCTGAAGCCTATATCTCTGAAGCTGAAATCGAATCCAAGTAACCAACAAGTCAAATGATGCGATTTCGGACCACTTAACGAAATCCATCAACATCGGGTTCCGGACCACTCAACGAACTTGTGGAGTATAAGGGATTCTGGACCTCTTAATGGAATTCGATTGGATATGATTCCGGACCATCACTCAACGGAATCGCGGAGTAGAATGCATAACGAAGCACTCAATGAAACTCAAGCTGGATACGATTTCGGACCATCACCCAATGGAATCGCAGAGCAGAAGAGATTCCGGACCTCTCAATGGAATTCGATTGGATACGATTCCGGACCATCACTCAACGGAATTGCGGAGTATAATGCATAACGAAGCACTCAATGGAACTCAAACTGGATACGATTCCGGACCCACCCAATGGAATCGCAGAGCATAAGAGATTCCGGACCTTTCAATGGAATCCAAGTGGATACGATTCCAGATCATCACTCATCGGAACCTTAACAAAAACCTAGTTTCGGATCACTTAACGGAATCGAAGAAACAATACAAGAACCAAGTACTTAATTAGAAAGGGCTGAACGAAACAAGAAGTGAAATAAGGAAACTATATGTGAAACAAGTGTCGAAGCAACAAACCCCAGGATAATGGGTTAATAGTCCACTACTAGCCCTCACATTTTATCACATCATGCCAATCATACAACGCAATCACATTTCAAACATGCAAGTCAAATCACTTTTCATAAATGTTTCCAATCTATAGCCAAATCACAATTAAGGATCATTAAATGATGGCTAAGTATAAAAATAACAATTCAATGAAAATCACATATATTATAGTCACTAGTACGTAAATCGAGATGCACGTCAACCAAGGAAGACAAGTCAACCCGATGAGCCCACTAAGCTCCATGAGTTCTCAACAACACTCTAAGATAATGACATGCTAGAATAACTCGGACTAGTTGACTAAAAGCTTAACCGTCGATCAAGGTCGAGAGTAGGGTCCACAATCCTAGAAATCTAAACTGGAAGATCCGCTTATCAGATTTCTAATCTGTAACTTCCTACGAGTCTCACTACTCTTCTAGAACAACATACTAAGATTTTATTACGATCCATCGGTTGGATCTCCATCAATCTCTAAGATTAAGTGTCGATCAACGTTTGATTTAACAAACTTAGAAATCCAATTCGGGAAGATCCATAAGTTCCTATTGTCCTCAAATATTATGAATAATATTATATTAAAGTTTGGTAACGATCCAACGGTCGAATCGTCAATGCCTATAATAACTAAGTGACGGCCAACTAGGCGGTCAATTTCGAAACTATATTAAAACATCGAAATTTCAATAAACAGATGTCGAATATGGAATCGGGGTATCAAAATTAGCCTAGGAAGGTCAGGTGGGGTCTCAGCCCACACGCCGTCGCCAACCACCCCGACTGGCCGGAAAATTCAACTATTTCAAAAAATTATCAAATTTCACAAAAATATAGATCTTAGTGAGTGGAGCAAGTTTCATACATGTGACTAAGGCTAATTTGGCCAGGAAAAGCTTCCATTTCTCTTGAACCCGCCGGAAACCCTTGAATTTGGTGGCTTCGATCCGTCACCTTCGGTTCTCCGCCGCCCTTACAGTTGTTTGGGCTTTGTTCCAAGCCTCAAGAAGAGTGTTTTGGTGGTGGTAATTGAAGGAAAACGTTTCACATTTGTGGATTTCGGCCTGGTTCCTCGCGGCACCCACAGTGTAAACCTTCGTGAAATCACAATCAATTTCCATCGATTTTAGCTAGAATTGGATGTTGTGAAGTGGTGATGAAGTTTGGTGGTCACGAGAGGTTGAAGAAAGCCAGAAAATTGGATAGAAAAGCCATCGGAATAGTCATAAAGGGCGAATCGGGCCGCGGGTACATGGATCACAGAAGGGGGAAATCACGTTGGGTGTTTCTCACCCTCTCTCATTTCTCTCCCTACTTTCCCTTCCCATTGGCTTCCTTCCTTCTTTTTTTTTATTCTTTTCTTTCAATCCTAGCCATTCATCTCTTTCTTTTCTCCATCACACCCATCCACATGGCGCTTCCAGATTATCTAAACATTCCAGATTATGGTCAAATGACCATTTTGCCCATAACTTTGTTCGTTTATAACTCATTCGTTATAACTCTAAATTACGTTCCGTTTACGCTCATGCGCTCGTATCGATGAGTGCTATCCAAATACATAAAGAAAAATGGAAAAATACATACGCATCAAATATGTCCTAAAAAATTCCGTTTCGTCCATTAAGGGTGTTTTCATCATTTTACTTAAATAAATTTATGCGTTGCAAACACAAATGCGCCGAAACTACGAATAAGAATATGAAATACAGAATACGTAATTTTAAATAGTGAAATCCAGGGACGGGATTTCACAGTCACTTAGTTATTTGTACTGTCGTGGGCCAAGGACTAGCTTCACGTGTAGTTCACATGCATCGTTTACATTTGCTTTGGATCTAGAGTTAGGTGTCAGCCTGTCATTTTGTGTGATGTTTTGGACTCTTATGTGATGCGACTAGCGCAACTCACATGATATAGTACTAGAATGTAAAACCTACACCCAGTCTGTTTCATTGTTTGAATATCTCTGCAGTGGACTTGTGTGCCTACATAAATTAATGAGCATTGATTTCTTATAATAATGATTTGATATTTGATGTTGAGATATCTTGTTGATGTGCCTACATCCTTTAGCTTTGAGATGAAGGATACATATTACATACTATTATTATAATATTTTTGGGAAACCATATACTTGTTTTATAGTGAGCGGTTACACTTTTCGAAAAGGTTTTACAAAACTTTATTTTCAGGCCCACTCACCCTTGTTTTTCACCCTTCCAGGATTTTAGTGGTGGAGGTTTCATGACGACGAGGATTGTTAGTAAAAGCTGTTACCTAGGAGACTTCTCTTTTCGGTATAAATGTCCTTACTCTTCTTTTATTGCAATTTATCTATGCTCTGACATCACTTGTGTGATACGGGTTCAATCCCGCTCACTTACGCACTCTAAATTAGTCACTTTTATGTTTTAATTTATTCACATTTTTCACATCACTACACTTTATGGCTTCGTCACCTTCCATGTGTCGGCCAATACATTGCGATTCGGGCGTCCAGGTGGACAGTCCCGATCGGGGTATATCAACTATGTAAGGAACATTGTTATCATGTAAAGAAACCGGATTCCCTCCTGAGCAAAGGATCTGGGCCGTTGAAATTTGATTCAATGACTACAAACAGGGGGTCCCTCTAAAAGTTATAATAATTGCAGCCGTTAGATCAAATTTCAATGGCCTGTGTGATTTGCTCAAGAGGCTCAACTTTCTAAGCTCAGGACGGGATCCGATTCCTCATGTAAATTTTTGTTATTAAATGCATAGGAATCTTGACATTTAATTTTTTTTTCCAAATCCCCATAAGGTATCTGAAGACATTTAATTGAATGAAATAATGTAAAATAAATGTAGATAATAAGTGAGAGACCCAAAGTAATTGCTATTAGGGGTAATTTAGACATCCAAAATATGCCAAGTCAAACTTAATTATGGATATCGCTTAGTTGGAGCCTAGTCATTGAGTTTTTGTTAAAGAAATTTACCATGATGGATTTTAGTTAAAGAAAATTGAATTCCAATGAGTGTACTCATATTTTCAGATTAATTTACAACAATAAGCATTCAAAAATTTTGGACTTTGTCTTTACACTCTTAATCAATTTGTGTAACTACTATGAAGGCTGACGGTGGGGTAGTGGGGGAGGAGTGAAAGAGACAGAGGTGGGGAAGGGGCCTGCAAGTGGTGGGAGAGGGGTGGACCATGGACTGCAGGTGGTGTGGGAAGGCGAGGGGGTTGGTTGCCGGTTTTGGATGGCGGGGATTCAATCGCCATTGGATCTTTTCACGCATTAAAAGGGATATTGACTTCCATTGGCGCTTGTAACAAGGGTCCACAGCTGAACAATGTTTCAAACTTCGCACCATGGTCTCTTTCCGTGGCTGCTACCACCATTGATCGGAAGTTTGTTAAGTTAGTAACAATAAAACTTATGAGGTAAGTTCCCCATCGATCATATGCGCTCACGTAATTTTATTTTAATCGTTCTATAATAGAGAATTAAGTACACAAATGTTTGAGGTTGTTTCTCTATTTGCTTCATATTGTAGGGAATTATTATGAACATATATGACCGCAAGAGTCAATTGTCTCCTATAATACATGGTACAGACAACACTAATACACCCTGACTTGGATATTCATGTGAACATCACGATCGCGGCATTGCTGTGCAACACCTAAAAAATGACGAAATCATAGTATAAAAGTGATGTGTAAAAAGTACAAATAAAAGATTGAAAATAAAACAAGAGTAAATGTGTGCAGTAAAAGTGATGAACTTTAAATAAACTAATTAAATAAAAATCATAGCATCTCAATATCGACAAAGAAAGTGTACAACGTAACACGTCTGAAGATATTAACTATAAAAATACTAAGACTAATCACTACACGGATGAGAGAAGATTATGCTACCATGCCTCGACGTCCAGAGCTCCAAATCTTACTAAATTTTGGAGGAGTGCAAAACAGAGAATGTTGACGGATACAAATAAAGATGTCTAAATTTTTTTTTTTTTTTTTTTTTAACATACTAACATCTCGACGTAAAAACCCATAGGAGAGGTACATGCATTACCAGCATGCAAAAGCAACCTTTTGAGTTTATATTATTTTTTTATCCATGTAATCAAACTCGTTGTTAAATTAATAATTATATATTTTAATGAGAAAGACATGGCCCAATTTAGATTGAGTTTTTCCTCAAATTTTAAGTAGTTGATTCATAATTTTTCGTGCTTATGATAGAAATTGATTATATTATATATAAATCATTACGTAAAGATTATCCGTAAAAAAAATCAATCAAGATTAAGGTTGTTTAGTCAATCAATTATAACAAATAAATAAACGGTTCATTTATTGAATCCATCCATTTATTTTTATACATTCTGATCGTTAAATGATCTCATATTTAAGTGACTTTTTTACAGATATGATCTTTACAAGGTAATTTATAATAGGGTAAAAGACTGTTTACTACCCTCATGTTTCATGGTTTTCAACATTTAGTACATCAAGTTTTTTTCGTCTCAGAGTCATACCTAAAGTGTAAATTTTGGGACAGTCTCATACATCCGTTAGTCAAATGTGCCGTTAATTGTGACGTGGCGCCCATGTAGACAATGACTGAGCGCCACGTGTCAGTCACGTTTTTTTTTTTTTTCTTTTTTCTTCTTTCTTCCTCCGACTGCAATTTTTTTTTCCTTCCTCCTTCTCCTTCTTCCTTCCTCCTTCTTCCTTCCCCTTCTTCTCCTTCTGCCTTCTTCTTCCTTCTCCCTTCTCCTTCTCCTTCTTCTTCCTCCGAATCTGGGGAAGTTTTTTTTTTTTTTTTTTTTTTCCTTCTTCCTCCTTCTTCCTCCTTCCTCCTCCTTCCTCCTCCTTCCTTCCTCTTCTTCTTCTTCCTCCGAATCTGCCCAGATTCGGTTTTTTTTTTCTTCCTTCTTCTTATCCTTCTTCCTTCCTCCTTCCTCCTTCCTCCTTCCTTCTTCCTTCCCCTTCTTCTCCTTCTTCCTTCTTCTTCCTCCGAATCTGGGGAAGATGAAGGTTTTTTTTTTTTTTTTTTTTTTTTTTTTTTTTTTTGAGGAAGATGAAGAAGAAGGAAGAAGGAAGAAGGAATAAGGAGAAGAAGGTGAAGGAAGAAGGAGAGGAAGAAGGAGGAAGAAGGAAAAAAAAAGTTGCAGTTAGAGGAGGAAGAAGAAGAAGAAGAAGAAAAAAGAAAAAAGAAGAAAAAAAAAAAGAAGCCGAATCTGGGAAGATTCGGAGGAAGAAGAAGAAGAAGAAGATGAAGAGGAAGGAAGAAGAAGGAAGGAAAAGGAAGGAGGAAGAAGGAGAAAAAAAAAAAAAAACCGAATCTGGGCAGATTCGGAGGAAGAAGAATGAAGAAGGAGGAAGGAGGAAGGAGAAGGAAGAAGGAAGAAGGAAGAAGGAAGAAGGAGGAAGAAGGATGAAGAAGAAAAAAAAAAAAACTTCCCCAGATTCGGAGGAGGGAGAAGGAGAAGGGAGAAGGGAGAAGGAAGAAGAAGGAAGAAGGGGGAAGGAAGAAGGACAAGGAGGAAGAAAAAAAAAAGTTGCAGAGAAGAAGAAGAAGAAGAAGAAGAAGAAGAAGAAGAAGAAGAAGAAGAAGAAGAAAGAAGAAAGAAGAAGAAAGAAGAAAAAAGAAAAAAAAGAAAAAACGAATCTGGGCAAATTCGGAGGAAGAAGAAGGAAGAAGGAAGAAGGAGGAAGGAGAAGGAAGAAGGAAGAAGGAGGAAGAAGGAGGAAGGAGGAAGAAGGAGGAAGAAGGAAGGAGGAGGAAGAAGGAAAAAAAAAAACTTCCCCAGATTCGGAGGAAGGAGAAGGGAGAAGGAAGAAGAAGGAAGAAGGAGAAAGAAGAAGGAGGAAGGAAGAAGGACAAGGAGGAAGAAAAAAAAAAAGTTGCAGAGAAGAAGAAGAAGAAGAAGAAAAAAAAGAAGAAGAAAGAAGAAGAAAGAAGAAGAAAGAAAAAAGAAAAAAGAAAAAAGAAAAAAGAAAACGTGGTCGACACGTGGCGCCCAGTCATTGTCCACATGGGCGCCACATCACAATTAAAGGCACATTTAACAGTTTGACTAACGGATGTATGAGACTGTCCCAAAATTTACACTTTAGGTATGACTCTGAGACGAAAAAAACTTGATGTACTAAATGTTGAAAACCATTAAACATGAGGGTAGTAAACAGTCTTTTACCCTTTATAATATGAACAATTTTAATCATAAAAATAACATTCTGTGAATTAGCCACATAATAAATTGAGAAGGAATTCCTTCTCATCCACTGAAGAGCCAAATGCATTTCTATTTTGATTTGGGCCTCAATTCTCATGTTAATTACTTTGATTTGATAATACTATTAGTTGATAATTGAAACAAGAGTTAATTTCAGTTTATTACTTGAAAGTTTTTTTATTTTCAACATTTGGTGTATTAAGTTTTTTTTAGGGTTTTTTAGATATAAACCCTTATAACTCTTATTTCCTATATAAAAACCCACCTAATTATAAACATCCAAATAAAACCCAAATTTAAAAGTGATTGCCATGTAGGTAAGTAATTGACCTATTAATACAAAATATTTACAACTTGTACCACAACATTCAAAATAAATCAATAAATATTATTACTCACCTTAATTACAATGAACAAATAATTTATTGCATATTATTACCCCTAACACACACATATGTATATATACATATATACGTTCATATGTATATAGTACTACCACAAGCTCAATATATATATATAGTTTATATATATATATATATATATATATATATCTAGTTTACCTATATATATAGTACTACTATACGTTCAAATATATATATATATATATATATATATGTATGTATGTATGTATGTATGTATGCACAATACTACATATATGATCAAACATATCATACTAATTAATCTACCTATATGTAAATTTATGATGAGCAAATAATATATATTTTGTAGGTATTTTATTTTGTATGTATCATCATATATATTGGGCACATTTTATTATTATATGTACAAAATAATAGGTAAAATAGTATTGAATAAAATTATAATTTTTTTATGCAGGTACATTATTTTGCATACATTGGGTTTGCTTTATTATGTAGGTAAATTATTTTGCATGTATTTTACATAGGCTTTTTTTATTAGCACCCCACAAAATGTTGAATGCACCCCACATTAAAATTTAATATTAAATGACTTATTTACCCCATTATGCAATGACAATTTTGACCTTATTAGGTTTTAAAAAAATAAAATAAAAATCTCTAAATACACCCCAAATCACTAAACCCTAACCCTTATTTATCTTCTCAACTATCAAAACCCTCCCACCCTCCATTGTTGAACAAAACTCTAACCAATGAAACTACAAACATGTTGATTGAGAAAAAATTGCTTTTGACGAATGGAACACGAAATCAATGTTTCGGAAGCTTCACATGAGGTAAGACTTCATATTTTTCATTATTTTAGTGATTTCGATGACATCGATAATAATTTAATCTTGAGTTCGTTGCGATGTTTAAACTTCTATATCCAGTCCGTTGAGTGACGTGTAGTCCCTTGTTCATTGTTCCTGGCAGAATCCAAAACCATTTTAGTTCTTTAACCCCCCAGTCTACTCTTTGCTCTGTGGAGTTGACGACACTTTCTGGGGTTGAAGTTACGCATCTTTTCATAGTAGATTGCGCCTTCGATAAAATATGTTATAAACAGCGTTTCTTGTTATTCATCTGTTTACTCATCTTCATTCCTCCTAGATTTGAGAGAGAATTCTTAGAGACCAAATCTATTTACCTTCTCCTCTTGGTTGAGTTCAGTTCACAGAGAGGAAGATTTAGAACAATGAGAGTGTTGGTCACTTCACTAATATGATCTATACCATTGCATTTATTTGTAAACCTTTGAATCTCCCCAGTGACCATCACCGCAGAGAAGTGTCTAGATTGTGCTGTGTATTTCTGGTCTTGAGTCCCTAAGATTTTGGGTGAAATTTCTGTCTAATAGTGGTGTGTAAGGTTTTCGGAGTTACCATAATCCACATTTGAATTTGGAGGATATATAAATTCCCAGGAAACTGAGGGTGGATGTAAGCAACAGGCCAAACTGTCTAATTGATTTCGTATTCTTTGTTTTTATGCATGAGAATTTGGGTTATTATCTAGCTCTCCTATTTTTTTCCTTTACCAAAAAGAAAGTCACTCTACCTATTGATATTGAGTTGTATGGTTCTTAACAAATAATTGAGGTGTAAGATTCTTAGTAAATAAATGAGGATTTGATAATAATTTTTGGTGTATTTAAATAGGATAGCATACAAGGCAATACCTCTATAGGGGACACTGAGGTTGCAACAACGAGCGTCGTTGATTACACAAACACATTTAAAACTGACGAGGTAACTATTTTTAGTATATTGAATGTGCATCTGTGAATTTCATGGAAACTCTTGCATTCTTTTATGCAGCATAGTGCATTAGGTTCATAATAGGGAAAAACATATGGGTTGGAATCTTAGCATGTCTACAAACATTTTGTTAGTGTCAAATGGCAATGATCTTGTATGTACAGGTGTTCAAAAGTAAAAATGATTTGCTTGATTGGACTCGCACACAAGGAAAAAAGAATAATATGGTTATTGTCATTAAGATGTCTGACGCGGGAGGGGTTGACCGAAGGAGGAAGAGAGCTCGAATAACATTTGCTTGTGAAAGACATGGCGAGTATCGATCCATATTGAGGAAGTCTGATATTAATGACCAAAATTCTGATGCAAATAATAAGAAGAAGAAAGAACCCAGGAATACTGGTACTAAAAAATGCGGATGTCCATTTATGTTGAAAGGAGTCAACGTTGGAGAAGGAGATGAATGGAAATTGGAGGTTGAGTGTGGGGTGCATAACCATACTTATTCACAATATCTTGAAGGGCATTCTTTTGTCGGACGATTAACTAAAGAGCAAAATGAACTTTTAGTTGACATGTCTACAAGTTTAGTGAGACCCAAAGTTATTTTGAACACCATAAAGAAAAAAGATCCACTTAATGTAACAACGATGAGGACAATATACAATGCAAGACACTATCATCGGACAAAAGAAAAAGCAGGGAGATCAGAAATGCAACAGTTGTTATGTAAGTTGGCTGAGTACAACTATATTGAGCATCATCGAAGTATTGGTGTTGATAATGTTGTTAGTGACTTGTTTTGGACTCACCCAATTAATGTCGATATCTTACATTGTTTCCCACATGTACTTATCATGGATTGCACGTACAAGACTAATAGGCATCGTTTTCCACTCCTGGAGATTGTTGGGGTAACTTTAACTAATATTACATTTTCGGTTGCATTTGCTTTCATTGACCATGAGAAGGAAGACAATTACACATGGGCATTGACAAGATTGAAGACTCTAATGAATGATGATTGTATTCTTGGTGTGATTGTCACTGATCGAGATTTAGCATTGATGAATGCCATTCGTAATGTTTTTCCTAGTACTCGACATTTATTGTGTAGATGACATATAAATCAAGCAGTTGCAACCAATTTCAAGAAACTCTTCACATTAGAGGAGGTTTGGAATATGTTTTTTAATGATTGGCAAACCTTGGTAAGTTCATCAACAGAAGAGGAGTACTTACATAATTGGCATGCCTTTGAATCCAAATTTAGTTCATTTCATGAAGGTATTGATTACTTGAAAACTACATGGCTGAATGAGCACAAGGAAAAGTTTGTGGCTGCATGGACTGACACTTGTATGCATTTTGGTACAAAAACAAGTAATAGGTAATTTTATCCTTGTTTTACTCAATATATAGCCATGCTTTTATTATGTCTACTAATTTTTACTAACGAACAGGGCGGAAAGTGCACATTCAAAGCTAAAACGGATGATTAGCTCTAGCCAGCTTAGCTTTGATATATTGTGGAATAATATTCACGCGTTATTAGAGTTGCAACACACTGAACTAAAGGCCTCATTTGAGAATAGTCGATGTTTTGTCTACCATGGTTTGAAGCATGAAGAGTTGAGAGAGTTAAGAGGTTTTGTATCCATTGAAGCATTAAACATAATTGTGTGTGAAGCAAAAAGGTAAATTGAGGATTTGTTGTTTCTTTATGGTGTATAGTTACACATATAATTTTTTTTTTTTTTTTTTTGAACAGAATCGACTCAGTTGGTGATGATGTTGTATCATGTGGTTGTACTCTTCGCTGTACACACCAACTCCCATGTGCTCATGAAATTGCAAAGTATAGGAGTAGTAGTCAACCAATTCCAATTGATTGTATACATCCTCGTTGGAGAAAGTTGGACATGATCATTGAACCTTCGGCTTTTAGTCCCCCAATTCTTCCAATAAGAGCACTCATTGAACGGTTTGTCAATTGGTTTGAGGGTCAAACTAATGAATCTAGACGACAACTATGCATTAAAATAGAGGAGTTGATGAACCCAAGTTCTACGACACTTACAGAACCAGTTAAAAAAATTAAAACCAAAGGACGTCCACGTAAAGTTGACACTTCTACTCGTCGTTTGCCATCGGCCTTTGAGATTGTAGAAGCTCTTTTAGGTCATGATAGCCAGCCACAACCCTCTAAAAAGAAACCAAGGGGAAGACCACGCAAATTGAAGTTATGCACTTATCTTTATAGTTGTGATGTTTGATATACTAATTGTAAATTCACTAAGTAACCCTTGATTACTATACAGACTTATAGCTCAATTTTACACAATCCGGCCGCCCCTACGCATCAATATACAAGACAGTTCCCTGAGGCAATAAAGCAATACATTACTATTGCAATTGATGTCCTTGGAGATGGTAATTGTGGATATAGAGTCATAGGTGAGGCAATGGGATTTGGCCAAGATTCATGGCCAAGGGTACGTAAGGACCTATTGACGGAAGTACGTGGTTGCCCATTCCTATATGAGCAAGCTTTTGGTTGGAAAGAGAGGCATGTTGAGATTGACCAAGCACTTGACTATTTTGAAGATTCATATGCACCGGAACTCTATTGGATGAGCATGCCAGATATGGGCCATCTTATAGCTTCATGTTATCGTGCAATAGTGATTTTTTTATCCCGTTTGCAATGCCTCACATTCCTACCTTTATATGTATTCGGAGATGATGAGCCCACTAATCTTCCTGAGATTGCAATTGGTTTAGTCAATGACAATCACTTTATACAGGTACTAAGAGTTGACTTACTTTTTTTTGCAACATTGAACGTTGTTTTTGAAAGCTAATTGACTCCTTTTATTTTGTACAGCTACGTTTGGCACCAGGACATCCCATGCCACCAGTTGCACAAAATTGGCATACTCTTGCAGTAAATAATGCTCGACACCTTTACGCCAACTACCAAGATCGTGTGGAACAATTTAAGCTATTACCAGGTCTAAATAGTGTAGCCACCACCGAAACGATATGTCTTGATTGTGACTGATTTATGTTTTACAAACTGAATTGAAATATATTGATTGCAAGGCGAGACTACATTTGTAAAAACAAGGTTTACTTTTTAATGGAGGTTGTGTAAGAAAAATTACATTCAAATTCATTGCGGAGCTCTTTTTTTTTTAATACCAAATCAAAGAAAAAAAAAATTTTGAATCATGCAGTTTACTATAGCAGCTTCATTGCGGAGCTCTGTTTTAAGACCAAATCAAAGAAGCAAAAATAATTGAATCATTGCGGTTTACTATAGCAGCTTCATTGCGGAGCTCTGTGCTAATCAAACTACCCGAAATATATAGAGTATATATTGAGAAATGTGGGGTGTATAGAAGATGTGGGGTGTATGTACAAAATATAAGGTGTATATTGAGAATGTAGGGTGTGGGGGTATTATGGGAAAATATGTGGGGTGTATTAAGATAATTTTTAAGTGAAAAAGTAAATGTGGGGTGTATTAAGTATGTGAGGTTTATTCAACAATTTGTGGGGTGTTAATATAATAAGCCTTTTACATATAGTGGGGAAATTATTTTAATTTTTTTAAGCAATCTAACATTTTAAAATTCAAATAGCAGGTGCACTGAATCAAATAACATTTTTTGTAGGTAAATTATTTTGCATGAATTTTTATGTATACCAGGCATGTTTTTTTTTTGTTTGTTATATATATATGTGTGTGTGTGTGAAATAATTTACCTACATTTATTTGTAAAATATAATTTGTTGACTTAACTAAGCATGTATTATTACATATATTACGCATGTTTTGTTGTTATTATATATTAGGCAATAAATTTATTATTTATTATTTTTGTAAAATCATTAATTCTCCCTTACAATCTATATGGAACTAATTGTGTACATCAAACATTCAAATAGGGGTTTTTTGGGCATCACAATTTTTTAAATGTGTAAAGTCAAATATAATGAATGAATTTGCTGATGTGGAATCTAGTTAATGAGTTTTATTTGAGTAAAAAACTTATGACGGGTTTTATGTGGAGAAAATTAAATTTCAGGGGCTAAAGTCATATTTTAAGTTTTTTATCTTAGAGTGGTACTTGAAGTTATAATTCTGGAACACTTTCATACATTTGTTAAAGTTGTTTTTAAATCAATCGTTAACTAGTGATATGATGTCTACGTGAATAATGACTGAAAGACACGTGTCAATATAGGATCCACATAAATATTAAAAAAATAAAAAATTAATTATTAGTTTGAAAACAACGAACCAGTAACTGATGGAATTGATTATTTGAACAGGTGCGAAAGAAGAAAGAAAAAGGAATAAGCAGAGGCCTGGAAAGAAAAGGTAGAAATAGAGGTCCAAAAGGAATTGATTCTTAGAGGGGGTGGGGTGGGGTGGGGTGGCGGTGGAAGATGGTGGGGGTTTTGGGGACTTAAGGATTTGGTGCATTGCAGACCTCTAGTAAGCCCTTTTATGCAATTCTGCATCGAGTTGATGTTGGCTTAGTAATGGATTTGGAACCAGTAAGTCCATCTAATGTTCCAGTGACTGCTGCGGGAGCACTGAAATCTTATAACCTTGCAGCCAAAGCCATCTCAAAATTGCAGTCTTTGCTAAGTGGGGATATATCATTATTTAAAAAATATGGTTTTGGCTTCAACCACCGTCTTCTCTGTCCACTGGGTTTGGCTCTTCACCGCCGTGAAATTTGGTAGGTGTGGCTCTCCACCACCGTCTGCTCTAGCTTCTCCGGCCACTGACTTTGGCTCTCCACCGCCGTCAAATCTGGTAGGTAGGGCCCGGAGGTTTGAGCTCACGATGCCGTCCGTCCTCGCTCTAGAATCGTCCCAATTCCGATCTTTTCCTTCACAGTCCAGTGGACCCCAACGCCTTCAAATTCTCGTTCCTCAAGTCGTCACCAAGGATGGCCGCAGTCAAATCTAGAAATGGGTCGGGTTAGGGTATGGTGGTGAGGGAGAGGTGGTGAGGGTATGGAGGGATCAGGGGATAAAGGAGAGTTGAGTCGAAAAGGGTGCGAGAGGTGACACGTGGCCGTTCAGTTATGTTGTGAGAGCCACGTCACTAGTTAACAGGTGATTTAACAATAATCTTAACAAGTGTATAAAAGTGTCATAAAATTACTTCAGCTACCACTCTGAGATGAAAAAAAAAAATTTAATATACAAAATGTTGAAAACTAAAAACTTCAGAATAGGACACTGAAATTAATCCTTGAAACAAACATTTACTCCTTATATAAAGGCACTGAAGAAAAATCCCACAACACTATACATATATTTTTATAGGAAAAGGATCCTCACCGGATTCTTTTCTTAGAGATCCTAGGGATTCCGTGATCATGATCGTTTATCGTACATTGTGCAGTCAGTTTTCGTTAATTACTATTTATATTTAATTTCACAAAGAACCTCCATTTTTATAATTATTTTGGGTAAATTACACAAAACTACCTAAACTATAAGTCAACCCACGATCTCATATCTCATGTTTTAAACATTACAATCTCATACATCTACTTATGAATTTGTTACAATGTCAGACATCCGTTAAATTTTTTGTCAATTTAGCTATTAAATGATGATGTGGTAGGAGTGGGCCCGCTCTTAAAATAAAAAATTAATTAATTATTAATTATTTAACAATTAAAATTAATTAAAAAAACAAAAAAGTTATCTCCTTTCGTCCTCCCTTCCTTTCTCCCCAGAACTCCTTCGTACCTCGGGGCCAAAATCTCCAAATTCCCCAATTTCTCAGCCCATCATTGCTAGAGTTTCTGTAATACCCCGTATTTAAAAAAAAATGGTTATATATATATATATATGGGTGTATGTTGGGTAATTAATTTTACGTAATGATTTTATTTGATTTATTTTTATGCGAGAACCTATTTTCGGTATGTAAAATAGTTTCAATGTAAAATCATTTTTCCTACAAATTATTTAAAAAAAACTAGCTATTTCATGTTCATATGTAATTAGAGATATTTTTAGTTTGAATTGGAGAAGGGAGCTTAAATGAGTTTGGTTTGATTTTCCTCACAAAGGGTCGAGAGTTTGAGGTTGGACTAAGTGAGTAATTTTGTCTTGATATTTTCTCTCAAAGATGAGGTGGAGAGTTTGTAACATTAGGAGTTAATGATTTGGTGATTACTCACCACTCTAAATGTGAAGGTGGAAGTCTACTTAAGGGTGAGTTGGCAAGTTTGTATTCATTAGGAATCTAAGAGTTAAATGTTTGGTGATGATTCATCCCTCCAAAGTTTGAAGAGGTGGGATTCATATTCCTTAGAGATGAACGTGGCCTTGGATGCTTGTATCCACCTTGCATAATATTGATTAACTTCACATATGTCTCTTTGCCATTTGAACACATATTAGAGCTAAGGTTTTGTTTAACATTTGTTGTTTGTCTATTGGACCACATTTCATTGTTAATGATGAGAACAACACTTGGAGACGTGGTATTTGGAACACATATCATGGAACTACATTTGGTGACTTGCTATTCGAACACATGTGCCATGAATCATGAAGAAAAGAAGCAAAACAAGGTCAATCTATACGTATAGAGCTTCAAAGAGAGGGAATTCAAGGGAAGGAACACAAACACTCATTATATAAAGGAGGAGGAGAGAGCACAGAAAAGGGGGAGAAAAGGGGAGCAACGATTGTCTTTCTCATAATATTGTTTTTTTCTTCATATTTTGTCAAGGCTTCTTAGCCATTGTCATGTATTCCTAAATTCTCATTACCTAGTAAAATACAAATACAAACACAACCCTAGTGGACGTAGCCAAATTGGTGAACCACTTAAATCTTGTGTTGTTTATGCATTTATATTTTAGAGGCCATTGCCATAAGAACACTCCCATCAAACCATAAAAAATATCCATTTATTTTCCCCTGAGAATGATGTACAAAAGTGAGACAAATCTCTGAAAATACATGAGACCTTATCCAACAAATCTCTCCATCAAACTACTATCATTTTCATCTATCAAAAGAAAGATATCCAAAATTAGAAATTCGTCCAGCCTATTTAACAGATCAAAACATCATCATCCATATATTATATTATAATACTTCCTTCATGAGAGTTGTTCGTCTGTCTCTCTACCATGATATATAAAAATTTCAGAAACATCCAACGGTGTGATCGTCCAATATGTCTGAAATACCAACTCATGTCTCTAATCCCACAGAAAACTGGACAGCCATGTTATGAGCACCAAAACCCCATTTTTCGTAACACGAATCGAAACACTTCCTTCACAAAAGTTGTTCCTTATCATCTCCTCTATAACATATCCAAAAACCACAATAATCGAATCTATGTGCTGACTTATATCCCAGTTCGAACAGCTGATAGTTTCAGCTATATTAAAGAAGAAGTAGAAGTGGTGGGCTAAAATAAAAATAAAAGATGATGTTTGGAAAGGGAAAAGCTAGAGACATAATTTCATGCCTTGTGGCATTTGAGACATATATTTCACTCTAACAATTATTTTCTCTAACATGGATGTCTATTCTTTTCTAATAAAAACAGGTTGCCCGACCAAGATGGACGAGACGATGAACAAATATATATGGAATGGTCCACGAGCAACATTTTATATGATGAATTAGAGATTATTATTTTGTTAATATTATGATTATATTACCCTTGTTACTAATCAATTTGATTTATGTTGAAGTTGCAGGCTTGTTAGATAAAGTGTGAGTATTGATATCTATGTGAACATGACATATACATATGCATTGCAAAGCAAGAAAAAGAGTTGTGTTGTGTCAAGTGCTCACTTGTGTAAAGTGTTTAAGTTGTGAGGATATTCAAGGGCTAAAGTTTGCCTTGAATATAAAATAATGAACTGTGTATATGTCAGGCGTAGGGTGCAGAGCTTGAGTATACATTTGGGCGTCGGGGGAAGTGTCTGTTTAATAAAGTGGAAATTGAGAGTTTAATTATAAAAATTGGGTTAAGGGATGAACGGGAGTTAACTGATATTCTAATGTACTCGGAGCCAAGTGGTATAAGCATGGTACGGGACGTGCAGGCTTGGGTGCCTTTGGTATGTGTTGACGAGATTAGAAAGGAGTGAGTACATTCATACATCTCATTGCATACATTTTATGTATTTTCAAGAGCTACTCATTTCAATTATTATTTTAGTTGGTATTTTTGTTATGAATTAATTTTGTATACTAATATTTGTTACAATTTAATTATTATTTTGTTAGTAGTTTTTGTTGTGAATTAATTTGTACTATAGTTATTTCGCTGCGTATTCAAATAATTTTTATGCAAGATGTTATTGATGAATGGTGTAATTGTTATTATTTTATTTTATTTTATTTTCCACCATATCTTGGTTGTAGAATTTATTTCTATAGCTAAGATATGACTCACACCCTAGCTCGTGGATGGTCTTTATTCGTGGGTTGGGGCGTGACAGTTTCGGCGGCGCTTCTGGCAAAGAGTGGGTTGAGCTCTGACTGATCGAAATTTATCTTTTACAGATCCTTGTTTTTGTTACATTTCGATCTCCACCGCATCTGCATCTTGTCTACAAATGGAGAGGATGAGGTGGTTGGGAGAGATCGAATGGTGGTTGATGGAGAACTAGACAAACGAGTTAGAGAATATGAGGTGGAGAGGTTAACACGTATTGAGGAAACAAATTGTAAATTTGTAATGGTGAGTGGTTGATCTACGGTCCTGGTAGTGGTGGAAGAACACTGACGCCGGTGATAAGAAGCTTGAGCTCATCGAATACGCAACACCTAAAGCCGACAGGGAGATCCTGCCATTGGAAGTGGTGTTGAACCTTCATGGCTCGATGAAGCGATCGGCTCAGCAAAGTGATTCGACCCAAAATTGGTTATGGTTTCGAGGCGATGCATTGTCAGAGAATCGATCTGGATTCAACTTCAGTCTAGTTTCCAATGAAGCATTTGAGGTGGAGGTTCGGCGGAAATCTTGTGGTTTTCCGAGAATTAGGTTATGGGGAACTGGGGATAGGGATTCAGTTGCTAGCAGTTATAAGGTTTACATATAATCTTACCTGAAATAAATTGAAACAAAAAGCTGACTTTGGCCGGATATGGAAGTAATTGAAAAGGAATAATTGAAAAGATTGAGTTATTGGAGGTTGGGGAGGGGTAGGGCGCTGGTGTAGAGGTTCTCGACAAGCACTAAAGAAGAAACATATGTTCTGGGAAAAGATGAGAGTGTTGTAGGCCTAATTAACTGAGCGATCTAAGGAATAGAGAGAGAGGGGGGGTCAACATCAACAAAAGAGAAAGTGAGAGATTTAATTCTCAGGTGTGTGTTGTATCACCCCCTTATGCCTTTATTTATAGAATCCTTACCTTATTAAGATTACATCTCTTAATAGGTAATTAACTCCTAATAGGTAACTACAAGATACTCATAGATATACTAGAATTTACACAATCATATTCCTAATCCGATAGGACTGCAACATTCCCCTTTCAATGTGTAAATACTCAAACAAAACATAGCATCATGTCTTTAGTAGATGAGGTAGAACAATTGATGAAGTTGTCAACATAAAAGGTGAATGCGAGTCTCAAACACAAGTAACGTAAGTATGCATTGGTAGTAAAACTCACAAAACCTCGCTATGGTAAAACCCAAGGCTCGGGGAAAACCTATAGACTAAGGAGAAAAGTGAGAAGTATGCATAATGTCTAAAACAAACGTCAAACATGATGAAAGTAGTGAACTCAACGGAGTATGATCACTCTAGGATGGGTGTCTCGTTAAAACCTTGTTACGTAGCAAAAACTCAGTGGGAAAAATGCTCCTAATCGTAGGAAAAAGAGTACATTAAGATCAAGTGAGTATGCTTCAGGATACTCCCCCTGAGTTAGACATAACTTACGAATAAGACTACAAGCGATTCAATTCAGATCATTTACGTATACCAATTCCTTGGACAAGCTTCTGAAAAGTAGATTTGGGCAGTGACTTCATAAAGAGTTGGCTAGGTTATCCTGGGAACGAATTTACTTTACTTCAATGTTCTGATGCTGTTGTTGCTGGTGTGAGTAAAAGAACTTCGGTGTTATGTGCTTGGTGTTGTTTCCCTTGATGTATCTCTTCTTTAACTGCTCGATACTGCTGCATTGTCTTCAAAGATCGTCGTAGGAAGGTCAACAACGGAAGAAAGACCATTAGTGCTTTGAATATGTTCTATAACTGTTTTCAGCCAAAAGCACTCTCGCGAGGCTTCATACAGGGTGAGAATCTCAGCATGGTTTGAAAAGTCGCAACTAATGTTTGCTTGGTAGACCTTCAAGATATAGCGGTGTCTCTAACGGTAAAGACATAACCCATTTGAGAACATGCCCTATGTGGGTCAGACAGATAACCAGCATCTGTGTAACCAACGAGGCGATAATTAACTCGAGGACCGAGGGGCAGCGGTTCGTCTCGAGGATTCATGGGTATAGAACAAGCCCAAATTCTTAGTACCCTTAAAGTAGCAGAAAATGTCTTTAATACTATTCCAGTATCTGCGTGTAGGCGCGTTGCTGTATCTGGCCAAAAGTTTAATAGCAAATGAGATGTCATGTCTCGTGCATTGAGCCAAGTACAATAAAGCACCAATTGCACTTAGGTATGGAACTTCAGGCTCCAAAATCTCTTCCTTATCCTCCTTCGGATAGAAGGGATCTCGTTTAGCATGAGTACTCGAAGGCTTCGCTTTATCCTCATTAAGCGACGCAACACCTTCTGGGTATAGTTTGATTGATGTACTAGGATTCCATCCGAACAATGATCGATCTCCAGGCTGAGACAATATCGAGTTTTCCCAAGATCTTTTATCTCAACTTCAGATTTGAAGTGCATAGAAATTTCCTCAAGCTCTGCGGAAGTTCCGATGAGGTTCATGTTGTTGACATAAATTGCAATGATTGTAAATCTGGAATGTGACTTCTTAATGAGCACGCATGGGCATAGTTCGTTGTTCACACAACCTTGACTTGTTAAATATTCACTCAGACGGTTATACCACATTCGCCCAGATTGTTTCAATTCCTAGAGTGACCTTTTCAATCTAATCAAGAGAATGTTCCGTGGTCTAGAACTATTTGAACCAGTCAATGGAAGTCTTTTTGGAACTTTCATGTACATTTATGTATCTAGATCCCCATAATGATACGCGGTTACCACGTCCATAAGTTGCATATTCAATTTTTCGGAAACTACCAAACTGATAAGGTAATGGAACGTTATGATGTTCATTACGGAGGAATACGTCTCCTCGTAATCAATCCCAGGACGTTGAGAGAAGTCTTGCGCTACAAGGCTTGCTTTGTATCGCACTATTTCATTCTTCTCATTACACTTCCTTATGAAAACCCACTTGTTGCCTACATGCTTCACATGTGGTGGAGTAAGAGCTATGGGCCTAAACACCTTTCGTTTCGCGAGCGAATCGAGTTTAACTTGGATTGCTTGTTTCTAGTTTGTCCAATCTGTTCTATGTCGACATTCATCAACGGAGCGTGGTTCAATGTCATTGCTAAGCATGATATCGGAAGCAATGGTATACGCAAATGCATCATCGACTGTCATCTCATTCTGATTCCAAACCTCATTCAATACGGTGTAATGGACCGAAATCTCATGATTCTCGGAATGCTGGCATATTTCATCTGAAGCATCACTGTAATCTAAAATAACCTCATGCGTTGGAATGGATGAGTAATCAGTGGTCAAATTCGGACTAGGTTCACTAGTTTGTGTCATTTTCCTTTTCCGGGGTTGTGAATCGCTTGAATCAGGAGGCCTGCCACGCTTCAGGGTAGGAGCAGGTGATTGGCTAGCCGCCATTGTACTTTACCGTGTGTGAGGTACGGCCGCTCCACCTTTGGGGATGGTTCGACCTTCCACGACGGTGTTACAGTGTACGATCGATACGTTCATCCTTGCAGGTGCGTTTACAGCTGGCATATGTGATCTCATCACCTTCGCTAGATCGGTAAAAGCATCCAGCATGCTTTGAGCAATGCTCTGAAGATCTAGAATGTGTCGCACTTCAGTTTCAAACTGAGACATGCGGTGATCTAAATGAGACACAGTGAGAGTAATCCACGACAATTTACGGTGTTCTACATGAACGTTAGTGATCTTATCTCCCTCTAACAACAGGAAGATTGTCTCATTGAAGTGACAATCCGTAAAATGTGCGGTAAAGATATATCCTGTCAAGGGTTCTAAGTAGCGTATAATGGATGGCGAATCATAACCGACATAAATTCCCATTTTTCTCTGATGACTCATTTTGGTATGTAGTGGCAGCGCTATTGGCACATAAACTGCGCACCCAAACACATGTAAATGAGAGATGTCAAGCTTGTATCCAGTAACCAACTGTAACGGTGAATGAGGTTGGGTAACGGTGAGCCTCAGGTAGACCGACATAGTTGCGTGCAATATTGCGTGGCCCTTGGCAGATACCGGCAAATTGGTTCTCATAACCAAAGTATGAGCTATCATTTGAATGTGCTTTATGAAAGCTTCTAGTAGGCCATTTTGGGTGTGAACATGGGGTACATGATGTTCAACTTCAATCCCAATGGACATCCAATAATCATTAAAGGTCTGTGACGTAAACTCTCTAGCATTATCCAGTCGAATCGACTTTATCGGATAATCGTGGTGGTGAGCCCTTAACTTAATAATTGGTGCTAGGAGTTTCGCAAATGCAGCATTGCGTGTGGACAATAAGTAGACATGTGACCATCGTGTTGATGCATCAACCATGACCATAAAGGATCTAAATGGTCCGCATGTTGGTTAGATAGGTTCACAAATATCCCCTTGAATTCTTTAAAGAAACTTAGGGGGGTCGTGAATAATCTTTGTAATTGAGGGTTGAATGTTCAACTTCCCCAAGGAACATGCTTTGCAAAGCGGATGGCCGGGATAAGATTTCAAGTGATGCCCATGAAATGCTTTGAGGATATGACGCATCATATCTCGTCTGGGGTGTCCCATTCGATCATGCCAAAGCAGGATAGTGTCCTGGAACCCAGCACTAGGGCCGGCCACATGATGTGTCATTACGGCTTGAATGGTTGTTATGTATAACCCACTTGGGAGACATTGCAGCTTCTCGTGAATATGTTTTCAGCCATATTTGTAAGAAGAGATACAAAGAAATTCAGAACCATTTTCTTCAGTGGTTTCAACATGATATTCATTATCTCGAATATCTCTAAAACTCATCAACGTTCTTCCGGAATGTGGAGAATAAAGTGCCTCTTTAATAGTTAATTCAATACCATTGGACAACATTATACGGGCTTTTTCGTATCCTTCTATTAGGTTGGATGGGCCTGAGAAGGTTGTCAGAAGTACATTCTTAGGTATAAAGTTAGTAAAATAGTGTTTCTCACGGAATATGGTGTGCGTAGTTGCACTATCTGCCAGACAACTAACTTCCCCACTAGTCATAGCTAGAAATAAATTAATTGAATCGGGATGAGGTTCAGCCACTAGCTGTTAAACACCCTAAAGACATGTCTAAATTTATTCTTCCATAGGAGCATATGCCTCCTAAAAATATGAAACATCCAGAGTTGTAGTAGCCCCTTCGGGGATTTCTACATGGCCAAAGTTTGACTCACGACGCGAATGATACTTGGCAATAGCCTCAGGGGTAGCTCGGCATATGCGTGACCTATGATCCCTTGATCCACGTGAAGGAAATTTTGTGAAAAACATGTTCATTTGAGCAACATCAATAGCATGCAATTAACAAATTAAAGGCGGAATCATGCTTACATGCACTCAAAACAAAACATCAACCATGAAATTCAAAGCCTAGTAGATTGGTGAACCTTGACTCAACTTTAAAACAACATTTGTTAGTTGAGAAATATTTACCTTTGTAGATTCCTCTTTGCATATGCAAAGGATAATCACCCAAGAGATAGGGCCTTCATTCCTTGCTTCTTAGCTCCATGGATTTGGTTGAAAGAATAGGATTCTCCAAGTTCCCAAAATAGAGAACCTCTAAAGATTCTACACCAAGGTTAGATTGAAGAAGAAATGAGTGACCTTGAGGAAGTAGAATTGCTAGATAATTTCCTCTAGGGTGGCTGAATTTTAGAGAGCAAAGAGAGCTTTTGTTCTCATCTTTTCTCCATAAAAACCCTTAAGGATGAAATGGCTATAAAGTTGCCTTTATACCACCTCACAATGGAGTGGCAAACTTGCAATTAAGCCAAGTTCACTACCCTCCTTAATTATGGCCGGCCTTAGGGTATTTATTGGGCTATTTGGGCCTTTGTGAATCATTATTCATTAAGTTGTCATACAACTTAAGTCAATGGGCTTTGACGTTCGAAGCCCATTGGGCCTTAAGGTCCAAAACTATCCCGAGGTCTTTAACGAACTTATTCGTTTGATTAATTAACATATTAATTAATCCTTGCCATAAATAATTAAACCATTTAATTATTCTTACTCATCTCCTTTGTTTCCTCAATCTCCACCTTACACGGTGTACGATACATTAGGTTCCTTTTAGCGAGGCAGTGGGCGATTAAAACCATTTTACATCGATTGTGAATTGAAACTTACTTTCAATTCTCCCTTTAGTGATTACACACGTTTAGGGCTTCCACAACCCACTTCAGGTAGTTTCTTCCATAGGCTTCCAAAACGGTGAAATCAAGCTTGTTCAAGTTCGACATGTCCCTAAACAGAGGGTACACCAAAATGTGGTTAGTCGTATAGACATATATCATAGAACATTCGGGTTCTATAGACATGTATTGGTTTAATTTATGTATAAAAGCTACAGGTTTCATGTGGTAAGTTTTGAGCGTTGATTTAGTTTATGAACGTTTTAGTTCATATATGAGGGTATCTGCAAGAACACAGAATACAATATACAATAAACTGTAGTGGATTTGTGGATTGCTTCAAGAACCCAAGCGTGAGTGCTTCAGGACTACGAAAGATAGTCAACGGTTCAAAAAGATGAAATAATTTATTGAATCGTTAATGCCGAAAAGTGAGCTTCATGCCAATAATTTTGGATTAATTATCAGATTAGTGGACTGCTGGTCACTTTAATTAATTCAATAGATTGAGACCATTCGGGGTCGATTGTAGAAGCAAAAATAATTATAACATGCGGGTTAAATTATTTAGAATACCAAAAATCAGCATTGGGTTCGGAAAAGAATAGCCCCAAAAAAATTTAGGATCGGGTTGACTGCAATAGGCAGCCCAAAGGTGACAATAGACCATGGGCTGAGAAGGAAAGGCCTAGCCATGAAGGCTGGCGTGTTGGGTCGGATCAGACATGCGGGGCAAGCCCAAAGGCTTGCGAGTGGGCACGCGGAAACCCTAGCCGGGGTTGGGTTTCAGGGCTTGGGCTTGGGGAAGTAAGCCCAGCCATCTGGGCTGGCTATTTGATTGCGGGATGTGGCATATACAAACCCAGCAAGCCAAGAAGGGTGCTGCAGATGGGCTGGGGCTTTAGGCCCATGTCTGGGACAAGCCCATCATGCTTCTAGCATACAGGTTTGGGCTCGAATGGACTGAGGTTTGCAGGCTCGTGTGACAGACGATCCAAGCCGAAGCTTGGTTGGGTCCGAGAGGTGCAACAAGCCCAGAGGGCTGCGTAGGTGGTCCAAGGCGTTGAGGCGACGCCATCCCATGATGTCCACAATTGTCACGCTCCGACCCGCGAATAAAGACTATTCACGAGTTAGGGTGTGAGCCATATCTTAGCTATAGAAATAAATTCTACAACCAATATATAGTGGAAAATAAAATAAAATTATAACGATTACACAATACATCATATAACAAATAATAAAAGCTTGAGTTTACCACATATAATTTATTGAATATGCAGCGAAAATAAATTTATTAGTATACAAAATTAATTCATAACAAAAGTACCAACTAAAATAATAATTGAAATGAGTAGCTCTTGCAAATACATACACATACCTACAACCAATGAGATGCATGAATGTACTCACTTTCTTCTAATCCCATCAACACATACCTAACCCAAGCCTGCACGTCTCATACCATGCTTATACCACTTGGCTCCGAGTACGTTAGATTATGAGTTAACTCTCGTTCATCCCTTAACCCAATTTTTGTAATTAAACTCTCAGTTTCCACTTTATTAAACAAACACTTCCCCTGACGCCAAAATGTATATTCAAGCCCTGCACCCTACGCCTGACATATACACGATTTCATTATTTTATAATCAACCAATTTGTATACTCAAGCCCTGCACCCTACGCTTGACATATACACGGTTCATTATTATTCAAGGCAAACTTCAGCCCTTGAATATCCTCACAACTTAAACACTTTACACAAGTGAGCACTTGACACAACATAACTCTTTTTCTAGCTTTGCAATGCATATGTATATGTCCTGTTCACATAGATATTATCAATACTCACATTTTATCTAACAAGCCTACAACTTCAACATAAATCAAATTGATTAGTAACAAGGGTAATATAATCATAATATTAACAAAATAATAATCTATAATCCATCGTATAAAATGTTGCTCGTTGACCACTCCATATATATTTGTTCATCGTCTCGTCCATCTTGGTCGGGCAACCTGTTTTTATTAGAAAGGAATAGACATCCATTTTAGAGTGAAATATATGTCTCAAAGGCCACAAGGCATGAAATTATGTCTCTAGCTTTTCCCTTTCCAAAGATCATCTTTTATTTTTATTTTAGCCCACCACTTCTACTTCTTCTTCTTTAATATAACTGAAACTATCAGCTGTTCAAACCTAGATATAAGTCAACACATAGATTGGATTATAGTGGTTTTTTGATATGTTATAGAGCAGATGATAAGGAACAACTTTTGTGAAAGAAGTGTTTCGATTGGACCTACGAAAAATGGGGTTTTGGTACTCATAACATGGCTGTCCAGTTTTCTGCGGGAGTAGAGACTGAGTTGGTATTTTAAACATATTGGACGATCACACCGTTAGATGTTTCTGAAATTTTGATATATCATGGTAGAGAGACAGACGAACAACTCTCATGAAGGAAGTATTATAATATAATAAATGGAGGATGGTGTTTTGATCTGTTAAATAGGCTGGACGAATTTCTAGTTTTGGATATCTTTCTTTTGATATATGAAAATGATAGTAGTTTGATGGAGAGATTTGTTAGGTAAGATCTCATGTATTTTTCTGGGATTTGTCTTACACTTCTTGTACATCATTCTAAAGGGAAATAAATGAAGATTTTTGATGGTTTGGTGGAAGTGCTTCTCATGTCAATGATCTCAAAATGTAAACGCATAAACACACATGATTTAAGTGGTTCGTCAAATCTACTACATCCATTGGGGTTTGCTTTCATTGTATTTCACTATATATATATATATATATATATATATATATAAGGGACTTACAAATACAAAGAAAGATGGCTTAAAGCCTTAACAATATGTAAAAAAAGGTAATTGGGTAATATGAAAGGGAGGATGGCTTTTTATTGGAGTTGTTCTTTTTTTTTCCTTTTCTTCTTCTTCTCCCTCTCTCTTCTCTCTATCTCTTTTGTTTGGTGAGTGCTCCTTCCTTTATAGAGATTGTATTGCATCTTCCTCTCCAAAGAATCTCCACAAGTGTGCCAATAGAAAGAAAGCAAGTGTTGTGCTAATCATTACCATGAAATGTGTTCCAATCACAAAGCAACAATTGTTGTCCTAATATATAGCAATGCAATGTGTTCCAATACCAAGTCACCAAGTGTTGTTCTCATCATTAACTATGAAATGTGGTCCAATAGACAAACAACAAATGTTAAGCAAAACCTTAGCTCTAATATGTGTTCAAATGGCAAAGAGACATGTGTGAAGTTAATCAATATTATGGAAGGTGGATACAAGCATCCAAGGCCACGTTCATCTCCAAGGAATATGCATCCCACCCGTTCTCACCTCATTGGAAAATTTGGAATGATAGATTGAAGCATTGAAGAGAGAATATAGACAATTAATTGAAATTCCCCTAGGCTAGTCAGTAAGCACTGTAAAACAACAACATATTGCCACATGCATGCCAATACATACACATACCTAGTCTATGGCTCTAAATAGACTGACACCTCTCCAATGTTTAGGGGTGAGTAATCTCTCTATATTAACTCAACTTGTCAACTCACTCCTACTTGGTAAAAATATCAAACCAAACTCAACACTTAGCCACACGTATAAGCCAAAGGCTTCCCACCTCCACACCCTAATTATAAGCTTCTATTAATTACCAACTTCCACCTTAACCTATCTAGAGTGGTGACTAACCCCTCCTCTTTATTCTCTAATGCTTGGCAAAACTCTACTTAGCCTTTGTGAGAAAATAAAGCCAAACTCATGCACTTAGACACATGCATGTATTACCCAACATACACCCATATATATATATAACCATTTTTTTTAAATACGGGGTATTACAACAGTGGTGCCACAACTTTTCCTCTCTTTTTTTTTTCGAATTCTAGGGTTAAAAACCCTAATTGCTTCTAAATTAATTTCAATTCTTTGACTCATTATTCCACATAGCATATATGCATACTGCATGAACAATTATATATATTGACAAAATATATGAACATATATACGATATATATAATTGGAAGGAAAATATAAATATAGAGGGTTCATGCATCATGGGGAATGTTTTCATACTTCAAGGTTTTTTCAAATATCTTAATTTATTTTAAAAGAACCTGATTGGCAGAAAACGATTGAGAGCCTTTGAATTTGTAGAAGATAGCCTCCTTCTATGATCCTTCGGTTCCTTAGCTCTGGCAAGAGCGTGATGATAACATGTTGTAGACCTAATTAACTGAGCGATCTAAGGAATAGAGAGAGAGAGGGGGCCAACGGCAACAAGAGAGAAAGATAGAGAGATTGAATTATGAGGTGTGTGTTGAATCACCCCCTTATGCCTTTATTTATAGCAGTATGAAGGGTAGAATCCTTACCCTATTAGGATTACATCTATTAATAGGTAATCAACTCATAATAGGTAACTACAAGATACTCCTAGATATACTAGAATTTACACAATCACATTTCTAATCCAATAGGACTGCTACAATGAGATATTTTTTAATTATTTTAATTATTAAATAAAAACTTAATAATGTATTAATAATTAATTATTTATTCAATTAATTTTAATTATTAAATAAAAAATTATTAATTTATTATTAATTAATTAATTTTTTATTTCAATTGACAAAGGGGTGGGCCCCGCTCTTGCTACATCATTATTTAACAGCTAAATTGACATAAAATGTAACGGAGGTCTAAAATTGCAACGAATTAATACGTTGAGGTATGATATTGCAATATTTAAAACATGAGGTATGAGATTGTGATTTGACCTATAGTAAAGGTAGTTTTATGTAATTTACCCAATTATTTTACTGTTTCTATTTTGATAAATTATTTTGATAAAGTAAAGGATTATAACAAGAGTAAATTGTAACAATAGTCTCTCAATTTTAATTAAATTAGAGTAATGGTCCCTCAACTAAAAATTCATTACCATTGGTTCCTCAACTCATCAAAATGTATAGCTATAGTCATTTTCGTCTACTCCGTTAGAATTATGTCACAATGAGTTATGTTGGAATGATCATTGCTAAAATTGGGTTAAAGTTGAGGAACAATTTCTCTAGTTGAATTAAAATTGAGGGACCATTGATACAAATTTTCTTTCTTGATCTTTCATATTTGCCCCTTGATTTAGCCTCACATGAATGACACGTTACTCATTTTAACAAAAATGTTCTAATGGAGTTGATGAAAATGACCATAGCTGCATGTTTTGATGAATTAAGGGACTAATGGTAATGAATTTTTAGTTAAGTGACCATTGCTCTAATTAAGTTAAAATTGAAAAACAATTGCTACAATTTACTCTTGCACCTAGGAGGGTTAAAAAGTCAACTCATGTCATAAAGAATTAGGCAAAGCGTCGCTATACACGAGAACCTAGAGTACGATGCTAATGCAACCTACTCTTTTTCCCACTTAAGAGTAATATGGGAAACTCGAATTTTACCTGTGTCTTTTTCTCTTTTCTTTTTTAAATTTTATTATTATTAAATGGATGGGGTAAAATTGGAAACTAATTAAATAATTAAAGGAAGGCGAGAGTTTTGAATTGAAATAAAATTCTAACACTATCCACTAAAATATTAAATCACATATCCACTAAAATATTAAATCACATGTAAATTTTACCTTTATCTCTACTATGGGAAAGTGGTGTGGACCAAAGATGCTTCCACTTCTATATGGAAAGGAGCATATAGGAGAGCTTGTGTCTAAAAGTGTTTTTCTCTTTCCTTATTGAAATGAGAGCACTAGCGAGTAACGAGTGTTTTTAAGATGTTGAATTACTTTTTATATTATCAATTAGTTTTATGGTATAATTTAATTTTATTCATGGTATCAGCAAGTTGACTCATGTGTGAAATCCAACAGCTACACATGCTACATGTCACTCAATTTGTGTTTTCTAAGTGTTTGGCTTGAAAATTCGTCATACACGAGGGAGGATGTGAGGATCTGAAGGTAAAAGAGTTACACATCAATGGAAGGAGAAATCTTGTAAGGACTTATAAGAGGTTGATTTGCTTCTCATATTACAAATTAATTTTATGATAAAATCTCAACTTTCTTCATTTATTTCTTGAAAACATGATTAATCAAGTAATTATTTAGCGATCGATGGGACACAAATGGAGAACCAATTCCGTAGAAATGTAGTCCTTTCACATTTGAGGAGATGTCAATTATTGTTGCTGCATGATTTGAAATGTCAATTATTGTTGCTGCATGATTTGAGATGTTTCCACTCCCTTGCTTCCCTCAATACTCCCTTAAGCAAGAGGCTGAGGAATTTTTTTTTTTTTTAAACAAACGATATTATTTATACTAAAGAAAATAAGTTAGGTTTAGTCTCACAATGGACTAACAATAATGTGGTTCAAATTCGCCTTTGGCGATAATCGAACATAAGACATCTCGCTTACAAGTAAAGAAGAATATCACTAGACCGTAGTACTAATTGACTTGAGAACTCATTTTATAACAGCAAGATATTATTAAGAAAATGTATTGTAAAATTATTTAACGATTTCTTATAAAAACATGTGATATGGCCCTAGCATTATTAAAAATTTGAAAATAATTTTCACACACTTATTTTAATTTTTTTATCCAACGATTAAAATTCAATAAAAACACAAATGCACGACAAGAATAAAGGTGTGGAAATCATTTTTTCGGTGAAAGCACTATCAGAAATAGTCAAATACCCCAAAATATGTTCAAATACTCCAAAAATAAAGGATAAAGTATAACAACACTTCTTGCGAAAGGCGTTAATCGAACTAAAGTATAGTCTTTCAAATGGGCATCCAACTTTAAAAAAGTGTGATAATTGTAGGGGCATAGTGTAAAGTGAATAGAGTATTGCTATGACTAAGAGTTTACTAATCATGCGGATTCGGATCCTCTACTCGGTTTTATTGTATTTGTTGTTTGTTAATTATCACCGCACATCACAATTCAAAAGTGCTTGAGCAGAAGAGTGGTGGATTTTTCATTTTTAGTATGTGGAAACAAAAAAATTTGGAACACATAAATTGCAACATGTGAAATGCATTTGAAATAAAAAAATAAAACATAAAAACCTCAAGCGTACGAAGAGGAGTTTTATTGAATTCCTAACCATTTTTTTCATATTGTTTAAATTAAAGAGTCGTAATTTCAATTTTTTTTTTAAATTAAGATGGTTTAATCAATTGTCAATTCAGCATTTTTGTATTTATTTAATATACATCCACATAAGCAAGCTAAGACCATCTCCAAATGAGATATCAAATTTTGAACATAAAATTTAAATTTGACAGCCTACATAGCACTTTGACATATTAACGTTTCACTCTCCACTCGATATGTCAAATTAAATTATTATTTTATTACATTATTTTGTGTTCTTAATTTTTGTTTTATATTTTAAATTTTACACATATAAATCATTCATGATAATTGAAACCCAACAAATAACTTTTTTTTGGTTGAACACTAATAAGGACATGATCCTCATCTTTGTTGAACGAATAACTTTTTTCTTGCTTCCAAACGCTGAATTAAAGGATGAATCGGAAAAAATTCGAGGCATGTTCACTGTATGAAGTTCTTTGTTGAACCCAGCACCACGAATAACTTTTTTCTTGCTTCCAGACAACACACAAACTATCAAGGACACACTTGATAAGCTATGACACTCACTTTCTAGAGACAAACTCTAGACCAATCACACTCCTTCAAGACTACTCTTGCTTCTCACTCTCTTACTTAGCTCTCTTCTTGGCTACTTTCTTCTTTGATTGATTGATACAAATGGTGTGGATGCCTTCTCCTTTTATAGGCATGGATGGAACCTTGGAGAAGCATGGAAACATCATGCTAGAGATATCTAGATAATTCCACTACCTTCCTAAGCTAGAATTATCTACACTAATCATGTATGTTGGTGGAATCCTCACCATTCTTCTAGACTCTTCCACCAACTTGAACTTTGCTAGAATTCTCCAGCATGTGTATAGATCTTTCTTTGTCTATAGGCTGGATCCATCTTGGGCTAAGGCAAGATTACACTTCAACACAAACTCCAATTGGGTTGGTGTTGATCTTCAATACTCCCCCTCAACACCAGCTCATTCTTTCCTCCACGTCGAGTTGACGACGAAGCTATTTCTTGCACACCCATTTGCATGATATGGGTTTCACATCTCTTTGTTTTGGCACTAGATTCCAAGCTTGATTTAGCTCCACTGCAGTGACCTTTTTTCCCAACTTCGAACCATTCATGTTCATCTGCTTCTTCTTTTATGGCTGCGTTGGAGTATTTAGGATTTTGCTTTCGGATTCTTGTTGACTTCCTTAGTTGTGATTGTGGAGTTGGTACTTCCATTTCACTAGGTCTATCTTCTTCTGGTTGTTGATATACGCCAGCTTGCTAAGGGTTTTAGGGCACTGCTAGCTCAACACCATCACCATCAAGTGAGTCCTCAGACTCATCTGGTCTTGATTAGATTCAAACAATTTGCTCCCCCATCTTCTGTTGCAGCTTATCATCAACCTCTCTCAAATCAGGCAATGCCTATTTTTCTGAAGACCACCAAGAAGATGATTCATCAAACACCATATCTCGTGATGTGTAACAAGTTACAATCGTAGGATCACAACATTTCCACCCTTTTCTTTGGCTGTAGTATCCCACAAAGATACATCGGACTGCCTTTTTGTCAAACTTGCTACGTAGATGACTTGGAACAAATGCGTAACATACACAGCCAAATACTCGAAAGTAACCAACTGTAGGTTTCATATCCCATAGTTTTTCAAAGGGTGAGACAAATTCTAACCTTGGTTGAGAAAACATGTTGATCACATGAGTTGCAATTCTCATAGCCTCTGCCCAAAACCTTCCTGGTACATTCTTGGCATGGAGCATACTTCGACATATTTATGTAAGATGCCGGTTCTTTCTTTCCGCTACTTCATTCTGTTGTGGCGTGTTAGCATATGTGAACTGGTGACGTATTCTATAATCTCTTAAATACTGGGAAAACTTATTCGAGGTATATTTTCCTCCATTATCCGTGTGTATGCAACAGATTTTTTTTCCCATTTCTCATTCAATTGTCTCCTTAAACTCTTTAAATTTTGAAAATGTTTTAGATTTTTCTTTCATAAAGAAAACCCACACATACCTGGAGAAATCATCAATGAACGTCACCATGTACCGTATCCCACTTATCGATGGTTGCTTGACAGGCCCGAACACATCAGAATGAACCAACTCCAAAGGCTCTTTCGCTTTAAACTTCGACTCTTTGTATGGTAGCTGATGTCCTTTACCATACAGGCATCCTGCATAAACCGTGAATGTTCTCACGTCAAGCTGAGGTAGCCCATTAAGCATTGACTTCTTCATCATCACATTTAGCTTGTGATAGCTAACGTGACCCAATCTCATGTGCCATAAATCTGTTATCTCGTTCTTCCTTGTCTTGTCTACGTATGCAGCTTCTGCTGACATTACATAGACTGACTGCAATCGCCGTCCCTAAGATCTTGAGGTGTCGATACACCTTCACATCTCGTGGACCAAACAAGACATAATTTCCTAATGACGTTAGTTGCGGCACTAAAAACAGATTTTTCTTCATACCTGGAACATGGTAAACATCTTGAAGCGGCACATGGTTAGTGTTGTATCGGGGCTCAATTACTGTCTTACCGATGTGAGCAATCGGTAGACTCGAGTTGTTGGCCGTCACCACCAAGCAGCCTCCTTTGTACTCAGTCAGACTTTGTAACGTTTTCTCATCACTTGTCATATGGTTTGAGCAACCTGAAACCACGATCTAATCATTCTGGTAGTCAATCGACTCCGGACTTGCTGCTGTGAGAGCTGACTCTTGCTTCTCCGTAGCAACGGATGCTTCAACGTCTCATTCTTCCTCCAAGGTTAGAAACGCTACGGCGTCCCAGACATCTTCACTTTTCTTCTTTGAGTTAGCGACGTTACTCTCTGCAGACTTTTGGAACTAGCAATCTTTTGCCATGTGACCCTTCTTTCCACAATTGTAACATTTACCCTCAAACCTTTTATTGTTCTGGGACTGACCACGGTTGTCGTGATACTTTGGAGCTCCCCCTGGCAAAGAACTTCTTCCTCCTTGATGACCCTTTTCCTTGTCACCATTTCTTTTATATCCACCATCAGTATGCTGCTTAAAGCTGCCTTTACTTTTGGTGTAGAGTGCTTCATCCTTACCTCTTAACGAGACCCCTCCCATTTGCTTTGCCAAAGCTTCATGATCGGCAAGCAAATTCTCAAACTCAACAAGTGATGGTTGGGTCGGCCATCATTGTACAGCGGCAACGAAGCCTCGATATTCGGGTCTTAATCCATGGATAATTATTATTTTTATCCTAGATTCTACAATGGTAGCATTATGATCTAATTCAAAAATTTCACGGCAAATAGACTTTACCTTGTGGAAATATTCTGCAATCATCATGTCTCGTTGGGCCACCGATAGTAACTCGTTCTCGAGAAGCTAGAGTCTTGTATCGTTCCTTTTTGAAAAGAGTGTGGTGAAGGTGTCCCACGCTTTTTTTGGTGAAGCTGGAGTTTTGGCCTTCTGTATGTGCTCCAACATGTCATCTTCAACTGTGGTTTTTAAGGCAAACATGGCCTTACCTGCCTTGATCTTCCACTTCCTCAAAATGTCGCTGGTGTCTTCTTCCGGCTGCGTAACTTCATTACCGCCGACGACATCCTAAAGATCTTGGCCTTGTAGGTAAGACTCTATACACTCGCCCATGTGTTGTAATTTTTGTTGTTCAACTTCTTGATTCCTCCAACAACTTGAAGATCTCCCATCGTGTCAGTAGAACTTGAATAAGCCGAACAAGATTAACGAATAATCTTGCGAAGTACTAAACTTCTCACGATTCTCAAAAACTTCACTAGAGACGGTCTCCGATCGTACCGCTTTGATACTAATTGTTGGGGAAAAACTTAGAGTACACAACTCTAACACAAGTGTTGGAGAGACAACACAAGTAAACAAATTATTTGTATTACACTCACAAAAGATTACAACACACAAACTATCAAGGACACACTTGAGAAGCTATGACACTCACTTTCTAGAGACAAACTCTAGACCACTCACACTCCTACAAGACTACTCTTGCTTCTCACTCTCTTACTTAGCTCTCTTCTTGGCTACTTTCTTCTTTGATTGATTGATACAAATGGTGTGGATGCCTTCTCCTTTTATAGGCATGGATGGAACCTTGGAGAAACATGGAAACATCATGCTAGAGATATCTAGATGATTCCACTACCTTCCTAAGCTAGAATTATCTACACTAATCTTGTATGTTGGTGGAATCCTCACCATTCTTCTAAACTCTTCCACCAACTTGAACTTTGCTAGAATTCTCTAGCATGTGTATGAATCTTTCTTTGTCCGTAGGCTGGATCCATCTTAGGCCAAGGCACGATTACACTTCAACACAAACACCAATTGGGCTGGTGTTGATCTTCAACAGGTTTCTCATCCATTATGTACACACATATCCCATAAACATTCACCAATTTTCTTTCCCAATTAATTAATCTTTTTTCATATCCTCTGTTTTGCCTCCCTAGAGCTTCGGGAGCTAATCCCAGGAGGCTGTCGTTCTCTAATCTTTATCGCAACTCTATCATTGATTAAAAAAAGAAAGAAAGAGGCAGGATATGAACAGACTACATGTTCAACAATCAACATTTATTATAATAAATGATTAAACTAATAAAAAATATTTAATAATTAATTAAAAAATATTTGAAGTTGCTGTCAAATTTGACAGAAGCCCCATTTGCTGCCATTCTATGTCATGCCACATAGGATTTGACATTTCTGTGGATGCAAATTTCTTCCTCCTTGATCTTGAACAAAATTGCACTTACAAAACAATTAACACCTTAGGTCAAGGTCAAGAGCCTCACACGCCCACGATGAATGGGGGGGGCTTTGGCCGAAGAACCTTCGATGCCAAAGTTAGAATTTAGAGAGAAAAAGTGTTTGAGAATTCTAGAGAATTTTAGCAAGAGTTGGAAGTGTCTTTTGGAGAAAATTTAAGCCCCCCAAGGGAGACAGAGAGTATGTCAACACCGTCAGCTATGGCATCATCGAATGCCGCTAGTATATCAGCATCCGGGCACCCTTCTGACCAACAAACTTTGTACACCGCAATGCGTGCTGATGGCACCCCTCCTCTTGTCAATCACTCTCTAAAAGAGTATGGGTTATGGCAATGCACCATACCCTTCAATCACTCATCTACTTAATGAAATTATGGATGCTGCATTTTAAACAACCTTGAAGACGTCAGTACCAACTCCAAGTTCTCTCTATTCTCTGATATTCTAATTCTATGAAACCCATCCAAAACAATCCATCAAAACACCTAAACAAACAAACTTCATCATTACATAAACTCAACCAGGTATCAATATTTGAGAATGACAATGCATGATTGATTTAAAATATTGCTAATGTGCGAAACTAACATAAATCAAAAGACCCCTTATTATGTTATTGCTAATAAATCCTGAATCCCTGTAATAATTCTTAGGAACCCAACAGCAACAATTTGGAAAAACACTGAGGGTAGGGATGCATTGGCCCCATATGTACCTTCATTCTCATCAAGGGATCCAAATCCAAACACTCCTAACATTCTCAAGGTAACTTCAAGGTCCCGTAGGTGTGTGAATGCCGACTTAAAAAATGAACAAACCGAATCATGAATATTGAGGGGTCTTAATTTTCCTCTTTGTTTTCTCATATATGTTGTAGCCAGATATCGCTTCTCCTGGAGTTTCCATTCTAGCAGCATGGCCTCCAATTGCCCCAGTTTCAGGTGTTAAAGGTGATGACAGAGTGTTTGGATTAAAACTTGAACTTTGGGCTCAAGAATGAGCTGGCCCAAAGGGAGGCCTAGAATGAGAGATGGCCGAAGCCCAGAAAGCAAAAATGGCCTTTCCCGACTTGGTGCAGCTCATTTGCACTACTTGCTCACCTGCCTAGAGACCAAGTGGTATAGACCAGCCAGCTAATCAGCCTAAAAGTACTTTACAGTGCCAGTACAAGTAAATAGTTGCAGAGTCATTGCCCTTCAAGCTGCATTCGGGCAAGGTTACTGCTACAGGAGGCCAAGCCGAAATGTCTATAAAAGAAGAAAGATAAATCAGAGACCAGGACACTCAATCAAACAAACAAATACAAGCACAAACTCTGCTAAAAGCCAGATTTGTCTTCAAACGAAGCTGTAGTCAACCCAAGCCTTCATCCCTCTCGGGATAAACCCTTACTAAAAAGCCTTTGTAATAGCTCTGCTACCTTGTCCTAAACCTGCTGTAGTATCGATTTCTTTCTGTAAACTCATTTCCCTACCCCTCTTTTCTAAAGCTCTCAAACCCCTTGATAAACTACAAAGATAGGAAGTTGCAAGACGATCAGCCTTGCCCGACAAGGTTAAACCTTGCCCGACCCTCTTTGTTTTTGTCTTTTCATTCATTAATCTAGCAAGTTGGTCTTATAACCAGGTCTGCTTCTTTTCTGAAGCCTGTGGATGCGCTCTCCAATCTTTGCAACATTTGTAACAAGGTAGTTTGAAAGTCTTCTGGCAGTTTTGACATATTTCTTTCGATCAAGCAAATCCCACTGGGCGTGCCAAAACTATGTTCGTGGCTAGAATTTCCGCTGAGGATGTCTCCTGGCCGACGAGCACACAGCTCCCCGAGAGGTTGGCGCCGATTGATGCTTTCTGTCGGGCTTCTGCTTCACTGGCGGGCTTGTCGGGCAAGACTAAAAGAGAAGGACAGAGTTAACTTTGAAAGGTGCCTTTGTGGGGCCTTAGGTGTAGGCCTTGAGGCTCACAATCAAGATTAACTTTTAAGTGCTCAGTCGTGCCACTGCCATCTTCAGCATGGCAGATGTAAAACGGATGTTGAGTTTTAGTTGTACATATACCCGAGAGACCGTGTTAATTATGACAGGTGCCTTTGTGGGGCCTTAGGTGTAGGCCTTGAGGCTTCCAGTCAAGAACTAACACAGTACTCGAATATACGATGTCTGTTTTATTGATTGCACGAGTCTTATAACCATTATACTTCTAATTATCCGAGCCCGCATAGCAGAATGAACCCAAATAGGTGCCTTTGTAGGGCCTTAGATATAGGCCTTGAGGCTTCCCATCAGAATTCCTTCTATACTCAAACGTTCTACGATAATCATAATATAATATAAATAAAACTAAGAGATAGGTCGATTACTTGCGCCCCAAGTAACTTCGGACTTCTTGTTTATCAAAGCTTGTCGTGGATGGGTTAAGTCCACATAAGGTTCTTTTTTATGCCTTGAGACCAATGACTTTTGAATGATCAATCTTACATGCCCGAGGGCTTAGAACTTAGATCTGGTTTGAACCGGGAAGACATATTCAAATCAGATTCAAGAGCTGAGAAGTCTTTTAATCATCAACTTACTAGAAATAACTTGGATACAACTGGAAGTATATCTTTACCTCAACTTGGGGAAAAGGATGATAGGGAAGAAGAGAAAGTTAAAACCAGCCAGCCAGAAGAAGCAGTGGCGGACAAAACTACAGATCCCTTCTCAGAGGCCCCAGTAAATATGATCAGTATGGCATGGGCTGAGAAGGGGAAAGAAAAGGTCACAAGGGAAGAAGAAGGAAGACTAGCTGACAAATCCACAAAAAGGGTGATCAAATTGCCCGAACATCCAAAAGCAGCCATAATCAAAGGGATGGTTATGTGCAGTAAATGCCAATGCGAGTGTGAGCTCGAAATTCCCCCAGTAAGAGTCCTCATTGATCATGAGAAGATACTTCCAATGAGTTTGAGATAAATTTTGCTAGCCCTGTTCTATAATCCTTTGTAAACGAATTCAAAGTGGCCCAACTTTTGTCCATCTTACTTGAATATAATCAATAGTTTCCAGAATTGGAACAATAAGGTGCCTAATGATTAAGATGTTAAGTAAAATATGTAACTGAAACAAATTAAGTAAATATAGTATGCGAATAAGAGACAAAAATTTACAAACACAACTACAAGGGAGAGTATATATTGTACGAAAGAATCATTCGTAACAGGAAAACAAAAAATCAATCGATTTTATGAGTGACATTGTATGTATGAGACTTGCAATAGATTTTAGGGTGCAGGGGATAATAAGAAGTTCATATAATTCACTAGAAGAAGGAAGAAAATATTTCATATACTCAATATTGTCGGTCGGGCAGTCATTAATATAACGAAGCTTAAAAATGAGGAACAAAAGGGGCAAGAAACTAGGAAGCCGATAAATAAATTCTTTAGTTGAACCCTAAAACATGAGTAATTGGAAAATCAAACAAATTAAGAAGCATGATAAACAAATTGAACAATTTGACATGAAATTTTTTTAATATTAAATATAATAAACTAAAAATTACCTTCTGGAAATCCCCAAAATCACTTATATGTCTTTAACCCCCAATTTGATAGTACGAAACCCAACTGAAAAAATAATAATGAACTGAGGAGCTTTATCTGTTGAGAAATTGAGAGGGCGAGGTTTGAGAAGCAGATAACCAGCATCTTGAGAGTGGAGTTTCCGTTGCCCACGCTCGTCGCCAACTAAACGAGGCCACTCACCGTCTTACCCGCTACGTCCTGTCCGCATCCTGCGAGTGCTCCTGGTTCGAGGAAACGGCTGACTTCATCACTGATGTAATACTGGCCAAGAGATGCTATTAGGTTTTGGCCTCTGTCTCCCTTTTGTTTTTCACTTGCATCTGTAGGTTTTCTTCTCAGGAGATTTCTTCTCCCCTTGCAATATATATCGCAACTTTCAAAAAAAAAAAAAACTAGCACCACTTCGGCACCTAAAAAAATCAATAATAAAATTAAAATGCAAAAGAAAAGTATTTTTAAGAAATAAAGTTATTTAACAGACACCAATAGTTGGTGTCTCAATTTTGAAGGCCACCGATATCAACGGCATCCAACTGTAAAGACACCAAAAAATACTAAGAGTGTTTGCTTTATATCTATGGTCACCAATTGCAATGGTGTGCAAACATCGGTGTCCTATAACCATAATTCTAGTAGTGGGTCAATATGGATGCATGGCATGTGACGTAGGTCAGGAGGTTTTTCTTCTTTTCAAAAGCAGTTTCTGTTGGAAAAGTTAGACATGGAATTGATACCACATTTAATATGCTTTTGTACCGTCTTTCCCTATAACCAAAAATTGAATGAAGTAAAAACTACCTTATTTCGCAATATTTCTTGAACTGACTACTGGCTCTCTAGTTTTTCAATTGTCATCCTGGTCGAGGTACGTAAACTGAGTCGGATCATTTTCTTCTTTGAGCAGATATGATCAAGGACGATAACCATCGGGCCGGGTAACCATCGATGAAGACTATTGCACATGTTATGCACTAAGAAAAGGTTGCAAGCGGTTATTTGCTTGTAGAGTTACTGGCCATCTTATAGTACAAATTTTATAACTAGAACCGCTTATTTTTTAAGAAAAACTAATGAAAATGGTTTGAAAACTTTGAGTTTTAATGATAAAGACAAAATAAAGGATAAAGTGAATAGTATCATGATTGACTTTTAGTGTAAAAAATGTGGTTTTTCGTTAAAGTAAACAGTACCGGGAGCTTTTCGTTAAAATTCCCTATTTTTTAATCATCATTTAAGATTATATGTGCAAGATCAATGCACTTGGAGATCAGTCAGTACATCTATATGTATCATATCTGAATGGAGAGTTTGTTATGAGGATATTAGTTGTTGCCCAAATTATCGATTTGATACATATGAATGGCTAAACAATTTTTAAGTTGATTGTTTATTTTTTTAGCAGAGATAATATCAAATGATGATTAAAAACATTAAGGGTTTCACTTATGAAATTTGTACGATGCAATACCTTAATGCAAGTGTGTGAATAAGGTGATTTACGCATGCCACCAATCTACACTCGAGTTGGATTCCTCCTTCCCGCAGTTTAGTAGAATTAGTGTAGACACTTGTATTAAAAAAAGGATTTTCGATGCAGTCCCTAATCCTTAACATTCTTTGACTAAAACCTTAATGGTATTCAAAATTTGATCAAAGTCCCTTGACTTTGTACACCTCATTATATTACAATTAAGGGTAAATTACATAGAAACCCCTCAGGTTTGAGGTCTATTACAACCCCATACAACATCTTTATAACATTTCACTTTCATACCTCACGTACTATTTTATTTCAAAACAACACATTCGTTAGATTTTCCATCCAATGGTCTGTTAAATGCTAACGTGGTTGCCACATTTGTGCTGATGTGGCTGCCACGTGGCAAAAAAAATAATTTTTTTATACATCAACAATATTATAATATTAACCCTATAATTAAAAAAAAAAAACCAGAAAAACCCGAACCCAGATCCTCTTCCCCGCAACCTCACATCCCACCCCATCACCTCTCTGCAACTCACATTTACAAAATCCTTCCCCCCCCCCGGCGATCACCTGCCTTCCCCCCTCCCCCGGCGCGCGATGACTCACCTGCCTTCTCCACCCAGGAGCACGATGGTGCTCGGCAACTGGGTCAGTTTCATCACGGGAGCCCTCCTCCCCCCCTCTCTTTCTCTCTCTCTCTTCCTCTCTCTACTTTCTCTCTCTATCACATGCGCGTCTGTTTGAATTGGGTTTATGAATTGTATGTGAAATTGATCGAATTTATGGTTTTTTTGGTAAATTGGGGTTTGAAAATTGTCTATGTAGGTTGTAAAAGTGCAATACTGACAGCTCTGTGTGTAGGTGAAGAGGAGAAAGGGCTCGGCGAAGGTGGGGTGGGGTGGGGGGCATGCGGGGGAGGTGGAGGGGTGGAGGGGTGGAGGGGAAGGACGGACAGGAAGGAAGAGATGGGTGAGGGGGTGGGGGTGGGATGTGGGGTTGTGGGGAAGGGGATCTGGGTTCGGGTTCTTTTTTTTTTTTTTTAAATAGGGTTAATATTATAATATTGTTAATGTATAAAAAATTATTTTTTTGCCACGTGGCAGATACATCAGCACAAATGTGGCAGCCACGTCAGCATTTAACAGACCATTGGATGGAAAATCTAACGGAGGTGTTATTTTGAAATAAAATAGTACGTGAGGTATGAAAGTGAAATGTTTTAAAGATGTTGTATGGGGTTGTAATAGACCTCAAACCTGAGGGGTTTCTATGTAATTTACCCTACAATTAATATTTATATTTTTATAGTTTTGACATTAATTGTTTGATATTTTATGAGATTTATAATCCTATAAATTTAAAATCCCTCATTATAATACTATTAGAAACGGTTACAATAAAAAAATTCAAACATTTTGATTGAATAAATGGATAAAAACTATGTAAAAATAAGAAATAATAAATGGCAAAAGAATGTATCCATATTGTTAAAAAAATTGGTACACTTTACAAAAAAATTGGTACATTTCACATATAACAAAGTGGTACATTAATAAAGAAGAATGGGTACATTATAAATAAATTAGGGCACAGATCAAAGATTAAAAAATTATGAGTACAAAGGAATTTTTAAAAAATATAGGTGCTAAAAGAAATTAATACATGGGTACAAAATAAAACTAAAAAGAAAATACTACAAATTTTTAAAAATGGTACATAGATAACATTGTAACATTGTACCCATAAAATTTTAAGGTGAGTCTGATTGAACTCTAAGTTTCTTTTTGTTTTTTGTGTTTGGCGTTCCAAAATGGTTTAAGGTGAGTTTGATTCTTATAACATTATAACATTGTACCCATAATTAATAGTTGTGAGTCACTATTTTATAAGAATCAAACTCACCTTAAACCATTTTGGAACGCCAAACACACAAAATGCCAACTGATTGAACTCTAAGTTTTTTTTGTTTTTTTTAACAAACAATATTATCTATACTAAAGGGGAAATGAGTGGGCTTAGCCTCACAATTGGCTAGCAGTAATGTGGTTCAAATTTGCATTTGGCAAGAATCGACCTCAAATGAGAAACTCATTATTCTTTGTCCCTGAAATATTGGTTGGACATCAATTTTGGCCCAAGCCAACCTTTCTAATAGAAGGATAGGACTGAAACTTCACAAGTCCAACCAAAACCCACTAGATCAAAGCTACGATCCATCCAATTGACAAACCACTACTACCGACATGTTATAAATTAGCAATATGCCAACTGTGCAAAGGATCACTTAGGAGAGGGAAAATCTGTATTTTCTTCTTCAGATCAACTTTCCCTATAAAATGTAGGAAAAAGGATGCTGTGAATAGATATGGCAGGATATGGAAAAGCTTTTCTCTGGATTTAGAAACATGTGATCACTTTTCCAGGAAAGAATACTGGTGCATGTAACGGAAGATGTAGTGCTTATCCCAAGCTATCCAAAAGGAACCTAGAGGCATGATGATATCAAACTTCAAAGATTAAAATTCCTTTAAGGGGGTAATTGAAGCAGTGATTTATGAATATTAGCTCAATTAGAGTTTTGGTTCTTGAACTAAAAATCCGTGAGTAGTAGTCCCATAACTTGTTATAAGATGGAGCAATATCCTTTTTTACCCAACTCCGTTAGAACTTTCAACCAAAATAAAGAGTTTAAAAGGACAAAAAATGGATGAAAATCCTAACGGAGTTAGCCAAAAGAACAATTGTTTTACATTATAATAAATTCATGGATCAATACTCACGAATTTTTAATTCGAACTAAAACTCCAATTGGACCAAAATTTAGAGACGATTGCTCAAATTTTCTATCTCTCTCTTCAACTACCGTATCTTCGAGATAATGTGATTCAAATATTGTATCCTAACATTACTTACACGTCCTAAACATCATACGTGTAAGCCCTTCATTGGTTAATTATAATCATCCAATTAAAGTATCTGGTCGGCAGTTTTGACAAAAAAAAAAAAGTATCTGGTCGGCAGAGCTGAAAGGAAGGGATTATTCAGTACGTAACTTGATGCCATCTTTATCCAATTAATTAACTAAACGAAGTAATTAGTATATGTTTGTAAGAACAAATGAGAAGCCTGAGGAATCCTTAGGTTGATATTTTTCATAACAACGTTACACCGATTGACCATGTGGAATATCTTTTGCTAGTTGCCATGTTGATCACGAGTTATTATTCTTTTGATCCTAAGTATATTTAAAAATAAAATTTAATCACCTTTAGCACATCTAAGAATAACTTGGAAGTAATGAGATCTGTAGTCTTAAAGAAAGTGATCAAGTTTCCTTAAATGTATAAGTTATTTGTATTTACTTGTTTTCTTAAGGAATCTTGACGGTATAAGGGACATTTTGTTTATAAGAAATGATATGCATTTTATTCTTGAACCGTGTTTATTATCCTACTAGGCTCACCAATACTTCATTTTTTTCTAACTTGAGCACAACATTGAACTTTTACACATAAACAGTTTAGTAGTGTTTTTTATTAACACATTTCAATTATAACTAATCTTACAACCGAGAAAAACAATGGTTCAAAAGTTCTCATATCTTATTGCATTTGGTACTGATTCCCTTAAAAGTTATCAGAGAAGACAGGCACACACAATATGGTATAATCTAGTCTTGTTCTAAACTTTTAAGGAGTCAACTATTTTAGGTAAACGGGCATATCCTCCTATGAAAGCCCCAGTTGAACCAAAAGAAAGATGTACACGGGCTTAGATTTGGCAAGATGTGCACTTGGGGTTGAAGTTCTACCGTCGAAATGATGCACCCATGTGTCAAAAAATAGGGGAGATGTGTATACAATTAAGGGCACATGGGGACCAGAGACAAGTGATGGGTTTAGCATTGAAACATTGATAAATAATGTTATACTTACTATTTATTTGTGTCATTTTTTTAATAAAGATAGGATCCGCCAACGCATACGGATATCATCTCTATTAGAGAGATTGTATAAGTAGATCGTAAGAATAGCATAATAATGCATGCAAACCACTGAAAAGTGTTACACCAATATATAGCGTTATTAATTCACATATTATAAAATATATATTACATACTTAATATTTCATGCACTTATAATGTAAATTAAAATGGCTAGATACACGTATTATATTATTAATGTGTTATGAATATAAAAAATTGAATACAGTTCAACCTTAGAGCTAACTCTAGTTTATTTTTGGGGTTTTTGAACTTTAATCCTTGAAGAAGATTAAAATTCAATAAAAACCTAGTGTTAGATTGGATATTGATTTTAGTCCTCTAATGTGTACTTAATTCAAATTTATATTATATTTATATTTTAAAATTAAAATTAAAATTATTTATTATTATTATACACATTTTAATTCATTATATTTATTTTACTTTCTCTAATGAGTGTACCTAAACGTCCATATCATAATATATTTTACTAAATTAGTGTACCAAAATGTCCGTACCTAAATATATTGTAGTGAATCAATGGCACATAAGAAAATATGCAAAAACATAAGTGCACCAAAAAATTCCGTACCTAAATATATGATACTAAACTAGTGTACTGAAATGTCAATACCTAAATATATTATAATAAACTAGTGTACTGAAATGTCTGTACCTAAACATATTATACTAACCTAGAGTATCGAAATTGTCGTACCTAAACATATTGTAATAAATTAGTGGCACATAAGAAAATATGCAAAAACATGTGTATCAAAAAATCTTTACGAAAAAAATTTCTTATATAAGATACTTACTATAATGAGAATTAAAATTTATAATATTTTCATAAAATTTAATTTATGAACACCATAAAATTATAAATAAAAAAAGTAAGACATTTAATATGTTGGCATTAAATAGAGTCTAGGAACTAAAATCAATTTTTAATCTTGTATAAGACGTTCATCTAATTTAAGGATTAAAATCTAGTTTTCTATTTATTTTTTCTCTCCTTCTGGGTTTATAAATAGAGAGTGACACCTTCAGTCTCTCCACATCTGCAAATCTTCACGTGCCCTTTCCTGCTTCCTATCTGCCCTCCCTCCAATTTTATCTCTGAAGTTGTTGGTTTCTGAATTCTGATCGGTATTCTAGGAACCTCATCCAATTTCTGCTTCCGAGTCTTTGACCGTTAATAAGAGATAACTATCAACAACTATCAAAAAGCGGTAGTTTTAATCTGTTCGTTGGTTTACAAAGCTGAAAGCAGCTTTTGCAACATACCAACTTTAGCTTCAGTTTTCTAATTCATCACTACTATGGAGAACAACAAGAAAGTGGGAAGTGGTGCAAGCCACGGCTCTTCTTCTCCATCAGCAAGGAATCTGGACCATCTCTTTGGTCCCAAGGACTCCTCTTCATCTTCTTCTTCATCATCCTCCTCGGGATTATTTGGCTCTCTTTTCCCACCAGTCCCATCAACGGTATATGCTTATTATTTATTTAAGATTATCATTTGATAATCATTTCATTTTCACTTTTTCACTTTTCTAAAAACTCAAAACTTGTTTAGCAATTGTTTCAAAACTGAAAGCTATTTCTTGAGTTTTCAAATTTTGACTTAGATTTTGGTTTTTATTTGCTTTTGTAAAAACTACCATGGGTTTTTGAACTTTAATCCTTCAAGAAGATTAAAATTTAATAAAAACATGGTGTGAGATTGGATATTGATTTTAGTCCCTTAATGTGTACTTAATTCAAATTTATATTTATATTATATTTTTATCTTAATATTTAATAGATATCTTATTTAACGTCATTACATTAAATTTTAAATTTATTATTATACACATTTTAATTCATTAATTTTATTTAACTTCCTCTAATTATAGTGTATCTAAACGTCCGTATCATAATATATTTTACTAATTTAGTGTACCGAAAATGTCCGTACCTAAATATATTGTAGTAAATTAGTGGCACATAAGAAAATATGCAAAAATATAAGTGTACCGAAAATTCCGTACCTAACCATATGATACTAAACTAGTGTATCAAAATGTTGATACCTAAATATATTATACTAAACTAGTGTACCAAAATGTCCGTACCTAAACATATTATATTAACCCAATGTACCAAAATGTTCGTATCTAAATATATTGTGATGAATTAGTGACACATAAGAAAATATGCAAAAACATAAGTGTACCGAAAAATCTCTACGAAAATATTTTCTTAAATAAGATACTCACAATAATGAGAATTAAAATTTATAATATTTTCATAAAATTTAATTTATGAACACCATAAAATTATAAATAAAAAAGAGAAACATTGAATACATATGTTAACATTTAATAGAATCTAGGGGTTAAAATCAATTTTTAATCTTGTACAAGACATTTTTCTAAATTTCATCTTATTTAGGGATTAAAATCTAGTTTTTTAAAACTACAATGATTATCCAACAAATCCTTGGTATTGTCAGGTTTTCGGTGCGAGACATACATTCATTATCAAATTACAGCTTTTTTTTTTTTTTTTTTTTTGTTAACCTGTGGGGTTTAAATTTTGATTTTAGGGAGCCGGGAGGGAGAGAAGGCAGGACTTAGGAGATCAAGCTGGGAAGTATGGGAGTCCAAGTTTTTCGGATAATAAGGGTGAAAGCAAAACCAGCAAAGCTTCCAATATGTATCAAAACGAAGCTTTGGAGCCATGCAACTTCAGTTCATCAATCTACTATGGCAGCCGAGAGAATTATAGTCCAAGAACTGGGACAACTGAATCCCACCAGCACCATACTGTAAGTGCAAAAAGTAGGGTTTTGTTTTGGTTGTTTATTCTTTATTCGCTTTTTATGAAGTAAACACTAATGATATTGTTGTAATTTAATTTTTAGTCTAAGAAAGATGGTGGCGAGGACGATGCAAATGGGAATAATGCAAACAGTGTTTCAAGAGGAAACTGGTGGCAGGGTATGATGTGCATCTGTGGGCTTTTTACTTAATAAAGGAAAAGGATATTCGCCGGATCATTTATCTAGAAATCCTAAAAATTTCGTAACAATGACCGTTTATCGTACAATGTGCGATCAATTTTCTTTAGGTACTATTTATATTTAATTTTAAATTTTGAAATGCTTTCTGATAGTACGATGTACGATGAACTGTTACGATCACGAGATCCCTAGGATCTCCAAGAAAAGGATTCGGTGAAGATCCTTTTCCCTTAATAATGAATATTATTAGTTTTTATTCTGCATGATTAATATGTACGTTTGACATCTCATTTCTGTAGGTTCACTTTATTACTAATTATTTGCTCTACGCATTATGTGAACTCACCACCTAATAGCAGGTAACACGAATTGTCCTTTCTTTTAATATGCGTCGAATAGTATTATTGGTCTGCTCATATTAGAACAGGTATGTCTATATTATTCTATAATAAGTTAAATAAAATCTCAAATATCAACACCATGTGAAGGTGTCACATCACATGAAAAAATTTCTATTTTTCACATCCTTTTATAACCGCAAATATATGATGCTTCAAAGTGATAAAAGCAATAACTATTTGAAGAATTTTTCTTAGATATTCATCTGACGCAGAAATATTCTTGTTATGTTGCAGGGTCAAACACAAATATATATGTATGATCTCTACCTTGAAGCTATATATGTATGGAAAATCAAATAAAGATGGTGGTGTTATATATAGTACATATATAGCATGGCAGATAGAGCTAGCAGAGCAGCCATAACTGATTCAGAAACTTAACTTGGTGGGTTATTTTTATCCCACTAGTTAAGTTGGCCAAGTTTAATTATATATGGATATGAGCTTATTAATCTCAGCTTTGATGTACTTTGTTTTGTAAGAACTTTCCATGTACTAATTAACTAGCACCTTGTGCTTTTTTGAATTTCAATCCTCATCTAATTAGTTTTACTGATCAAATCAATATATAATGAAGCCTTAGCAACTTTTTCTGTGATATTCTAGATGTCAATTTGCTTGGCTCCTTCCCTAAATTTTCTAAAAGTAGGAATCCCTACAAATTAAGGACATTGAATGCATATATAACTAGCAATAGTATATTAGTTTGATTCTTCCAATGATGCTTAAAAAATTAAAGGTTCGGATCCACTAGATACACTGTGAAATGAGTTCAAAACACTGGTTTGCGCGATGTTAACTTCCTAACTAATCAGTACTTGAGCAGAACTTAAACTCTATATATTTGTAAGGTTCAATCATCAGACTGGGCCTATGGCCAGTAATGAGGAATTCGACTTTCGGGCCTAGCCCAACAGAACGTGTTGTTTTTAACATGATGATATTTAGGGATGAGAATTTGAATTGTCTCATTCATGAGAGTCGGAACATAAAACCCCTCACTTATAAGCAAAGACGAATAATACTAGTGACAAATATGAAATATGTGTCTGCTTAGCAATTGAATATGAATATAAGCAGGAGTTGAAGCTAAGAAGCAATTGAGATACCCCTTTCATCTTTACTTTCCTTTTTGGTTATGGATGTAAGCAGCCATGGTTAACATCAATAAGGATAACACGAAGTAAATTCTGTAAAGACGGTTAAAACATCAACAATTTATTTATTATTCAGGTTTCAGGGTATCTGGATCAACATGTCACAGTGAAACGCTAGATGAAACCTAGTTACAGAGATAATGAGATACAATCTCCAGTACTCGTTCACAGTCCTTGTACCAGGCACCATCAGCGACTTCAGCGTCTTCAGGGCAGTGTATAAGCTGAAATAAGAACAGGTAGTGTTAATAAAACTGCAAATGTATGTTGAGGAGGCATTTAGAAACAATTGAGTTGTTAAAAACAAACCTCCACACTTGAAACCCACGGGACGATCAGCAATATTACAACGTTTTGGAATGGTAACAGCAATTTCTGGTTTCACTCCCGACATCTTAGCAGTATTTGAAAGCATCACGGCACAGAGGCAGCTAGGGTTCTGGCCTATCCTTTTTACCTGGCTACAGCAACTAGCGGAAACTGGAGCCTGTGCATCCTGTGCTGCTGATGCACAGGGAAACAGCTTCAAAGCTTCGCTATCAGGACTAGATTTTCCACACTCACCAGCCCCATATGCCCCATTAAACTGACTTATGCCGAGAATTGCAAGAAACGTTATGAGGCAAATGTACTTCATTGGAGCTTCCATTTCTTCAATTCAGTGCAGAAAACACTTCTCGACTTCCTGCTTTTATACAGCAATAGGCAGCTCAAAAGACACTTGATTAGTTACCGAAAGACGAAACCCACAAGGCATAGTGGAGGTAGCACTGGAAGGAGGCATGCTTTGTTTATTGCCGCACCTACTCCTTCAGAAATGGATCTCGATTACCTGGCGACTTTAGGCCAATGAAAATTATCACCTCTAACTAAAGTGCTTGCCACCATTCCATTACTTTTGTCATTTCAGAGAAGAGGCGCACAAGGGCATTTCTTTTGCAACAGATAGCATAGCAGCAATCAATCTCACAAATCTCCACCACTACACCCATTCCTACCTCAATCTGTTTCTCTAGACTAGTTAGACCTATAAGAATTAGACCGATACCCTGTAAATCATCGGTTTTTCTTTGGTGCTTCTTTGCACACTACGTTCAATCAGTGTTAAACCAGTCCAGAGATCCAAGCTACCACTTCTAAAGAGCAAAGCAAGTAGTGGGATGGTGTGAAAGACTGAAACACATTTGCACTGAAGAAAAACCGCTAAAGCACGGTTAAGTATTGAACTACCCAACCATAATCACCAACTCAACAGAAATCATCAAGCAACTAAGGGCTTGTTTGGTACTCTACTTGAATCCAACTTTTTAAACTCAAAAACAATTTTCAAGTTTTAGGCCTTAAAAATTTGTTTGGTACTAACTAAAAAATATAGTATATTATCTAAAAACATAAAAAGTGAGTTTTTAGAGTTTTTAAACTTAAACTCACTCCTTTCTTTTCTCTCCCTCCTCCCCTCTCACTCCAAATCTATCTCTCTTTTCTTCTTTCTCTCCTTTTTTTTTTTACATTTTTCGTCTCTTCTCCAATCCGCTCTCTTCATTATTTCGGTTCTTTCTCTCACTCTTTTTCCTCTCTATCTCATCCGATTCTCTCTCTTCTTTCTCTTTCCTTCAATCATCTCTTACTTTCTTTCCTCCTCTCTCCTCTTTCTCCCTCTCCTACGACCCCCTCTTTTTAGATCTCTTTGTCTATTTTAAGTCATAAGATTTAAAATTTTTAAATCACAAACCAATCAAGTTAACCAATCAAGTTTTTAAGTCTTAAAGAAAATTATTTTCAAGAAATGTTCTTAAGAAACGTTTTGAGAAATGATAAAAAAAATTCAAATAGGATACCAAATAGGCCCTAATATTCATCTGATGACAGCCTCCCCACCCTGCTTAGAACAAAATAGAACACACGCGAGGGTATTACAAGCTAATAACACAGTTAACACACGTGATTAGCTTAAGATACTGCCACAATAATATCTTGTGGGTGCCTGATTGGCCGTTCCACACTCATGAAGTCATGATGGACACAGCATGACTAATCCAAAACAGAGCAAGCGGAATAATTGGTAACATGAACAAATTCACTAGAATATTAGCACTTGCTAACCCACGTGTACTACCACTCATCCCCAAATTCCCATTTCACCCAAATTGTGGAGCACTAATCAATTTGATTTCCCACTTGTGCCACTACTAATGTGAACGAAGATCAAGGAATTATATGTTTTAATCGAATTTAAGAACTTAAATCTCAGGATTAATCCAAATCAAACATTCAAATACATCAAATTAGAACTAACATACAAAAATTTAGCGCGTAAATGCTTACAAAACTGTGCAAACGTAGATGTGCAGCGCGACAGGGACGAAGATGACGAGCGGGACGACGGCGGCGAGAGTGTGGGAGCTGCCGCAAGCCAAAGTCCCGAGTTGATCTGCACCACGTTGATGAGAGCCAGCATCACGAACACGCACCTGGCAACCGAACCGAGACTCGAGACGAGCATCCCGATCCGGGGGAGGGAGCTGTTGCTGACCCGGGCTAGAATCTCGGCGGGCGGGTGGTAGGACGGGTTGTGGGTGATCCGGATGCCTGCCTGAGGCCGTGGCGACGAGGCTGGAGAAGAGGAAGGAGCTGAAGGAGTAGACGTGGAAGGAGACGAGGTCCTCGGCCACAGGGGGGCCAGGGAGGCAGGCGGTGGTGTCGTCCTCGATGAGCCTGTTACTGGGGTCGGAGGGCCAGGTGAGGGCGATGAAGACGGCTAAGGAGAAGAGGGAGTTGACGTTGACAATGCCATCTGGGGCAGTCAGGTGGATGGTGGTGCCGCCGGGGGTGTCTATCCTTCCAATCTTGGATTACATTTATACCTCAAAACACATTATACGATTCCATTTTGCATGCACATATCAATAACCACGTATATTCTACACCTGAAACTCCAAATTTCCAAAACCCTTGGCCATAATCTCAGTCAAGAGTGTATCCCACATTCAAGCAACCATTCTCTGTGCAAAACATAATGGATTGCAAGTTAAAACCCGAAGCGGTGGCCATGACTTTGAGAGCATATCGTCGGATGTGACCTTTGTCATGATTGACATGTTCATCCATTTTAATTCCGTTGATGTCAATGTTGTCGTTGAGAGCGTGCGGGTTAAGTCCGGAGCTCTTCTTGGACAAATTTACCATGCAATTTCTACCAAACCCGGAGTTTATGGGTTTCCTGCTAAGATTTGCCTAGATTAACCTAATAATATGCTGACTTCATCGTAAACTAAACCCTTGAAGACAAGTTTACCGTTCTAGTTAACCTTTTCAAATAAATAAATAAATAATCCAATCAAATTTAAAATGGCATAAAACATAGAAAAGGAAAAGTAAACCCTAAACCCCATCTGAGAACTCATTATCTTCTTCCTCTCTCGTCAATTCCACCATTTTTCTTCTCTTTTTATCAAATATTCTTCCTCTTGGACCTCCCCTATCAACATTTCATCCATTGGACAAATCCCATCAGGAAATCCATAAACTCGGGTTTTGGAAGAAATTGCACAGTAAATTTGTCCAAGAAGTAAGGGTGGGCATAAAAACCATTAAATAGAAAAACCGAATCGAACCATGATACAAAAACCTGTAAAAGACCGCGTTAATATAAAAAAAAAAGTCAAAATCAGAACACAAATCAAACCAGACCGTCTCAAATCAATTTCGATTCGAAAATTCTAAGAACCGGAGGAACCAGACCGAATCAATTTCAATATAAATTATTGCTTTGTTATTATTCTTATATAATAAGCCATTTTTCCAAGAAGGCAATGTGCATAAGCCTAATATTTTTCTTGCTTCTCTTCCCTTTACTTTATTTTTTTCATTATTTTCCATTATATTATGCATCATGTACACTTTAATTTTAGTTTAGAATGTACGCTGTCACTTTCTATCTTCCGATTACAAATCTTGTAGATCTAGTAGTGAAAACTCAAATTTGATTGAATTTGTGGTTGAAGTATGTATTTGGTATTGAAAGTAGAAGATTTGAATATATATATATATATATATATATATATATATATATTGTTTATACCATACTTAGGGCCTCCGTATTTAGATCTCGTACAAATACTCAGGGGAGTTAAATGGAGTTATGTAATAAAGGAAGGGGTAAATATGTAATAAGTGAGGAGCCCTTATTCTATAAAAAGACTCCTCACCCTCACAATTAGAGGAGGCCAATTCTTAGGCCTAACCCCTCATCCTCTCAAAGCTCTGACTCTTAGAAGCTCTCTCCATCTCTCTCCCTCACATACAAAGAAATACAATAATCAGTGTGGACATAGCCCAAACCTTGGGGTGAACCACGATACATCTTGTGTTATTTACATTTCTTGCAGATTCACGTCCGGATTCATGTTGTTCCAAGACTTCCGGTTTTGTGCATCAACATTTGGCGTCGTCTGTGGGAATCGACACGAAAAGTTATGTCGGTTCTCTTTCATTTTTTTTCACCTCCGCCGTGGATCTGCAAAACCCATACAGAGACACAAACACAGAGTTATCCCTGCTTTCTCTCCAACACTGAGAATACCACCTTAGGCAAATCAAAAAACCATCAACACTTCAGCGACTATGGCTTCGACCCCCAAATCGACTACTTTCAGGTTCTGGAGGACGCAAGGAGGCACAAGCGGGAGACGACGAGATCCATAGACTTCGTACACTTCAAAGCTCCAAAAACCCATCTCAAAAGACGACCCCAAAAAGCCCCACCACAAGAAAACCAAGAAGAAGCGCTGGTGGAAAAACGTTCTGATTTTCTTCAAATGGAACAAGCCGACAACCTACCGCCACCGTCGTCCACCACGAAGCCGCTCCAGTCAACCTCAATCCAGAAGGTTCAGCTTTACGGCTCCGATGACTATACCCAAGCCGTTTCTACCTCCGAAGACGATTTCGGATTCGGGTCGGAGACCGAGTCTGATAACACCACTCTCTCTCTCTGAGTTGCAGAGACCTTCGTCGACGACGCTCACCTTTTCTAACAACGATGACGGCTCTCAAGGAGGAGCAGGAAGCCCTAGCCGAGCGCACGAGGAACATCAAGTGGGACCTCCTGTTTCCAGTTTCCAGTTTCCCAGAACCTTCGTCATTTTTCCAGTTTCCTTTTTCCTCATCTCTCTCTTCTCCCACTTGCCTTCCCTGAACCTTTAACTTCCGAGAATCTGACCTGGTTGGCTGCTCCAGATTCTGTTCTCCGTGGACCGGTCCAATCCCGGTCGAGTTCTTCGCAGATCAACAACTCACAGTCATGAATCCTGAATATGATTACTTGTTTAAACTTTTGCTGATTGGTGACTCTAGGGTTGGAAAGCTTCATTGATGTCTTGGTCCTCATTTTTTTCAGCCGGGTAATTGTCTTTTTCAGCCGGGTAAATGTCTTGGTCCTCATCGATTTCGTCGCTGATGTCCTCATCGAGTCAGGAGGAGTAATCTGTTGTGGACGACCTCATCTCCCAAGCCCAAGACCTCTGCGTTCTCGATCAAATTTCCGCCATCAAATGTTCCGGCTTCACCGACTCTCTCCTCCCCACTGAACTTGAATCCCGCTTCTGCAAACTCAAATCCTTCCCAGAGAGCACCGCCACCATAACCACGGCGGCAACGTCACAGTCAACGATGAAAGACAAGGCTCGAACGTCACTAACGGGATATTGGCAGCCACGAGGATGCAGATGATATCCAAAACCTCCCTGCTAATGTGGTCAATGGCTCTGAGGTTAAAGAGGATATACCAGCACCTCAGAATGTCAAGAATGAAGAGGGGGTACAAGATACAAGTTCCGTGGGCATAAACACATCAGAACTTCCTCCTCACATTATCGTTGAAATGCCAGCTTTATCACCGACAATGAGTCAGGGAAACATTTTTAAGTGGAGAAAGAAAGAATGAGATAAGATAGAAGTGGGTGATATAATATGTGAGATAGAGACAGACAAATCAACCATTGAATATGAATTTCTTAAAGAGGGGTGCATGCAAGCACATGCGGGTTGATGACCTCCAAAGAAAGTGGTCGCGGGGCTCATAAGTGATGACCTCCAAATATGCTCTTTACAAATGGACAGCAGCGCAGAGACAGAGATAGAAAGATGTGCGGTGGAAAAGAGAAAGCAAAAGAGAAAGCAAAAGTGAGGAATAAACACCCCACCAGAATGATCTGATTTACTTTTCTTATTTCTGAATGATGTAATTTATTTTTCTTATCTTTCGGAGACATTTGTATAAACCCCATCAGAGGGTAAATAAAAAATTAAAAAAAAATAAAAAAATAAAAAAAAACGGCAAGCCCAAAATAATGGGCTGCAATGTTGTGTGGAGTGCAAATGCCCATATGCCCAAAAGAGTCAGGCCCTTTATTATCACCAACCAGGTGATCAAAAGAACGCCCAATACTCCAAAATTATTCGACAACCCGCCGCTATTACCACCAACCAGGTGATCAAAAGTACGCCCAGTACTCCAAAATTATTCGGCATCCTACCGCTATTACCACCAACCAGGTGATCAAAAGTACGCCCAGTACTTCAAATTATACATGAGCATTACTCATGTCAATCATACATAAACATACATGAGCATTACTCTTGTCAATCATACATAAACATTCATGAGCATCACTCATATCAATCATACATAAACATTCATGAGCATCACTCATGTCAACGTTCATGAGCGTCACTCATGTCAATCAAACATTCATGAGCATCACTCATGTCAATCAGCTTCAAAAAGCTTCATTTACAGAGCTCTAGCTTCGAAAGCTTCATTTACAAAAGCTATAGCTTTAAAAGCTTCATTTACAGAGCTACAGCTTCAAAAGCTTCATTTACAAAAGCTCTAGCTTCAAAAGCTTCATTTACAGAGCTCTAGCTTCAAAGCTTCACTTACAAAGCTTCACCTACAAAGTTTCAATGCAGGGTATACAAATACCACCTCTGAACAACCACCACTTCGGCCCATACATGGATTGAATTTCAAGTCTCCAGCCAACAGCCTCTATTGACCGAAGACTCGGGGGACTACATTATGTACCATATATTGGGCCTCAATTGTGTTGGAAATGTGCCCTAAAGCCATTCATATGATGATACTTTACAGATATTTCACATGTTAAACTAATCTAGTTTACATATAAAGGGCAAACATTATTGTTTGAGACGTCTCATATAAATGTTATATGCTTAAACGATAAAGTCCAAGGAATATGTGATTGGAAGAATGCAATCTAATGAAGTTAGATTAATGAGACCATTCTTTCGTAGACACATCCTAAACGTTCCTGATCATATGATTGCCAATTGGGCATTGACAGTCCGATAAGATCAGTACGTGCTATGTCTTTTCTCAGGGAGAGTGACTAGTCTCGAGTCATTGGTGTGTGTGACATCAAGACAAGTACGTAGGTGCTCAATAGAGAATGAGTTCACTGAACACGATCAACGAGGAGTTCTCATACTCATGTCACATGAGAACTCATGTTTGGGATAATGCAAATTAGTCCTTTGACCTGAGGCATCACAATTGTTGTCTTGTGGTTAAGTCCTTGATCTTTGATTATGTCAAAGTCACCCCATCGGGGTGTCCACGACATCATTGGGGTTAAGCCACTTAGTCATGGAGACAAGTGAATGCGCAACAAGGGATCTCTAACCTTCAATTGGCTTGAGGGAGAATACTCTATGATATGATTAAAATCTCTGGCCAGAGTATGAATGAGATTTGGGAATGCGTTCCAATTCACATTCAAAGTAATCATATAAGCACAAGAATCACATTGGATAGTAGACATGAATAAATAAACTATCAAACCAAACAATGTGGTCAAGAGTATTAGATTAGAGAAAGACCGTATTGCATTTGTAATCCTAAACTGAATAGGTTCTCTACCTCTTCTGATTAGCTTGGGTAGCCATGATATGCTGCTAGGGGTCACTCATGGTTTGTGGAAGCCCTAAACGTGTGTAATCACTAAAGGGAGAATTGAAAGTAAGTTTCAATTCACAATCGATGTAAAATGGTTTTAATCGCCCACTGCCTCGCTAAAAGGAACCTAATGTATCGTACACCAAATAAGGTGGAGATTGAAGAAACAAAGGAGATGAATTAAATGGTTTAATTATTTATGGCAAGGATTAATTAATATGTTAATTAATCAAACGAATAAGTTCGTTAAAGACCTCGGGATAGTTTTTGGACCTTAAGGCCCAATGGGCTTCGAACGTCAAAGCCCATTGACTTAAGTTGTATGACAACTTAATGAATAAAGATTCACAAAGGCCCAAAAGCCCATATCCATTTAGTGTTGAATTAGGGTTTTTGGTTCTTTAGGTCATTTAAAGAAGTGACTATATAAAGAACTTTATAACCTAAAATTCACAAGTTGTTGATTTTAGAGAAAATTGGTGAGAACACAAAGCTTCCATTTCTCTCTAAGAGGCCAACCACCTTGGGGGATATTGTCTAGCAATTCTATTTCCTCAAGGTCACTCATTTCCTCTCCAATCCAACCTTGGTGTAGAATCTTTAGAGGTTCTCAATTTTGGGAACTTGGAGAACCTATTCTTCTAACCAAATCCATGGAGCTAAGAAGCAAGGAATGAAGGCCCTATCTCTTGGGTGATTATCCTTTGCATATGCAAAGAGGAATCTACAAAGGTAAATATTTCTCAACTAACAAATTGTTGTTTTTAAGTTGAGTCAAGGTTCACCAATCTACTAGGCTTTGAATTTCATGGTAGATGTTTTGTTTTTGAATGCATGAAAGCATGATTCCGCCTTTAATTGTTAATTGCATGCTATATGATGTTATTCAAATGAACATGTTTTTCACAAAATTTCCTTCAAGTGGTATCAGAGCCTAGGTCTAGTAGTTGGTGAATCATTTTGGGTTTTGTAGTTCATAGTTTTTTTATTTAAAAGTTGTAATATGTTACAAGCTTTATTCTTGTTTCTTTGAATGTAAATTTTGTTAGAAAATTTGCCATCTCAAATGTTGTAGATGTAGTTCATATGAGCATGAATTTTGGAGCTAAAATTTGGTGCCATGTTTTTTGGGAAATTCGGCCAAATCCAAAGGGTGATTTTTTGGGTTCATGTTTGTCTTGTTAAAATGGTTTTAAAGTGACTTTTGGAACCCCTAAGTACCCTAGGATGTTAACCCTCTTTTGAGTGATGAAAATTTGAGTTTTGGTGAGTGAAAAACATTCATGGAGCTATTATGAGTTTTCATGAGTGTTCTTCAATGTTCTTGAAGTTCTTGCCAAGAACAAAAAGTTTTGAAGTTTTGATTCAAAATGTTTTATGTTTTTACATAAAGTTTTGGTTTAATTTTAGTGGGTGATTTTAGTGGGTGATGATTATTTGTAAAGTATTATTAATGGTTTTAATGGTAGACAATTTTTTTTAAAAGTTTGACATAAATTCAATTAATGGTTATAATGGTAGACAAACTTTTTTAAAAGTTTAACATAAATTCAAAATATTTCATCTTTACCTCACCTAATAAAACCCACTTACAAAAACTTTGTAAAAATCATATTTTTTCTATCATGGCCGGCCACCCTAATTAAATAGGGTATTTTTGGGTCTTTTATTCAATTACATAAAGTTTTGATACTTTTGTGTATTTGCACTTTGGCCCAAAAGTTTACGTTTTTACGTTAAGGCCCAAAAACGTTAAAGGACAAATTGTTTTGCTCCTTTAATGAAGTTTTTTGTATTTGTTGAAATTTTTGGGTTCTAGTTGTAATTACATGAAGTAGTGGACTTTTGTGTTTTTACAAAGTGACCCCAAAAGTTTGTGTTTCGCAATATAGCCCAAAAGGTTGTGGTTATTGCATGATGGCCCAAATTAAGTAGGGAACAAAAATTGTTTTGTCTCTTTAAATGAGAATTGGATTTTCATTTCATTTAACTCCATTTAAATCAATTTTATGGATACAAAAACCAAATGAAAATGTTGCATTCAATTTAATTAATTAAAGTGTTGATTAATTAAAGGGTGATTATGAACCTAAGCCTACGATAATTGAGCTATGTGAAAGGCCGTTTCAAATTTGTTTGAACCATGGGAATGTGTAGATTAATTTTGGTTGTAATTTGATTTGATCAAATGTTGTAAAAGAGCATAAGCTCTTCTTTACTTTAAAGTAATTTGAATTATGCAAATGTTGTAAAGAGCATAAGCTCTCTTTTACTTTGAAGTACTTCTTTCTTGCTTTATTTGATATGCATGAAAATGAAGTAGTTGGGTCCAACGCCCCTAGGAACAACACGCCTTAATGTGATTAAACGCGTAACTAAAATCAATCTCCATCCCTAGTCCGAGATTCAACACTAGGCTCGTGTTGAATCTAAACAAAGGTTCATAGTCATCCTAAGGCCCTAAGGCAACTATATAGTCCATCAAATGAATGCAAACCTTACGTTAGTAGTATCATATACTCTTGCTTTAAAAAACCGTTTTATAAATATAGTGGGAGTATTATATACAACTAAATTGAATCAAATGGACCAATAGTTGTAATAGGACCGAAATTGTTTTAATAAAGATTAAAATGAATATGTTTATGTGATGAGACCTAAAACCCTCAACCAAACCATTATTAAGTTGAAAAGCGTGAGAGTGCTTAGAACACTCTTTCGTGGCCTTCCACCGTGGTAGGCTCCAATCGTTTATGACTTGTACACCGGCTTCACCCTATCATGGGGGAGTACAAAGTGCATGCTTATACTCAGGAGGAGTCTATATACATACTTGATGAGGTGAGTGTAGGCAACGAGGATGGCCGACATCGTATCATCGTGAGGCTATTCTTGAACCCCTTCACGCACTAAGCATGGTGGGAATGACTTAACTAAGTGCAATGGCGCCGACATCGTATCATCGTGAGGCAACATTCTCTAGAGGCCAAATTGATGGGTACTTGCATTAGTTGCAAATGAGTAAGCGTACTCTCTCATTATTATTAATGCTAGCCAACATCATATCATTGTGAGGTGGGCTTGGTAATAGTGAGTCTCCCATAACCTACTAAGAGTTTCCTCCAAAACTCTCGAATTCCAATGAGGGATATGGAATTTGCCAAAAATAGTGGGTGGTGCTATTTGATTTAAAGACCCAAATCAAATGGCTTAAAATCAATCAATTTATATTCGTTATGTATTTGTTTACCAATATATTTGCAAACGCTATCCAAAACTTGACAAAGAAAAGCAGAATGTTTTAGTTTCCGGACTTGGTAACACAATCCTAAAGATTGTCTTAAATGGATTGTGCATGTACCTAAGAAGTCTCATCCTCACAATCTTCCTATTGATAATGTATCATTGGAAGAACATGTTAGAAATGTCTATCATGAAGAGGACAACACAAACAACCAATGCTTATTCCTTCGTTATATGAACAAAGGAACTTATGAAGAAATAAGAGTTGCCTTGAACAACTCTTGAAAGTTTGTAATTATGTTTAGAACATAATGGTTGGTTGACAAAAATAGTCCATCAACATGGACTTATGATGATTTTGAATCATTGAGTGTTGAAGTGATAAACCACTTAACGAGACGGAAACTAAGCTAGAACTTCACCTTTATGTCCCTATCCTTATCGTTCACTAAGTTTATTGTAAACTATGTAGTGAACAATAACCACACACTCTCCAAAATGTTTGATGTGTATAAACACAATTGAAAAAGGTTTCAAGAGAGATAGTGGGAGTTTAGGGACCATGACTATTGTAGTCAAAGGAGAAGTCAAATGAAGAAGATAAAATTAACTCCAAGGGAACAAACTTTCTTTATGAAAGGATGGACATTGGAAGGGGTATTTGCAAGAAATGTCTTGCAAGTGTCAAGAACACACCTTTCGAAGGTGTTGTAAATTGTTCTTGAATAGTTCAAAACAGTTGATTCTTCTACTTGAATGCTTGATTCCGTATTAGTAACTATGTTTTACAATCGTTGTAGAAGTGTGGCTAATAAGAAGTAGAAGATTAATGAGAGAAGAGAAAGTACTTCACATTCGGAACGTGAATAAAATATAGATCTCTGCGAAAGCAGATGGTACTAACTTCCTCATATGAACTACCAAAGAAATTGGAAAAACCAAAGATTGTCTTTACATTCCAATTTTAAGGAACTTAATTCCGTCACTATAGTAGAGATGGATGAATGTTTTGTTTGACAAAACATTGTTCTTTATTAATCACTGATTGGATTATAGTAATCTAATTGATTGTCTCTATAGTAGAGATGATATGGTAGCGTTAACTGTTTAGAATATAATGATGCTTAAAATCCAAAAGGTAACACTTTAGATGAGTTTCCTTGAAAGATATCAAGGAAATTAGCATCATAAGATAATGATTTTCTCCATTAGGAGAAGAACGAACTTGAATAAGATTTAGTTCGTTGGATATTATCAATTACCCATATATAGGATATATATGCTTTTAACACAATATGATTGTCAATTAGAAGATCTTTCAAAATTTTCATAACTCCATAGGATGTAGTTGGAAAGAAAGACAAATCTTAATTGTGTTAAGATTTGGGGTTGTGTGCTAATAAGCAATATTTGTTTAAAAATTATCTTGTGGATATCCTTAAATTAACCTTTGGATATCACTTCTATAAACCAACCAACAAATGTTGTTTGTTGAGTAGTTCATTGTAATCCTACAATGTGATTTGCCTTAGAGCAAATGAACTAGGAATAGAACTCAAAAGAATGGGTTCTTTGAGAGACAAGATGATAATCAACAAATATAACAACCTAGTTCCTATACCACAAGCTCCAAGGTAGTCAAAAAGAATTTTAAACCGTCTCAGTTGAATGGTTTGAACTTTATGACTACATTGAGTGTATATACAATATATACTCAAGGAAATGGTAAAGTACCATTTGACTCGAAATAATGAAACCTTCATAGCTAATTGGTAGCTTAAGGTGACTACAATCAAAGAGAATGGTTGACTTTGAAGGAACCATTTTTGACGTAGTCTTAGTTTCAATTAATTCGAAGATAGCTAGCTACAACTAAATGTTGATTCAATGTTTGGACATAATATAGGTTTCCGAAACCATTATTAAGATAGTCCTAATAATATATGTCTAAAACTATGAATCACAAAACATGTCAGTTGTAGAGATCCAACCATCATGGATCTAAGCAAGCTAGTGGGAGCCATAAGCGTCTTATGAGAGAAAGATCAAAATTGTTTGATTTCTTATATAGATGTAAATGAATCTTTTGTTTACTAGGTTTACAAAAGATTAGTGGGAGTTAATCATGTTCCTAAAATTTAGAACATATATATATGATATATTAATTTTGGAAATGAAAAGAATACTTCATTCGTTAAAGTTATGACTTTAAACTTTCTATAACGATAGAATGTATATGGGAGACATAGTCTATATACATGGGATGGAAATCTATAATGATAGAATTTAGGATATAATTGGATTATATCATGCCCTAATAATAGACAAAAGGATGCTAGGAAGTTTCTCATATGATGATAAACTTCAATCAGAAGAACAACTCTAGTGAGACTAGGAGGTAGCTCTTCTCAAAGGGAACGTACCCTTTGACTCCCAAAGAAATAATGCGTAAATCGAATCCTTTATGCATACGCAGAAAGGTGATTTATGTATTTCATATTGTATGAAAAACATTGATATGAGTTGTACAGAGAAAGGTACAAGACGATATCAATGCAAGCCCAGGATCAGAACCATGGCAACTGTCAAGTGAGTCCTTAAGTATTTGAGAAATACTAAAGGATAGGTTCCTCGAAGAATGAGGAAGAATTAGAGTAACGTAATGGAAGCGTAAATGTATTAGATTGTGAATCTAATCCATCATTGGATGTTTCTTCATTATGAATGAAGAGATAAACAGATATCTCTTTATTATGACTAAAGAGATATTTGGATGGAAACATTAAAGTAATGACTTTAGTGTGTTCCATTATGAATGCAAAATATATTGCCATATAGAAGTTTACAACAATGTTGTTTGGATGGGAAAGTTCATTTATGAACTCTCTATTCGGTTCCAACCAGAAAGTGTATCTAGTGTACTGACACTACGACACTAATGGGGTGATAGCTCAAGCCTGGGAATCAAGGTCTCATCAAGATCCGAACTCATATGAGAGACTGAACCACATGATTGGGAATCATGTATAATGGTGACGTCGATATTCTCAAGGTTGCTTCTATGGATAACATATAGATATCCATTTCCTAGGCCTACTACTCAGCCATTTAGGAAATGACTACAGAAGAGGAATCATAACAGATGACCAAGCTGATTGGCTCTAGTGCAAGTGGGAGATTGTTGGAAATGTGCCCTAAAGCCATTCATATGATGATACTTTACGGATATTTCACATGTTAAACTAATCTAGTTTACATATAAAGGGCAAACATTATTGTTTGAGACGTCTCATATAAATGTTATATGCTTAAACGATAAAGTCCAAGGAATATGTGATTGGAAGAATGCAATCTAATGAAGTTAGATTAATGAGACAATTCTTTCGTAGACACATCCTAAACGTTCCTGATCATATGATTGCCAATTGGGCATTGACAGTCCGATAAGATCAGTACGTGCTATGTCTTTTCTCAGGGAGAGTGACTAGTCTCGAGTCATTGGTGTGTGTGACATCAAGACAAGTACGTAGGTGCTCAATAGAGAATGAGTTCACTGAACACGATCAACGAGGAGTTCTCATACTCATGTCACATGAGAACTCATGTTTGGGATAATGCAAATTAGTCATTTGACCTGAGGCATCACAGTTGTTGTCTTGTGGTTAAGTCCTTGATCTTTGATTATGTCAAAGTCACCCCATCGGGGTGTCCACGACATCATTGGGGTTAAGCCACTTAGTCATGGAGACATGTGAATGCGCAACAAGGGATCTCTAACCTTCAATTGGCTTGAGGGAGAATACTCTATGATATGATTAAAATCTCTGGCCAGAGTATGAATGAGATTTGGGAATGCGTTCCAATTCACATTCAAAGTAATCATATAAGCACAAGAATCACATTGGATAGTAGACATGAATAAATAAACTATCAAACCAAACAATGTGGTCAAGAGTATTAGATTAGAGAAAGACCGTATTGCATTTGTAATCCTAAACTGAATAGGTTCTCTACCTCTTCTGATTAGCTTGGGTAGCCATGATATGCTGCTAGGGGTCACTCATGGTTTGTGGAAGCCCTAAACGTGTGTAATCACTAAAGGGAGAATTGAAAGTAAGTTTCAATTCACAATCGATGTAAAATGGTTTTAATCGCCCACTGCCTCGCTAAAAGGAACCTAATGTATCGTACACCAAATAAGGTGGAGATTGAAGAAACAAAGGAGATGAATTAAATGGTTTAATTATTTATGGCAAGGATTAATTAATATGTTAATTAATCAAACGAATAAGTTCGTTAAAGACCTCGGGATAGTTTTTGGACCTTAAGGCCCAATGGGCTTCGAACGTCAAAGCCCATTGACTTAAGTTGTATGACAACTTAATGAATAAAGATTCACAAAGGCCCAAAAGCCCATATCCATTTAGTGTTGAATTAGGGTTTTTGGTTCTTTAGGTCATTTAAAGAAGTGACTATATAAAGAACTTTATAACCTAAAATTCACAAGTTGTTGATTTTAGAGAAAATTGGTGAGAACACAAAGCTTCCATTTCTCTCTAAGAGGCCAACCACCTTGGGGGATATTGTCTAGCAATTCTATTTCCTCAAGGTCACTCATTTCCTCTCCAATCCAACCTTGGTGTAGAATCTTTAGAGGTTCTCAATTTTGGGAACTTGGAGAACCTATTCTTCTAACCAAATCCATGGAGCTAAGAAGCAAGGAATGAAGGCCCTATCTCTTGGGTGATTATCCTTTGCATATGCAAAGAGGAATCTACAAAGGTAAATATTTCTCAACTAACAAATTGTTGTTTTTAAGTTGAGTCAAGGTTCACCAATCTACTAGGCTTTGAATTTCATGGTAGATGTTTTGTTTTTGAATGCATTAAAGCATGATTCCGCCTTTAATTGTTAATTGCATGCTATATGATGTTATTCAAATGAACATGTTTTTCACAAAATTTCCTTCAAATTGGGCCTCATGAAAAATACTTGGGAGACTTAGCCCATTATTCATGTATTGAGGAGCGAGCCCTTATTCTATAAAAGGGACTCCCTCATCACCATTAGAGATCATCAACTCTAGCCCATATTTATGTATTGAGGAGCGAGCCCTTATTCTATAAAAGTGACTCCCTCACCATCATTAGAGAGCATCAACTCTAGCTCATTATTCATGTACTGAGGAGCGAGCCCTTACTCTATAAAAGGGACTCCCTCACCATCATTAGAGAGCATCGCCGCCTACTGAGCAACCGCCTCGCCGCGAGCATCAACTCTAGCCCATCATTTATGTATTGAGGAGCGAGCCCTTATTCTATAAAATGGACTCATTCACCTTCAAATGCCACAAGCTGAGCCAACCAAGGCAACATAAGCCACGAGCCAAGCAGCCTCGCAGCATGTGCTACTTCTAGTTGAGCATCATTTCAGATGGAGCACCGCCTCATACCAAGCATCAGTTCAAGACAACATCTAATTACTTCGGCCCACACATGGACTGAATTTCAAGTCTCCAGCCAAAAGACTCTCTTGACTGAAGACTTGGGCGACTACTGTTTATACCATACTTAGGGCCTCCGTATTTAAATCTCGTACAAATACTCAGGGGACTTAAATGGAGTTATGTAATAAAGGAAGGGGCAAATATGTAATAAGTGAGGAGCCCTTATTCTATAAAAGGACTCCTCACCCTTACGATTAGATGAGACCAATTCTTAGGCCTAACCCCTCATCCTCTCAAAGCTCTGACTTTCAGAAGCTCTCTCCATCTCTCTCCCAGAAATACAATAATCAGTGTGGACGTAGCCCAAACCTTGGGGTGAACCACGATACATCTTGTGTTATTTACATTTCTTGCAGATTCACGGCCGGATTCATGTTGTTCCAAGACATCCGGTTTTGTGCTTCAACATATATAATTTTTGTCAGGATCGCAAAACCAGCATAAACTGAACTGAAATGGCGTGAGCCGAGCCATACGACTTTAGTAATAAATTTAAACATAATAACATCGAACCGTTTATACTTTTTGCTTGAATGTGAGATACACTCTCTACATCGATTATTGCCAAAGATTTGAAGTTTCAGGTGTAGAATATACGAGGTTGTTGATGCGTGCATGCAAAATGGAATGATATGAGGTGTTTTTGAGGGATATGAATGGAATCAAAGATTGGAAGGGTAGACTAAGTTTTTTGGAGTAGGATTCTCTTCTCACTTGTTTTCTTTCCCATTCCTTCCCTCTTATTTGGACGGTCACTATTAAATCACTTCAACATTTTATATTAATTTTTTATATTAAACTAGCCTTTATGTTTTCACCAAACTATATCAGCCTGGAGGGGTAGGGAAATCAATATATTTTTGTATTGTTTTGCTCAATAATTCAACTTATTTTCAAACGTTGTTCACGTTGTCGTTGTAGATGGGGTAGCTCTTTAGGGAATCAATTTTCACATGGCTCCTTTTTTACGATAGATTTCTTATAATGTGCTTGGAACACAAAGTGGCACACATGTGTGATTATATAAGTGGTAAGATATTTGTGTTAAAAAATTAAAACTTGAAAATAAGTCTTTCATCCACTTATATAATGACAAGTGATTACCACTGGTGTTTCGGACACAATAATTTTTTTTAAGTTTCTCCACGAATTAAAGTTTGACACCTGTCCTCTTTCCTTTTAAAATGATATCATGTGGCTTTTGATTTATTGTTAGGTCTAATTAATAAATGCTGAAATAAATTTTGTTTTCAAAGTTGAACCTTAAGGTTGATCCAGTGGTTCCTATCTTTCTACTGTCAGGTTGGTCCAATCGATTCTTCCCCATCTTTTTTTTTCAAATATTATTACCAAGCACACACATATACATAGATGGAGGCCCACTTACAATAAAATCACAAAACAAAGATATAAACCTCCATAGCAACACAAAAAAAAGATCACAACGCAAACTTTGGGGACCAAAACAGAAAAAACACAAAACCAGAAACACCAAGCAGCTGGTTTCCTCTATCACGGCCGGAGCACCAACCATCAACAACGAACCAACTTCCCTTGCAGACGCCGACGATCCAACAAGGCAAAGCCCCATAAATAAAAAGAAGAAGACTCCACCTACCTGCAACAAGAACCACAAATATCCAAATCGCAACCACCAATGCAATGAAGCTGTTTGGGTTAAAACTTGAACTTTGGGCTCAAGAAGAAGTTGACCCAAAATGAGGTTTAGAAGGGGAAAAGCCCGAAGCCCAACGAACAGTCCAGAAGGCAGAAAAGGCCTTTCCCGACTAGGTGCAGATCATTTGCACCACTTGCTCACCTGCATAGAGACCAAGTGGTGTAGACCAGCCAGCTAATCAGCCCAAAAACACTTTACAGTGGCAGTACAAGTAAATAGCTGATGAGTCACTACCCTTCAAGCTGTATGATCACTCATATATTTCATGCATTTATACCATCCATTTCTAAAGTCTTTGTGATGTTTTTGTGTTAAAATTGTGGCATTTTACCTTACATTGTGTTAATGTACAGTTAATTTTGTTTTAGGATTAATTTCAAACAAAATGGGCTAAAAAGAAAATAAAAGACACTGAGCAACAGAAATAAATGGGACGGAAAGGAAAGCACGGCATAAAGAATAAAATAGGCAGAGGGAGTGGGGATGGCAGTAAGAAAAAGAATAAAAAAGAAACGGCACAAAGGGCAGACAATGGAGCAGAAATAATGAACTGATGGAGGAATAATCGAAGGAAAAGAAGAAGGGAGTGCGGCACAGCAAAAAATAAAGAGAAATGGGACGGAAAGCAGGGCATGGCAGACACGGAATGGTGGAGAAAAGAAAGAAAATAAAATAAAACTGAACAGGGGAGAAACGGAGGGAGGTCAGAGGTGAAGAAAAAGAAAAACAAATATAAGAGAATAGACACGGAGAGAGCAGGAAAAAAGAGAGATAGACACGGGGAGAGCAGGGAGAGGAGACAGCGACAGAAGCAGAAGGCGCAGGAAAAAGAAATGAACGCAGAGAGAAATGAGAGACTGACAGCGCAGAGAGACACGGCAAGGAGAGAAGAAGAGGCTTCACTCTATTTTTCTTGGTTTTATCTTCTCAAACCCATGTTTTACTTTTGGTTTAATTTGAGAATAATGTGTAACTAATTTTTAGTAGTTAGGGGCTGTTTTGAAGCCCCGAATATGATTGTAAGTTTGTTGTGATATTGTGTTTGAATGACTTTTATGAAATGATGAAAATTGTTTCACTACTTATGTCATTGATAAATTCTTTATGTTTTTCTATGGATGCATACATAGTGAGCATATCTAGGATTTTAATGCTATGAATATATGTATGTCTGCCCTTGTTGAATGAGGACCTACATATGTTCTAGAGTAGCACTTGTTAATTGTGGTTAACATGTGAACCGATTTCTAGGATAAGTAAGACAACGGCAGTACTTATCATGCCTTGTGATGACTCAAACTCTTTTCGATCTTAATGATTGCTACTCGTTAAATCTATGAACACGCCATTCTATATTGCATGCTAGGGACTACGTTAAGTTGAAAACGCCATTCTCTTAACATACTACGTAAGAAAGAGTAATAGGTTGTGTTCTAACATTGAGCCAACTTGAGCATCTTCATCCGGAAATAAAAGGAATTTGAATGAAACATAATATGTTTGCATGATTATTTGGTGGTGGATAACAATTCCCCTAACTCGTTTTTCTCAAACTTGTGATCTACTCAAAATCTGTTTCTGTACTGTTTTTGTACGATTTAATTTAAATAGCAAATCAACTCCAAAAATCCCAAAATTTTGTGTGAGCATAGCTCGTTGCATTTGGATAAGTATAAGTTAGTCTAATAATTTTTGTTCGGTGGCTGGTCAGTGGAGACAGCCACCCCGTTTTTGTGACATTTTAAGTATTTGGATAAAACAATCTTCTGCGGGAAAGACCCTTATTTTCATATGCTACAATCGACAAATTTTAGTGTTAATAAGGAAAATTAATAGGATATTTGTGTGCTACTTTGTGGTGCGTTATAATTACTACCAAATTTTTGGCGCCGTTGCCGGGGATTGTTATTTCTAAATTACTTATTTTTCTATTGTTTTCTTTTCTTGTCCAATTAGTGTTTTTGTTTTTATTTCAGGTGCTCTTTGTAGTACATGCATACTCGAAAGTCTAAGAGCATTGATCTAGCTTCCTACGATCCAGAGATTGAACGAACATTTTGAAAGCTTCAGAGAAAAATCAAGCAAAAGTGTGCATCGGTATCTTTACCACCATCTTCTCCACCACATTTAAGTTCGGAAGAGGAGGAGGAACCACAAGAAGGCATGGCTGATAACCGTACATTGAGGGAGTTGGCAATGCCAAATACGGATCAACAACCATTGTGCATCACATATCCAAATGCAGGAGGAGGATTTGAGCTTAAGTCCGGCATGATTCACTACTTGCCTAAGTTCCATGGCTTCTCAACAGAGGATGCCAACAAGCATCTCATGGAGTTTCACGTGGTATGCTCAGGAATGAGACCAGCAAATGTGGAGGAGGAGCAAGTCAAGTTGAGGGCATTCCCATTTACATTAGAAGCCAAGGCAAAGGAGTGGCTTTACAATTTACCTTCGGGATCAATGAACACCTGGAATCAGGTGAAGCAAGCATTCTTGGAGCAATATTTTCCGGCCACAAAAGCTGCAAGCATAAGGAAGGACATATGTGCAATCCGACAACAACATGGAGAGCCCTTTGGAGATTACTATGAGCGATTCACACATTTGGTTGCATCTTGTCCTAATCATCAAATTTCAGAGCATCTTTTAATATAGTATTTTTATGAAGGATTATGTGGTACTGATCGTGTAATACTTGATGCAGCAAGTGGAGGAGCATTCATGGACAAGACACCAATAAATGCTAAGGCATTATTAAAGAACATTGCTGGCAATACACGACAATTTGGAGGGAGAGATGAGCTACCTTTTAAGAAAGTTAACGAGGTAAGTGCTAATTCTAGTATTGAATTACAATTAGCTAACTTGACTAATCTTGTGCAACAGGTTATTGTGGCTCCAAAACAGGTGTGTGGTGTATGTTCAAAAATGAGACATGCCACGGACATGTGCCCTTCGTTGATGGATCAAGGTGGTCTTGAGCAAGCTAATGCATTAGGAGGATTTCAAGGGCAACAAAGGCAAAAGTATGATCCCTATTCCAACAACTATAATGCAGGATGGCGCGATCATCCACACTTAAAATGGAACAATCAAGACAACGGACAACAATCTGTTCCCAACAACTATAACCGTCCGCCTGGCTTCTTTCAAGCAAGACCGCAGGCACCATTGCAGCCTCAACAACAACAAGCTCCAAGTAAGTCTCTTGAGGATTTAATTGCTTCTTTAGCTAACTCTACTCAATCTCATCAACAGAAAACAGACAAAGCAATTGAAAACCTTGAGCGCCAAATGAGTCAGTTAGCAAGTTTGATGGGGCAACAACACCAACCAGGAAGGTTGCCTAGCCAAACCGTGGTGAATCCAAATGCGGAGCAGATGAATGTTGTGACTTTAAGGAGTGGAAAAGAAGTTTTTGAGCAAGATGAGGCTTCAACAGAAACTGAAAAGTCTCCTAAAGATACAGAATTGAACAAAAAAGATTCTGATAAGGTAAGTAAAGAAGTTCAAAATTCATTTAACTCATGTGTCCCTATTCCTTTTCCTCGTAGGTTTATGAAGTCTAAGAAAGAGCAAACTGATAAGGAAATCTTGGATACTTTCCGGAAAGTCCAAGTGAACTTACCTCTTTTAGATGCCATAAAACAAGTGCCCAAGTATGCAAAGTTCCTTAAAGAGCTTTGTACGAACAAGAGGAGATTCAATGATCAAGAAACTGTGGCATTAAGCGAGGAAGTATCAGCTGTTTTGCAGAGAAAGCTGCCACCGAAGTTGGAAGATGCCGGTAGCTTTACCATTCCATGTGTAATTGGAGGTAGAGAGTTCGGGAGAGCATTGTGTGATTTGGGGGCATCCATCAATCTGATGCCATATTCAGTGTATGAGTCATTGAACCTTGGAGACTTGAAGGAAACAAAGGTAGTAATCCAGTTGGCAGATCGTTCAAATAGATATCCCAAAGGCCTATTGGAGGATGTACTTGTGCAAGTGAATGAGCTCATTTTTCCCGCTGATTTTTTTGTTCTTGAGATGGAACATGATCCTATGCCTACTGCACTTCCTCTTATATTGGGAAGACCATTCCTTAGAACAGCACGGACGAAGATTGATGTCTACGATGGTACCTTAACCATGGAAATTGAAGGGGAAAGCGTCAAGTTCAGAATCTTCAATGCTATGAGGTATCCTAGTGAATTAGAATCTTGTTTGTCTATTGATGTGTTTGACTATTTTGTGCAGGATTGTTTTAATGAAGGTGTGGGACAAGATAATTTAGAGAAGGCATTAGTGCATAGCATTACACATGGAAATTTGAATTATTCAGAGCACATTGAAGAAGAATTAATCAAAACAGTGGCCTCTCTTGAGTCTCTTTCACCAATTCGTGGTAAGTGTTCTTCCTATTTTATTTCTCTTCCTACTTCTAACGAAAAAACTCTTCCTTCTGTGATTCAGGCACCTAAATTGGAGCTTAAACCGATCCCTAAACATTTGAAGTATGCATTTTTTGGAGAGGATGAAACATTACCAGTCATCATATCGTCACAACTCACAGCAGAAGAGGGGGAGAAACTGATCCGGGTACTGAAGGATCACAAAACTGCCATAGCTTGGAGCATTGCAGATATCAAAGGTATAAATCCAGCTACATGTATGCATAGGATTCTGCTGGAAGAAGGTGCAAAACCAACTAGGGAAGCTCAACGCCGTTTAAACCCACTCATGATGGAAGTCGTAAAAAAAGAGGTTATCAAACTTCTTGATGTTGGTATCATATATCCTATTTCGGATAGCAAGTGGGTAAGCCCTATTCAAGTAGTCCCTAAACGATCTGGAGTCACAGTTGTTAAGAATGAAGCTAATGAGCTAATGCCTACACGTGTGCACAATAGTTGGAGAGTCTGTACAGACTATCGAAAGATAAATAGCACCACACGCAAGGATCACTTTCCAGTCCCATTCATTGATCAAATGTTAGAAAGGCTAGCTGGTCATTCTCATTATTGTTTTCTTGATGGCTATTCTGGGTATAATCAAATTGCAGTTGCTCCGGAGGATCAAGAAAAGATGACTTTCACATGTTCATTTGGCACATTTGCATACCGGAGGATGCCGTTTGGACTGTGCAACGCCCCTGCCACATTTCAGAGGTGTATGGTAAGTATCTTTTCTGACATGATTGAGAAAATAATTGAAGTGTTCATGGATGATTTTTCAGTTTATGGTGATTCTTTTGATACATGTCTACATAATATGTCCATAGTTTTAAAACGTTGTCAAGAAACTAATCTAGTGTTAAATTGGGAAAAATTCCATTTCATGGTTTCGCATGGATTAGTTCTAGGGCATATCATATCTGAAAAGGGAATTTAAGTTGATAAATCTAAAGTATAACTTGTTAGTTCTTTACCCATCCCTACTACTGTCAGGGAGGTTCGTTCTTTTCTTGGACATGCAGGTTTCTACCGTAGGTTTATGAAGGACTTCTCAATGATTTCTAGACCTTTGTATCGTTTACTTCAAAAGGATGTAACATTTGATATGAATGAAGAGTGTGTGGTAGCATTCAATAAGCTTAAGGAGTTGTTATCCACGGCTCCTGTAATCATGCCACCAGATTGGAGTTTACCTTTTGAGTTAATGTGCGATGCTTCAGACTATGCTGTTGGTGCAATTCTAGGGCAGCGTGTCAACAAAGTGCCACATGTCATCTATTATGCATCTCGAACACTCAATGATGCACAGTTCAATTATTCAACAACAGAGAATGAGCTTCTAGCTGTTGTATTTGCTTTAGAAAAATTTAGATCTTATCTGATTGGGACTAAAGTTATTATGTTTTCTGACCATGCAGCTTTGAAGTATCTACTCACAAAAAAAGAAGCAAAACCACGACTCATTCGATGGATACTTCTGCTTCAAGAGTTTGACTTGGAGATCAAGGATAAGAAAGGGAGTGAGAATGTTGTAGCAGATCATCTTAGCCGACTTGTGCATTCAAACACAGAAGAATATCTCATCCCTTTACATGAAAGTTTTCCAGATGAGGAACTGTTTTCATTAAAGATTACTGACCCTTGGTATGCAGATATTATCAATTATAAGGTCATCAAAAAGATTCCGGATGATTTTACATGTGCTCAAAAAGATAAGCTTGTCAAAACCGCCAAATACTACGAGTGGGATGATCCTTATTTGTGGAAATATTGTACTGATCAATTGATTAGAAGGTGTGTCCCCGAATCTGAGTTTAAATCTATTCTAACTTTTTGTCATTCTTATGCATGTGGTGGCCATTTTGGAGCAAAGAGGACAGCCCTGAAGGTGTTAGAGAGTGGTTTTTATTGGCCTAGTTTGTTTAAGGATGCGTACGAGTTTTGTGCAACATGTGATCGTTATCAACGAACAGGTAACTTGGGCCCAAGAAATCAAATGCCACAAACCCCTATTTTGGTTGTTGAGATCTTTGATGTGTGGGGCATTGATTTCATGGGACCTTTTCCATCTTCAAATGGTTTTCTTTACATTTTATTGGTTGTGGATTATGTTTCTAAATGGGTGGAAGCAAAAGCCACCAAAACTAATGATTCAAAAGTTGTTTCAGATTTTATTAAGAGTAACATCTTTGCAAGATTTGGAATACCTAGAGCAATCATTAGCGATGAAGGGAGTCATTTTTGCAATCGAACATTTGAAGCGTTGCTTAGGAAGTACAATGTCACACATAAGGTGTCTACACCTTATCATCCGCAAACTGGCGATCAAGCAGAAGTATCAAATCGTGAGGTGAAGCAAATTTTGGAGAAAAATGTGAGTCCTAGTAGGAAGGATTGGAGCATGCGCTTGAACGATGCATTATGGGCTTATAAGACTGCCTATAAGACTCCTATTGGAATGTCCCCATTTCGGTTAATTTATGGGAAACTATGCCGTCTTCCAGTAGAGTTAGAGCACAAAGCTTATTGGGCGATCAAAGCCTACAACATGGACATAAGTGTTGCCGGAAAGCAAAGGAAGCTTCAATTAAATGAGTTAGACGAAATCCGGAATGATGCATACGAGTCTAGTCGAATATACAAGGAGAAATCAAAGGCATTTCATGACAAGATGATCTTAAGGAAGAGCTTTGTCATTGGACAGAAAGTTCTTCTATTTAATTCTCGCCTTCGGTTATTTCCAGGTAAGCTTCGTTCTTGATGGGTTGGTCCATTTGTTATAACAAATATTTTTCCTCATGGTGCAGTGGAAATCCAAAGTGCAAAGACCGGATACGTGTTCAAAGTGAATGGGCATAGACTCAAGCCATATTACGAGTCTTTTGCGGAGCATGATGTGGAGTTTGTACCTCTCCAAGAACCAGTTCCCTTTGGATGATGACTGGAGGCATCGTCCGGCTGCAAGACGTTAAAGAAAGCGCTTCTTGGGAGGCAACCCAAGCTTTCTATCTTTCATCTTTATTTTGAATAATTTTAAATGTTCTTGTTCTGTTTTTCTCTTGTTTTCTGGTTTGTGTGTTTAAGTCCTACTTTTGTTCCTTTATGCAGGTAATGATTTTGCAATCTCTACCACAACTTCTTGCAAAGTATTTGTACATTCATAAAAACGAAAGGAACATTAAGCAGATAAATACAAGAAAAGTGCAAACAAGCAGGAAGGAGCCTTCATTGGTCAGGTGGTGCCTCAGCATTCGACGGACCTCCAGAAAGACGAAGCGCCAGAGTCTGATTTTCCGGAGCCTCAACACTTGGTGAAGCGCCAGAAGACGAAGGCAGAAGTTGCCTTTGGAGTAACGCCACAAACCTCTGATGATCACTCTGAATCCGCACTTCGGACTCCTGCAGCTGATCAAGCTTCCTCTTCATGCTTGTTGAGTAATTAGTTGCGAGCATGTGCAACTCTTTGTTCTCATGCCTAAGCACTCTGACCTCTTGCCGAAGACTAGCCACTTCAGCCATCAACGACTCAACCTGACGAGATCAAGCAAGAAGGCGCTGGCCCATGTTTGATAATGAGTCTGCACATCAGACGTTGTAGGCTAGAGAGTCCTGAACAGCCAGTTCGTCAGACCGCCTGGAAAGTATCCTAGTGTCTCTAGGAGTGAGCATATTTCTGGCCACCACCGAAGCGGTTGTATCATTCATCATCATAAAATCCCCAACTGTAAGAGGACCATTTGGGGATATGAAGGACGGCTGCCAAATGTTGGTTGGAGAAGACATATCAATATCTTCCCCAACATTCAAGTTAAGGCGACGGTCAGAAGGGCAAAACATATTTGAAGGTATGAAGAAAAAGAAGAGGTCGAACAAATCAAGTTCTTAGAAGTGCAGGTAGGGAGCTTCCACATGTGGAAAATTCAAGTGTGCTTTGGAATGTGATGCGTGCCTCTCTTTAAAAATCAGCACTCGATGGAGCTTCAGAAATTGAAGAGGCGAGTTCAGAGATCGAAGAGACGTCTGCTTTCTCAAAAGATGGGCTGCTCAGAAAACCAAGCGCCGATTCCAGATATCGAAGAGGCGCCAGTCTTTTTCAGCCTCATCAACATCTGTCACATGCAGCGTCAGCTTTGAGGAAATTACGGGCAGTTTGTCGAAGCGCCGATTCCAACCATCAGCTTTTCCAGACGTGTCAACATCTGTCACATGCAGCGTCAGCTTTGAGGAAATCACGGGCAGTTTGTCGAAGCGCGGATTCCAGATATCGAAGAGGTGCCAGTCTTTTTCAGCCTCGTCAGCATCTGTCACATGCACCCTCAGCCTTGTAGAAATTACGGGCAATCTGTCGAAGATTTCTGGTGAAGTAGAAAGCACGTGAAGTTTACTGTTCAATCATCCAACGGATGCCGACAAGAGTGAAAGAATAGTACCGGTTATTAATTCCTATAAATGTCGTCCTTCACCCTCCATGGCAAGGCAGACATACATAATCCTTCTTCATCTCCGAAAATGCATTCCCAACGAAGCCTCTCGAGTTACTCTGTGTTTCTCATCCTTTGGGGTACCTCTGCAAACAAGTCATCAAGAGCAAAAGTATTTCATATCATGAAGGTTGAAAGCAAGAGTATCTCATATCATGCTTTCTCCCTGTCCTTTTCCTTGTCTTTGTGACAAGGAGAAAGCGAGCAATCAGCCAGCACTTGGTGTCAATCTTCCGATCTAAGAACCGACTGCCTGGAACTCCTTCCTGATTGCTTACCTAGCATTGCTCTCGAGTGCTCATCTTCAACTGCTGATGTACTTCCGAAGAAGATGCCACATCTGCCTGGAGAACAGATAAGGCAAGTGAAAATGATACCTTGAAGCATGTGGAGACAAAATGCTACTTCATCTTCAAGATCAAGTCTCATTTTCCTTGCTAAGAAGTTCCCCAGCCCAGTTCATGTTGGAAATGTGCCCTAAAACCATTCATATGATGATACTTTACGGATATTTCACATGTTAAACTAATCTAGTTTACATATAAAGGGAAAACATTATTGTTTGAGACGTCTCATATAAATGTTATATGCTTAAACGATAAAGTCCAAGGAATATGTGATTGGAAGAATGCAATCTAATGAAGTTAGATTAATGAGACCATTCTTTCGTAGACACATCCTAAACGTTCCTGATCATAGGATTGCCAATTGGGCATTGACAGTCCGATAAGATCAGTACGTGCTATGTCTTCTCTCAGGGAGAGTGACTAGTCTCGAGTCATTGGTGTGTGTGACATCAAGACAAGTACGTAGGTGCTCAATAGAGAATGAGTTCACTGAACACGATCAACGAGGAGTTCTCATACTCATGTCACATGAGAACTCATGTTTGGGATAATGCAAATTAGTCCTTTGACCTGAGGCATCACAGTTGTTGTCATGTGGTTAAGTCCTTGATCTTTGATTATGTCAAAGTCACCCCATCGGGGTGTCCACGACATCATTGGGGTTAAGTGATCACTCATATATTTCATGCATTTATACCATCTATTTATAAAGTCTTTGTGATGTTTTTGTGTTAAAATTTTAGTACTTACCTTACCTTGTGTTAAAGTGCAGTTAATTTTGTTTTATGATCAATTTCAAGCAAAATGTAATAAAGGAAATAAAAAAAAAAACAAATAAAGGAATTAAAGATGGAGCAAGTGGAGCACTGTGAATTGAAATGGCAGACACGGAACAGTGGGAAATAAGAGACACAGCAGAAAAGAATAAAAAAAAACAAAAGGGCAGACAAAATGGAGTGACAGCAAAAAGAAAAAATAAAAAAATAAAAAAAATAAAAGAATAAGTGGAAGACAAAGAAGGGTGGAGAAATAAAGAAAGGAAATGCAGGACAGCAGCCTCGGGCAGAAGCGGAAGGCAGAGCAAATAAAAGGAGAGACTGGCGCGTAAATTGTGGGGATAGAGAGACAGAGAGGGCAGCAGATTCCCAACGGACGAGGCAGGAGGAGCTGCTCTGTGCAGCTGGAAGGAGGAACGCTGTGCAAGTCAGGAGAACAAAGAGGGCGCAGCTCAGACTGACGTGGAGAGCCGAGAGCTGCTGGGGCAGCGAGGTCAGACGCGAGGAGCAGAAACTGCACGGGGACAGAGGAAGAAATTCCTCTCTCGGTTAATTCTTCCTCAAACTTATGTTTCATTTTATGTTTTAATTTAAGAATAATGTGTAATTAATTTTTAGTAGTTAGGGGCTGTTTTGAAGCCCCGAATATGATTGTAAGTTTGTTGTGATATTTTGTTTGAATTATTTTTATGGAAGGATGAAAATTGTTTCACTACTTATCTCATTGATAAATTCTTTATGTGTTTCTATGGATGCATACATAGTGAGCATATCTAGGATTTTAATGCTATGAATATATGTCTGCCTGCCCTTGTTGAATGAGGACCTACATATGTTCTACAGTAGCAATTGTTAATTGTGGTTAACATGTGAATCGATTTCTAGGATAAGTAAGAATGCGTCAGTACTTACGATGCCTTGTGATGACTCAAACTCTTTTTATTCTTAATGATTTCTACTTGTTAAATCTATGAACACACCATTCTAGATTGCATGCTAGGAACTAAGTTAAGTTGAAAACACCATTCTCTTAACATACTACGTAAGAAAGAGTAATAGGTTGTGTTCTAACATTGAGCCAACTTGAGCATCTTCATCCGGAAATAAAAGGGATTTGAATGAAACGTAACATACTTGCATGATTATTTGGTGGTGGATAGCATGTCCCCTAACTCATTTTCTTAACTTGTGAATTAAAATCTATTGGTATTATTTAAAATTGGTTTTTGTACTGTTTTTGTACGATTTAATTTAAATAGCAAATCAACTCCAAAAATCCCAAAAATTTGTGTGAACATAGCTTGGTGAGTCTAGTTTTGTGTCATTAAGTCTTGTTTAAATATGTTTAAATTAATTTAGAATAGATTAGCAATCCCTCCTAATCCCCGGCCTAGAACGATACCCTACTTACATCTACACTACAATTGTCAAAAAGAGGGTTTAATTTGTGCGTTAGTTAATTTTCGCATCATTAAGCCACTTAGTCATGGAGACAAGTGAATGCGCAACAAGGGATCTCTAACCTTCAATTGGCTTGAGGGAGAATACTCTATGATATGATTAAAATCTCTGGCCAGAGTATGAATGAGATTTGGGAATGCGTTCCAATTCACATTCAAAGTAATCATATAAGCACAAGAATCACATTGGATAGTAGACATGAATAAATAAACTATCAAACCAAACAATGTGGTCAAGAGTATTAGATTAGAGAAAGACCGTATTGCATTTGTAATCCTAAACTGAATAGGTTCTCTACCTCTTCTGATTAGCTTGGGTAGCCATGATATGCTGCTAGGGGTCATTCATGGTTTGTGGAAGCCCTAAACGTGTGTAATCACTAAAGGGAGAATTGAAAGTAAGTTTCAATTCACAATCGATGTAAAATGGTTTTAATCGCCCACTGCCTCGCTAAAAGGAACCTAATGTATCGTACACCAAATAAGGTGGAGATTGAAGAAACAAAGGAGATGAATTAAATGGTTTAATTATTTATGGCAAGGATTAATTAATATGTTAATTAATCAAACGAATAAGTTCGTTAAAGACCTCGGGATAGTTTTTGGACCTTAAGGCCCAATGGGCTTCGAACGTCAAAGCACATTGACTTAAGTTGTATGACAACTTAATGAATAAAGATTCACAAAGGCCCAAAAGCCCAAATCCAATAGAGTGGCCGGCCATATGGTGATGAATTAGAGTTTTTGGTTCTTTAGGTCATTTAAAGAAGTGACTATATAAAGAACTTTATAACATAAATTCACAAGTTGTTGATTTTAGAGAAAATTGGTGAGAACACAAAGCTTCCATTTCTCTCTAAGAGGCCAACCACCTTGGGGGATATTGTCTAGCAATTCTATTTCCTCATGGTCACTCATTTCCTCTCCAATCCAACCTTGGTGTAGAATCTTTAGAGGTTCTCAATTTTGGGAACTTGGAGAACCTATTCTTCTAACCAAATCCATGGAGCTAAGAAGCAAGGAATGAAGGCCCTATCTCTTGGGTGATTATCCTTTGCATATGCAAAGAGGAATCTACAAAGGTAAATATTTCTCAACTAACAAATTGTTGTTTTTAAGTTGAGTCAAGGTTCACCAATCTACTAGGCTTTGAATTTCATGGTAGATGTTTTGTTTTTGAATGCATGAAAGCATGATTCCGCATTTAATTGTTAATTGCATGCTATATGATGTTATTCAAATGAACATGTTTTTCACAAAATTTCCTTCAAGTGGTATCAGAGCCTAGGTCTAGTAGTTGGTGAATCATTTTGGGTTTTGTAGTTCATAGTTTTTTGATTTAAAAGTTGTAATATGTTACAAGCTTTATTCTTGTTTCTTTGAATGTAAATTTTGTTAGAAAATTTGCCATCTCAAATGTTGTAGATGTAGTTCATATGAGCATGAATTTTGGAGCTAAAATTTGGTGCCATTTTTTTGGGAAATTCGGCCAAATCCAAAGGGTGATTTTTTGGGTTCATGTTTGTCTTGTTAAAATGGTTTTAAAGTGACTTTTGGAACCCCTAAGTACCCTAGGATGTTAACCCTCTTTTGAGTGAAGAAAATTTGAGTTTTGGTGAGTGAAAACATTCATGGAGCTATTATGAGTTTTCATGAGTGTTCTTCAATGTTCTTGAAGTTCTTGCCAAGAACAAAAAGTTTTGAAGTTTTGATTCAAAATGTTTTATGTTTTTACATAAAGTTTTGGTTTAATTTTAGTGGGTGATTTTAGTGGGTGATGATTATTTGTAAAGTATTATTAATGGTTTTAATGGTAGACAAACTTTTTTTAAAAGTTTGACATAAATTCAATTAATGGCAATAATGGTAGACAAACTTTTTAAAAGTTTAACATAAATTCAAAATATTTCATCTTTACCTCACCTAACAAAACCCACTTACAAAAACTTTGTAAAAATCATATTTTTTCTATCATGGCCGGCCACCCTAATTAAATAGGGTCTTTTATTCAATTACATAAAGTTTTGATACTTTTGTGTATTTGCACTTTGGCCCAAAAGTTTACGTTTTTACGTTAAGGCCCAAAAACGTTAAAGAACAAATTGTTTTGCTCCTTTAATGAAGTTTTTTTGTATTTGTTGAAATTTTTGGGTTCTAGTTGTAATTACATGAAGTAGTGGACTTTTGTGTTTTTACAAAGTGACCCCAAAAGTTTGTGTTTCGCAATATAGCCCAAAAAGTTGTGGTTATTGCATGATGGCCCAAATTAAGTAGGGAACAAAAATTGTTTTGTCTCTTTAAATGAGAATTGGATTTTCATTTCATTTAGCTCCATTTAAATCAATTTTATGGATACAAAAACCAAATGAAAATGTTGCATTCAATTTAATTAATTAAAGTGTTGATTAATTAAAGGGTGATTACGAACCTAAGCCTACGATAATTGAGCTATGTGATAGGCCGTTTCAAATTTGTTTGAACCATGGGAATGTGTAGATTAATTTTGGTTGTAATTTGATTTGATCAAATGTTGTAAAAGAGCATAAGCTCTTCTTTACTTTAAAGTAATTTGTTTTATGCAAATGTTGTAAAGAGCATAAGCTCTCTTTTACTTTGAAGTACTTCTTTCTTGCTTTATTTGATATGCATGAAAATGAAGTAGTTGGGTCCAACGCCCCTAAGACAACACGCCTTAATGTGATTAAACGCGTAACTAAAATCAATCTACATCCCTAGTCCGAGATTCAACACTAGGCTCGCGTTGAATCTAAACAAAGGTTCATAGTCATCCTAAGGCCCTAAGGCAACTATATAGTCCATCAAATGAATGCAAACCTTATGTTAGTAGTATCATATACTCTTGCTTTAAAAAACCGTTTTATAAGCATAGTGGGAGTATTATATACAACTAAAAACAAATTGACCAATAGTTGTAATAGGACCAAAATTGTTTTAATGTAGATTAAAATGAATACTTATATGTGATGAGACCTAAAACCCTCAACCAAACCATTATTAAGTTGAAAAGCGTGAGAGTGCTTAGAACACTCTTTCGTGGCCTTCCACCGTGGTAGGCTCCAATCGTTTATGACTTGTACACCGGCTTCACCCTATCATGGGGGAGTACAAAGTGCATGCTTATACTCAGGAGGAGTCTATATACATACTTGATGAGGTTAGTGTAGGCAACGAGGATGGCCGACATCGTATCATCGTGAGGCTATTCTTGAACCCCTTCACGAACTAAACATGGTGGGAATGACTTAACTAAGTGCAATGGAGCCAACATCGTATCATCGTGAGGCAACATTCTCTAGAGGCCAAATTGATGGGTACTTGCATTAGTTGCAAATGAGTAAGCGTACTCTCTCATTATTATTAATGCTAGCCAACATCATATCATTGTGAGGTGGGCTTGGTAATAGTGAGTCTCCCATAACCTACTAAGAGTTTCCTCCAAAACTCTCGAATTCCAATGAGGGATATGGAATTTGCCAAAAAAAAAATAGTGGGTGGTGCTATTTGATTTAAAGACCCGAATCAAATGGCTTAAAATCAATCAATTTATATTCGTTATGTATTTGTTTACCAATATATTTGCAAACGCTATCCAAAACTTGACAAAGAAAATCCGAATGTTTTAGTTTCCGGACTTGGTAACACAATCCCAAAGATTGTCTTAAATGGATTGTGCATGTACCTAAGAAGTCTCATCCTCACAATCTTCCTATTGATAATGTATCATTGGAAGAACATGTTAGAAATGTCTATCATGAAGAGGACAACACAAACAACCAATGCTTATTCCTTCGTTATATGAACAAAGGAACTTAAGAAGATTAGCATAAAGACAAGGACACTTTTAGTGCCATAATTCTTCACTTACAAATTGTTGTATGAAGAAATAAGAGTTGCCTTGAACAACTCTTGAAAGTTTGTAATTATGTTTAGAACATAATGGTTGGTTGACAAAAATAGTCCATCAACATGGACTTATGATGATTTTGAATCATTGAATGTTGAAGTGATAAACCACTTAACGAGACGGAAACTAGGCTAGGACTTCACCTTTATGTCCCTATCCTAATGGTTCACTAAGTTTATTGTAAACTATGTAGTGAACAATAACCAAACACTCTCCAAAATGTTTGATGTGTATAACACAATTGAAAAAGGTTTCAAGAGAGATAGTGGGAGTTTAGGGACCAAGACTATTGTAGTCAAAGGAGAAGTCAAATGAAGAAGATAAAATTAACTCCAAGGGAACAGACTTTCTTTATGAAAGGATGGACATTGGAAAGGGTATTTGCAAGAAATGTCTTGCAAATGTCAAGAACACACCTTTCGAAGGTGTTGTAAATTGTTCTTGAATAGTTCAAAACAGTTGGTTCTTCTACTTGAATGTTTGATTCCGTATTAGTAACTATGTTTTACAATCGTTGTAAAAGTATGGCTAATAAGAAGTAGAAGATTAATGAGAGAAGAGAAAGTACTTCACATTCAGAACGTGAATAAAATATAGATCTCTGCGAAAGCAGATGGTACTAACTTCCTCATATGAACTACCAAAGAAATTGGAAAAACCAAAGATTGTCTTTACATTCCAATTTTAAGGAACTTAATTCCATCACTATAGTAGAGATGGATGAATGTTTTGTTTGACAAAACATTGTTCTTTATTAATCATTGATTGGATTATAGTAATCTAATTGATTGTCTCTATAGTAGAGATGATATGGTAGCGTTAACTGTTTAGAATATAATGATGCTTAAAACCCAAAAGGTTGCAAGATAGTGGCAATTGTCCACAACATAATACTACTCATGTTGTATGACATTCACCGAAGATCACTCTCGGTTGGACTATAGTTTATTATGAATAAACACAAGTCCGAATACTTTGCAAAAGGTTTCAAAGAATTCAAGAAATGTAAGTTGATGAGTAAGACGTCTCAAGTACTTACCTCCTTAGATTTGATCCAAGGAAAGGTAACACTTTAGATGAGTTTCCTTGAAAGATATCAAGGAAATTAGCATCATAAGATAATGATTTTCTCCATTAGGAGAAGAATGAACTTGAATAAGATTTAGTTCGTTGGATATTATCAATTACCCATATATAGGATATATATGCTTCTAAGACAATATTATTGTCAATTAGAAGATCTTCCAAAATTTTCATAACTCCATAGGATGTAGTTGGAAAGAAAGACAAATCTTAATTGTGTTAAGATTTGGGGTTGTGTGCTAATGAGAAATATTTGTTTAAAAATTATCTTGTAGGTATCCTTAAAATAACATTTGGATATCACTTCTATAAACCAACCAACAAATGTTGTTTGTTGAGTAGTTCATTGTAATCCTACAATGTGATTTGCCTTAGAGCAAATGAACTAGGAATAGAACTCAAAAGAATGGGTTCTTTGAGAGACAAGATGATAATCAACAAATATAACAACCTAGTTCCTATACCACAAAGCTCCAAGGTAGTCAAGAAGGATTTATAAACCGTCTCAGTTGAATGGTTTGAACTTTATGACTACATTGAGTGTATATACGATATATACTCAAGGAAATGGTAAAGTACCATTTGACCCGAAATAATGAAACCTTCATAGCTAATTGGTAGCTTAAGGTGACTACAATCAAAGAGAATGGTTGACTTTGAAGGAACCATCTTTGACGTAGTCTTAGTTTCAATTAATTCGAAGATTGCTAGCTACAACTAAATGGTGATTCAATGTTTGGACATGATATAGGTTTCCGAAACCATTATTAAGATAGTCTTGATAATTTATGTCTAAAACTATGAATCACAAAACATGTAAGTTATAGAGATCCAACCATCATGGATCTAAGCAAGCTAGTGGGAGCCATAAGCGTTTTATGAGGGAAAGATCAAATTGTTTGATTTCTCATAAAGATGTAAATGAATTTTTTATTTACTAGGTTTACAAAAGATTAGTGGGAGTTAATCATATTCCTAAATTTGAATATATGTATGATATATTAATTTTGGAAATGAAAAGAATACTTCATTGTTAAAGTTATGACTTTAAAACTTTCTATAACGATAGAATGTATATGGGAGACATAGTCTATATACATGGGATGGAAATCTATAATGATAGATTTTAGGATATAATTGGATTATATCATGCCCTAATAATAGACATAATATGCTAGGAAGTTTCTCATATGATGATAAACTTCAATCAGAAGAACAACTCTAGTGAGACTAGGAGGTAGCTCTTCTCAAAGGGAACGTACCCTTTGACTCCCAAAGAAATATTGCATAAAGAGAATCCTTTATGCATACGCAGAAATGTGATTTACGTATTTCATATTGTATGAAAAACGTTGATATAAGTTGTACCAAGAAAGGTACAAGGCGATATCAATGCAAGCCCAGGATCAGAACCATGGCAACTGTCAAGTGAATCCTTAAGTATTTAAGAAATACTAAAGGATAGGTTCCTCGAAGAATGAGGAAGAATTAGAGTAACGTAAAGGAAGCGTAAATGTGTTAGATTATGAATCTAATCCATCGTTGAATGTTTCTTCATTATGAATGAAGAGATTAACAGATACCTCTTTATTATGACTAAAGAGATATTTGGATGGAAACATTAAAGTAATGACTTTAGTGTGTTCCATTATAAATGCAAAATATATTGCCATATATAGAAGTTTACAACAATGTTGTTTGGATGGGAAAGTTCATTTATGAACTCTCTATTCGGTTCCAACCAGAAAGTGTATGACACTAATGGGGCGATAGCTCAAGCCTGGGAATCAAGGTCTCATCAAGATCCGAACTCATATAAGAGACTGAACCACATGATTGGGAATCATGTATAATGGTGACATCGATATTCTCAAGGTTGCTTCTATGGATAACATATAGATATCCATTTCCTAGGCCTACTACTCAGCCATTTAGGAAATGACTACAAAAGAGGAATCATAACAGATGACCAAGCTGATTGGCTCTAGTGCAAGTGGGAGATTGTTGGAAATGTGCCCTAAAGCCATTCATATGATGATACTTTACGGATATTTCACATGTTAAACTAATCTAGTTTACATATAAAGGGCAAACATTATTGTTTGAGACGTCTCATATAAATGTTATATGCTTAAACGATAAAGTCCAAGGAATATGTGATTGGAAGAATGCAATCTAATGAAGTTAGATTAATGAGACCATTCTTTCGTAGACACATCCTAAACGTTCCTGATCATAGGATTGCCAATTGGGCATTGACAGTCCGATAAGATCAGTACGTGTTATGTCTTCTCTCAGGGAGAGTGACTAGTCTCGAGTCATTGGTGTGCGTGACATCAAGACAAGTACGTAGGTGCTCAATAGAGAATGAGTTCACTGAACACGATCAACGAGGAGTTCTCATACTCATGTCACATGAGAACTCATGTTTGGGATAATGCAAATTAGTCCTTTGACCTGAGGCATCACAGTTGTTGTCTTGTGGTTAAGTCCTTGATCTTTGATTATGTCAAAGTCACCCCATCGGGGTGTCCACGACATCATTGGGGTTAAGCCACTTAGTCATGGAGACAAGTGAATGCGCAACAAGGGATCTCTAACCTTCAATTGGCTTGAGGGAGAATACTCTATGATATGATTAAAATCTCTGGCCAGAGTATGAATGAGATTTGGGAATGCGTTCCAATTCACATTCAAAGTAATCATATAAGCACAAGAATCACATTGGATAGTAGACATGAATAAATAAACTATCAAACCAAACAATGTGGTCAAGAGTATTAGATTAGAGAAAGACCGTATTGCATTTGTAATCCTAAACTGAATAGGTTCTCTACCTCTTCTGATTAGCTTGGGTAGCCATGATATGCTGCTAGGGGTCACTCATGGTTTGTGGAAGCCCTAAACGTGTGTAATCACTAAAGGGAGAATTGAAAGTAAGTTTCAATTCACAATCGATGTAAAATGGTTTTAATCGCCCACTGCCTCGCTAAAAGGAACCTAATGTATCGTACACCAAATAAGGTGGAGATTGAAGAAACAAAGGAGATGAATTAAATGGTTTAATTATTTATGGCAAGGATTAATTAATATGTTAATTAATCAAACGAATAAGTTCGTTAAAGACCTCGGGATAGTTTTTGGACCTTAAGGCCCAATGGGCTTCGAACGTCAAAGCACATTGACTTAAGTTGTATGACAACTTAATGAATAAAGATTCACAAAGGCCCAAAAGCCCAAATCCAATAGAGTGGCCGGCCATATGGTGATGAATTAGGGTTTTTGGTTCTTTAGGTCATTTAAAGAAGTGACTATATAAAGAACTTTATAACATAAATTCATAAGTTGTTGATTTTAGAGAAAATTGGTGAGAATTCAAAGCTTCCATTTCTCTCTAAGAGGCCAACCACCTTGGGGGATATTGTCTAGCAATTCTATTTCCTCAAGGTCACTCATTTCCTCTCCAATCCAACCTTGGTGTAGAATCTTTAGAGGTTCTCAATTTTGGGAACTTGGAGAACCTATTCTTCTAACCAAATCCATGGAGCTAAGAAGCAAGGAATGAAGGCCCTATCTCTTGGGTGATTATCCTTTGCATATGCAAAGAGGAATCTACAAAGGTAAATATTTCTCAACTAACAAATTGTTGTTTTTAAGTTGAGTCAAGGTTCACCAATCTACTAGGCTTTGAATTTCATGGTAGATGTTTTGTTTTTGAATGCATGAAAGCATGATTCCGCCTTTAATTGTTAATTGCATGCTATATGATGTTATTCAAATGAACATGTTTTTCACAAAATTTCCTTCAGTTCAAGAATAAACCTGTGGAACGATACTTCTTCAAAAGCAAAAGTATCTCATATCATCAGAGTCAAAGGCAAAGATATCTCATGGTATGTTTTTCCTTTACCCTTGCTCTTGCCTGCGAGACAAGGAGAAAGAAAGCAATCGGTCGGCACTTGGACAGATTGAACAAAGAAACAGACCATCACCTCTACCTCGTGCCTACCTGCCGTGTAGAAGAAACAAGCAGAGAAGAATGCTGCCTGCAGACTCAATCAACCCAGCAGAATGAGTCTGAGTTGAAACCAAGAGCTCGAGAAGCTTCAACAACATATGGACGCATCAGTCGCCAAAGAGCACAGCCTCGCCGTACAAGGCCATCAAATCACCACCACCAATCAAGTCTCATTTTCCTTGCTAAGAAGTTCCCTAGGCCAGTTCGAGTTCAAAGCTGTGGAAAGTCAACAAGATCATCTCTCCATAACCAGATTTGCGTTCTTAAACTCTACTCTGTCTGGTTTTTACTTTGCCATACTTGTCATGTTTATTCGTTAATTGTTTGTTTGCTTGTTTTTGTGTGAGTTTATGCTTAAAACATTGAGTACAATGTTTGATTTAAGTGTGGGGGGGGGTAACCAAGTTGTTTTGCATGAAATTCGTAGGAGTTTATCACCCATTACTTCTAGTGTTGTTCCTAGCTGTTTTAAGTGTTTTTAAGCTGTTTTGGAGTGTTTTAGTGTGTTTTGACATAAAAATCCGAAAATCTCATAAAATTTTGAAAAATTGTTTTGAAAAAAAAAATAATAAAATAAATAAATAAAAATAAAAAAAAGTTTTTGCATTTTTATTGTTGTTTGTAGCTACTTCTAAATTCAATGATGAGATTTGATCTTAATTTCCTTCTTACTTTCAAGAAGTCTAAGTTCTTTTCGTTGTCTTTGTGTTAACTGTGATTTTCAGAAATCAACTTGAAAATAAATGTGCCTAGTCTTGTCAATGTGAAACTTGAGCATGATTTAGCGTTTCATATGTGAATCATGTGAGATTATGTAAACATTGTGAGTTTTTGAGCCTATACATGATTGAACCATTATGCATCAATCTCATTCCTTCTTGTGCGTATGATCTCACTGTACATGTATCTCTAGAACTTGCTTTATACTTCTCGATTCATTAATCAATTCATGTAATAACTTGGAAGTGATATAGGCCATCTTTGGATCGTTTGAGCCTTTCGTGCCTACCTTATATGCTATGTTTATCCGTAGTAGCCCATTGAGCCTTTAACTAAGCCATTTCTTTGTTAGCCACATCTCTTTACCTTGCTCCAATATTGGAGTTGAGCCCATACACAGAAATCGATTCCTTATTGTTTTGAGAAAGTATTACATGGGTTGTGCTCTTGGGGGTTTCATTTATGTAGAAAGATGGATGGAGCATGTGTATTACAATGAAATGTGAATTTGATGGGTGATGTAGCTTTTGCAGAATTGTTTCACTAAAAAAAAAAAAAAAAAAAAAAAAAAACGAAATATATGAAAATTGGAGAGTGTTGATTTGTTGAAAATGTGTCAGCAGAGTATAAATTTCCTTTTGAAGTTAAATTTGGGGAGTAACAGGTGCTCGAGGTTTTATTAATTTGCTTTCAATTTGAGGTGGTGTGATATTGAGGTGTTGGAAAACTACCAAAGTGTACTTTCTCAAAATTTTTGATTTCCATATCCTTTCTTTCATTAGCCTATCACCTTTAGCCCCATTACAACCTTAATAAAGTCCTATTGATCCAAGGTATTACTTAAATATTGATAGCGAGTTAGGTGGACAAGCAAGCATATGGCGGCATGTACAATGAGATCACTTGAGTGAAACACATTAACCAAAACTTATGAGTGAATGAGCGTATGTCTTGTGAGAAACTCACATGTTTGCATATGATGATTTAAAGGAGTTTGGAATTGCATTGACATGGCTAGCTCACACATGGCTTTTCAACGTTTTGTTTGAAGGAAATTTGGTTAACTATTGGATGATGTTTTGAGCTCTTGCTCACTTCTTGGCAGTGTATTTCATGATTAGCACTTATCTCTGAAATCGAATTTGAGAAGTTGGCTACTAAGTTGTTGAATCTAGTCCTAGTTGAGTGGTTTTGTTTTGTGTTCTGTTTTGCTAGAGGACTAGCAAAAATGTAAGTTTGGGGGTATTTGATCACTCATATATTTCATGCATTTATACCATCCATTTCTAAAGTCTTTGTGATGTTTTTGTGTTAAAATTGTGGCATTTTACCTTACCTTGTGTTAATGTACAGTTAATTTTGTTTTAGGATTAATTTCAAACAAAATGAGCTAAAAAGAAAATAAAAGACACTGAGCAACAGAAATAAATGGGACGGAAAGGAAAGCACGGCATAAAGAATAAAATAGGCAGAGGGAGTGGGGATGGCAGTAAGAAAAAGAATAAAAAAGAAACGGCACAAAGGGCAGACAAGGGAGCAGAAATAATGAACTGATGGAGGAATAATCGAAGGAAAAGAAGAAGGGAGTGCGGCACAGCAAAAAATAAAGAGAAATGGGACGGAAAGCAGGGCATGGCAGACACGGAATGGTGGAGAAAAGAAAGAAAATAAAATAAAACTGAACAGGGGAGAAACGGAGGGAGGTCAGAGGTGAAGAAAAAGAAAAACAAATATAAGAGAATAGACACGGAGAGAGCAGGAAAAAAGAGAGATAGACACGGGGAGAGCAGGGAGAGGAGACAGCGACAGAAGCAGAAGGCGCAGGAAAAAGAAGTGAACGCAGAGAGAAAGGAGAGACTGACAGCGCAGAGAGACACGGCAAGGAGAGAAGAAGAGGCTTCACTCTATTTTTCTTGGTTTTATCTTCTCAAACCCAAGTTTTACTTTTGGTTTAATTTGAGAATAATGTGTAACTAATTTTTAGTAGTTAGGGGCTGTTTTGAAGCCCCGAATATGATTGTAAGTTTGTTGTGATATTGTGTTTGAATGACTTTTATGAAATGATGAAAATTGTTTCACTACTTATGTCATTGATAAATTCTTTATGTGTTTCTATGGATGCATACATAGTGAGCATATCTAGGATTTTAATGCTATGAATATATGTATGCCTGCCCTTGTTGAATGAGGACCTACATATGTTCTAGAGTAGCACTTGTTAATTGTGGTTAACATGTGAACCGATTTCTAGGATAAGTAAGACAACGCCAGTACTTATCATGCCTTGTGATGACTCAAACTCTTTTCGTTCTTAATGATTGCTACTTGTTAAATCTATGAACACGCCATTCTAGATTTCATGCTAGGGACTACGTTAAGTTGAAAACGCCATTCTCTTAACATACTACGTAAGAAAGAGTAATAGGTTGTGTTCTAACATTGAGCCAACTTGAGCATCTTCATCCAGAAATAAAAGGAATTTGAATGAAACATAATATATTTGCATGATTATTTGGTGGTGGATAACAATTCCCCTAACTCGTTTTTCTCAAACTTGTGATCTACTCAAAATCTGTTTCTGTACTGTTTTTGTACGATTTAATTTAAATAGCAAATCAACTCCAAAAATCCCAAATATTTGTGTGAGCATAGCTTGGTGTGTCTAGTTTATGTGTATAAAATTTCGTTGCATTTGGATAAGCATAAGTTAGTCTAATAATATTTGTTCGGTGGCTGGTCAGTGGAGACAACCACCCCGTTTTTTGTGACATTTTAAGTATTTGGATAAAACAATCTTCTGCGGGAAAGACCCTTATTTTCATATGCTACAATCGACAAATTTTAGTGTTAATAAGGAAAATTAATAGGATATTTGTGTGCTACTTTGTGGTGCGTTATAATTTCTACCACTGTATTCGGGCAAGATTACTGCTACAGGAGGCCAAACCAAAGTGTCTATAAAAGAAGAAAGAGAAATCAGAAATGAAGACACTCAATCAAACAAACAAATACAAGCACAAACTCTGCTCAAAGCCAGATTTTCCTTCAAACGAAGCTGTAGTCAGCCCAAGCCTTCATCCCTCTCGGGGATCAACCCTCACCCAAACCTTTTGTAATAGCTTGCTACCTCGTCTTAAAACTTGATGTAGTATCGATTTCTTTTTGTAAACTCATCTCCTTATCCCCCTTTCTAAAGCTCTCAAACCCCTTGATAAACCACAAAGATAGGAAGTTGCAAGACGATCAGCCTTGCCCAACCCTCTTTGGTTTTGTCTTTTCACTCATTAGCCTAGCAATATGTTGTATACTTCCAGTTGTATTCAAGTTATTTCTAGTAAGATGACGATTAAAAGACTCTCTCATTTCTTGAATCCGATTTGAATATGTCTTCACAGTTTAAACCAGATCTAAGTTCTAAGCTCTCGGGCATGTAAGATTGATCATTTCAAAAGTCCTTGGTCACAAGGCATAAAAAAGAACCTTATGTGGACTTAACCCATCCACGACAAGCTTTGATAACAAGAAGTCCGAAGTTACTTGAGGCGCAAGTATTTGACCTATCTCTTAGTTTTATTTCTATTATATTATGATTATAGTAGAACGTTTGAGTATAGAAGGAAATATGATGGGAAGCCTCAAGGCCTATATCTAAAGCCCTACAAAAGCACCTATTTGGGTTCATTCTGCTATGCGGGCTCGAATAATCAGAAGTATAATAGTTATAACACTTCTGCAATCAATGAAACAGACATCGTATATTCAAGTACTGGGTTAGTTCTTGATTGGAAGCCTCAAGGCCTACACCTAAGGCCCCACAAAGGCATCTGTCATAACTAACACAGCCTTTCGGGTATATGTACAACTAAAACTCAACATCCGTTTTACATCTGCCATGCTAAAGATGGCAGTGGCACGCCTGAACACTTAAAAGTTAATCTTGATTGCGAGCCTCAAGGCCTATACCTAAGGCCCCACAAAGGCACCTTTCAAAGTTAACTCTGTCCTTCTCTTTCAGCTTTGCCCGACAAGCTTTGCCCGACAAGCCTTGCCCGACAAGCCCGCCAGTAAAGCAGAAGCCCGACAGAAAGCATCAACCGACGCCAACCTCTCGGGGAGCTGTGTGCTCGTCGGCCAGGAAACATCCCCAGCGGAAATTCCAGCCACGAACATAGTTTTGGCACTCCCAGTAGGACCCACTTGATCAAAGAAATATGTCAAAACTACCAGAGGATTTGCAAACTACCTTGTTGCAAACGTTGCAAAGATTGGAGAACGCCTCCGCAGGCTCCAGAAAGGAAGCTGACCCGGTTATAAGACCAACTATTCCTATATCTTTACCTCAACTTGGGGAAAAAGATGATAGGGAAAAAGAAAGACTTAAAACCAACCAGCCAGAGGAAGCAGTGGTGGACAAACCTGCAGATCCCTTCTCATATGCCCCAGTAAATATGATCAGTATGGCATAGGCTGAGAAGGGGAAAGAAAGGTCACAAGGGAAGTAGAAAAAGGAAGACTGGCTGACAGATCCACAAAATGGGTGATCAAATTGCCCGAACATCCAAAAGCAGCCATAATCAAAGGGATGGTTCTGTGCAGTAAATGCCAATGCGAGTGTAAGCTCGAAATACCACCTGCAGGAGTCCTCATGGATCATGAGCTAATCAGGACGAAAGAAGAAAGAGAAAGAAATGAAGATCGTGAAAAAGTCAGACGGACTGCAGGAAGAGATACTTCCCAAAGTGTTTTTCAGCGGTTAGGAGGCGATTCCCAACCTAGAGCTTTATTAGAGATATTTCGTAATCATGAGGCTTCTGAGAAGGCAGAAGATAAGGATGCCAAAAAGTCAAAAGAAATGGGTATAGAGCATTCTCAATATGGCCATATGGGAAGAGAAGTCAAGAGGAGTGATAGGATAACAAATCATGTCCAGAAAGATAACCCTGCCCGCCTCGGGCGAAAATGGTACGTAGTTGGGAAAAATGGACAGCCCGTTAAACAAATGGGAGCCTCCATGGTCAGAAGGGTCCAAAGGCAACATAAAGCCTACATGAACTCCTTAAAGACCCCTGCGACGTCTGAAGCATCCAAGAATCAAAAGTTAGAAAAAAGGTCATCTGGGGGGAGTAGTCAGTTCCGCTGGAGGAGTAAAAAATAGGTGGAAAAGGCTAATAGCAAGACAGAAGGCAAGGTAAACCATGTACCGCAAAGCCTACATCCTGGGAAATATAGGATCTTGAGGATAGCTCAAGAAGATATGATCATGGTGCCAACTCCCGGATGGAAGACAGAGCCTATTTGCTTTGGAACTGTTTCGCCTGAAAGAAAACCACATTCTCTATCATTAGTGGATCCTTTCAGTGAGGTTACAAGGCAAACACTATATTCAGGCATGAATCAACAGGAGGGGGCACCAGAACCACTGCTTCCAGCAGATGCGATGGCTTAGTTAGATGAGTTCATTGACCAGATTGGGAGCAAGAAAGAAGAACTGCCAGAGCCTAGCAATTTTCATATCAACATGGCGTATGGGCTATCCGCCATGTTTGGTGCCAGACCTAATCAGCCCGCCACTATGGAAGGTGACTACGTGACAACTGAGCCAATGATGGCCCATGTCAATATGGAGATAACTGAAGAGGGAGAATCGGGAAAAGCTGAATCATCTGAAGCATCCAATGATGGTCCTTTAAGGATCTATACAGACAAAATGGTGTTCAGCCGCCCGAACATTTTGCTTGCCAATCATCTTAAGCCCATATATGTTACAGCTCATTTGGAGGGGGTGCCCTTCAAAAGGATTTTAATTAATGGAGGAGCGGCTGTTAATGTGCTACCGGCCAAGCAAATAAAAAAGTTAGGGAGAGGCACAGAAGATCTTATTCCTACAGACCTCACGGTTTCAAGCTTCTTGGGCGCTATCACCAAGACTCATGGGATATTGCCTTTAGAAGTGGATTTGGGGTCTAAACATATCATGCTGGCATTCTTTGTGGTAGATTGCACTTCCACCTATGGAGCCTTACTTGGAAGGGATTAGATCCACCAAAGTCTTGCTATACCCTCCACTCTACATCAGCAAGTGGTTGTTTATCATGAGGCAGACACAGAGGGACTAGGCTTTTGGGAGATGGTAGAGGCTGAATCACGGCCATTTCTCCCCACAGCCAATGTTGCGGAAGCAAGTTTCTACAATCCCAACGTAGGAATTTTGAAATGTTCAGGAGCAGATGAGAACGGCCGCCCTACCAAGGTGACGGCCCAAAAGCTTCTAGAACAAGGAATGATCCTTACTAGAGAGGAGTGGGATAGACCTTGTATCGTCCCAACGCCCCTACACCATCAATGACAGAACAAAAAAGGAAGGATCAGGTCATGGCAGTCAGGTCCCTGATTAAAAGACTGTTGGTGTATGGGAAAAGAAGAAGGTAAGAAATGGAGCTCTTAGACAAAGAAGAGCAGGAATGGCAGCTAGGAGCTTCGACCAGCCAGGATGAAAGCAGGGAGGAATCTTGTAGAGAAGAATTGAAGAGGGCCATCCAAATGGCCGAGTGCATATATGACCTAGATGGGCCAGACGACTTGCCCGAGAGCCCGGAGTTAGTTGAATTTTTGTGTGCAGAACCTGATAAGCCACCACCAGAAGTTCAGGATCCTTTGGAAGTTATTGATCTAGGGACAGAAAAAGATCCAGGACCAATACAAATCAGTGGTTTATTAGAGACTAATGATCGGGCAAAGATTATCTGTCTTTTGCAAGAATTTAAAGATTGTTTTGCTTCGCATTATACTAAGATGCCAGGTTTAGATTCAACCTTGGTGGAATATAGAATGCCCATCAAGGAGGGATATAAACCTGTTAAGCAAGCACCGCGAATGATGTCCAGCAAGAGATAAGAAGATTGACTGGTCTCTGGATTACTCATTGGAAGCTGTATTTTGATGGTTCCTACACTCAGAAGGCTTCAGGAGCTGGGATTGTAATTGTCAACCCTCAAAGGGTTTATCATTATTACTCATTTCTCCTAGATTACCAAAGGAACACTAACAATCGGGCAGAGTATGAAGCCTTAATAATTGGTTTGGAAATCTTGATGGATCTGGGGCAATGGAGGTAGAGGTCTTTGGTGATTCAGAGTTGGTAATAAACCAGCTAAATGGGGAGTTCAAGTGTAGACATATCACCATGGCAGGGTATTACTTGGCGGCCACGCAATTGCTGAGTTATTGGGATTCTGAGATATCAGTTAATCATGTTCCCAGGGGAACCAACCTAGCGGCCAACGAGATGGCGCAATTAGCCTCAGGCGTGCCAATATAGGAAAGAAAATATGGGGTGGATGTCGAGATTCAAATAAGAAACCTTCCTTCTATCCTGGAAAGAGGATTTAGTCTGGATGTAATGGTTCTAGAAACGGAGATGGAAGATTGGAGGTCGCCCATCATTCATCATTTAAAGGATCCCTCTTCACCCATAAGCAAGAAGAATAGACAACAAGCAACCAAGTATGTCTTATGGGCGAAGAACCTGTTAAGGAAAACTCCATACGGGTTACTATTGAAATGCTTAGGCCAAGAGGAATCCATGAGAGTAATGGCCGAAGTACATGAAGGAGTATGCGGAGCACATCAGGCTGGAACGAAGATGAGGTGGTTGCTTAGAAGGTATGGGTATTTCTGGCCTGACATGGAAAAAGATTGCAAGTCCTATGCTCGAGGCTGTGAAGAATGTCAAAGGCACGGACCCCTCCAACATGTGCCTTCAATGCCTTTAAATCCAGTGGTCAAGCCTTGGCCCTTCAGAGGATGGGCAATTGACTTCATCGGGCATATCTATCCAGCTTCTAGCAAGGGGCACACTTTCGTAATTGTAGCAACGGATTACTTCACCAAATGGGTAGAAGCCTCGGCCGTAAAATCCATAACCTCAGCTGCAGTCAAGAATTTTATTAAGACCAAAATTCTGTATAGATTTGGGGTGCCCGAAACTATAGTAACGGATCGTGGGCCATCTTTTATTTCAAAAGAAGTTGAAGAGTTTGCAAGCAAATACAAAATAAAGATGATCCAGTCCAGTCCTTATTACCCACAGTCAAATGGCCAGTCAGAATCCAGCAACAAGATTTTGGTAAACATTATCAAAAGAATGGTGATAGATAGTCCGGAAAAGTGGCATGAAAAGCTGGGGAAAACTCTGTGGGCATACAGAACTTCTAAGAGGGCAGGAACATGAACAACTCCTTATGCTTTAACTTTCGGGCAAGATGCAGTGCTTCCCATGGAGATCAATGTAAGTTCTGTCAGAATTCAAAATCAGTTTGGGTTACACAGTGAAGAATACATTGAAGCCATGTGTCAAGGGATTGAATACTTAGATGTAGCCCGAATTGAAGCCTTGAACCAGATTCAGGAAGGGAAGAAAAGCTGTTGCCCGAGCTTATAACAAAAAGGTGAAGATAAAGTCTTTCAAGGAAGGAGATTTGGTGTGGAAGAGAGTCCTTCCTCTAGGAGCTCAGCTTAGGGGCTTTGGAAAGTGGAGCCCGACATGGGAAGGTCCTTTCATGATTAGTCGAGTATTAGACAAAGGAGGATATTACTTGGCGGACCTCGAAGGAAAGTGGCAGAAACATCCCATTAATGTTAAATTCTTAAAAAAGTATTGTCCTACATTATGGGATATTAGAGATTGTTATATTGAAGAGGATGCAAGGTAAAGTAGGCTTCGGGATACCAAAATGCAGTGTATGTTCATCAATCATTCAAGAAGACAGAAAGACACAAAGCTGCTAAAATAATGTTTATTTCATTTCGACAAATTGGTGAAATTTACAACATATTCAATTCTGATGTGCTACGTTCGATTCCTTCTGGATGCAATGGTGTCTCAGCTGGTTTTCCGATGTCTTCATGGATAGAATCCGATCAGGTGATCGGGTTATGCGGCCAAGATGAGCTTGGTAGAGGATCTTCAGACAGAGTCATCACCATATATGATGGTGAAGCCTGACTTATCATGGCAACGAGCAGGAAGGCAAGCCTTCATGAGGAAACTACCTGACCAAGGGTGTTGGGGATAGCGGGGTGTTTTGACCAAAGGTGTTGGAGATAGTAGTTATCTGATGAAAACTTTTTTTCTCACGAAAATGAAGTTTTAGGAAACCCCACTTGAATCCTGAAGAACTCATTTCACAGTTTTAGAAGAAAACTAAGGAGGCAGAAACACTCGAGGTGGATAAAAGATGAGATCGAGGATGATTTGTTGAATGAGCTGGAATTTATAGGAATATCAGAAAGCAGTTCAAGAGTCGTGGAAAGATCAAGAGGCTCCGAGTTGCGTTGATCTCAACCAAAAGATACAAGTTCCAAGAACAAGGGTACAGGTGCATGCAGTTATTCAATCAATATTGGCGCCTGGAATTCCAGTCTGAATATTGATTGAAGGGGGCACTGTTTGGGTTAAAACTTGAACTTTGGGCTCAAGAAGAAGTTGGCCCAAAAGGAGGTTTAGAAGGGGAAAAGCTCGAAGCCCAACGAACAGCCCAGAAGGCAGAAAAGGCTTTTCCCGACTAGGTGCATATCATTTGCACCAGTTGCTCACCTGTCTAGAGACCAAGTGGTGTAGACCAGCCAGCTAATCTGCCCAAAAGCACTTTACAGTGGCAGTACAAGTAAATAGCTGATGAGTCACTACCCTTCAAGCTGTATTTGGGCAAGATTACTGCTACAGGAGGCCAAGCCGAAGTGTCTATAAAAGAAGAAAGAGAAATCAGAAATGAAGACACTCAATCAAACAAACAAATACAAGCACAAACTCTACTCAAAGCCAGATTTGCCTTCAAACGAAGCTGTAGTCAGCCCAAGCCTTCATCCCTCTCGGGATCAACCCTCACCCAAACCTTTTGTAATAGCTCTGCTACCTCGTCTTAGAACTTGATGTAGTATCGATTTCTTTCTGTAAACTCATCTCCCTATCCCTCTTTCTAAGCTCTCAAACCACTTGATAAACCACAAAGATAAGAAGTTACAAGACGATCAGCCTTGCCCGACCCTCTTTGGTTTTGTCTTTTCACTCATTAGCCTTGCAATATGTTGTATACTTCCAGTTGTATTCAAGTTATTTCTAGTAAGATGACGATTAAAAGACTCTCTCAGTTCTTGAATCCGATTTGAATATGTCTTCACAGTTTAAACCAGATCTAAGTTCTAAGCTCTCGGGCATGTAAGATTGATCATTTCAAAAGTCCTTGGTCTCAAGGCATAAAAAAAGAACCTTATGTGGACTTAACCCATCCACGACAAGCTTTGATAACAAGAAGTCCGAAGTTACTTGAGGCGCAAGTAATTGACCTATCTCTTAGTTTTATTTCTATTATATTATGATTATAGTAGAACGTTTGAGTATAGAAGGAATTTTGATGGGAAGCCTCAAGGCCTATATCTAAGGCCCTACAAAGGCACCTATTTGGGTTCATTCTGCTCTGTGGGCTCGGATAATCAGAAGTATAATAGTTATAACACTTCTGCAATCAATGAAACAGACATCGTATATTCGAGTACTGGGTTAGTTCTTGATTGGAAGCCTCAAGGCCTACACCTAAGGCCCCACAAAGGCACCTGTCATAACTAACACAGCCTCTCGGGTATATGTACAACTAAAACTCAACATCCGTTTTACATCTGCCATGCTAAAGATGGCAGTGGCACGCCTGAGCACTTAAAAGTTAATCTTGATTGCGAGCCTCAAGGCCTATACCTAAGGCCCCACAAAGGCACCTTTCAAAGTTAACTATGTCCTTCTCTTTCAGCTTTGCCCGACAAGCCCGCCAGTAAAGCAGAAGCCCGACAGAAAGCATCAACCGGCGCCAACCTCTCGGGGAGCTGTGTGCTCGTCGGCTAGGAAACATCCCCAGTGGAAATTCCAGCCACGAACAGAAGCCAGTGGAAAATCCCACAAGCAACAGCGCCTAGAACGGCAGACATGTGGATGGTGGTGATGTAAACACCCGAGCTGGAGCTTAACACGAATAAGGGAAGCAATTACAGATCTGAAAATTTGTGGGAGTGAAGGAAGATAGAGCCAAATGGTATAGATAGAAGATGGATTGATTAGAACCATGTAGGTGAAAAAATAGCAGGAAAATGATGAAGGGGAAGGTTGGAATTTGGAGCTTACCGATCGAATGAGTAAGTAGGCTGCCATGGAGACTCAATTTATTTAGAGAATGGAACATCACCCAGCAGAATACGCACCGTTGCCGGGGATGGAACTCGGGTCACCTGCGTGACAAGTGGATATACGCACTATAGATCTTGTTGTTCTCTTGATTGTTTTCACAATATTTAAACCAAATTTGTTTCACTATTTCGTTGTAAAAGTTTATTTTTAATTCAAGCTTTCTTCACATTTTCAAAGTAATTTTAAATTTTCATTGTTTCTAAATATAGAGATACCATAGATGGGACCTTCATTAGCTACTTAGTTATTGATTTCAAAGTCAATATTCGTACTTAACTATTAGGAGTAATGAAGGTTCACAATCTTATCAAATGTGTAAAGCACCAGATTAGTATCTCAGTGTATATGTTTGTTAAGGAAGTGCTGAGTTAGCACATTAGTTAGATTTGGTATTTATATATAAATACTCAATGTACACTTTATATATAGATTTAGTCTCTCAGCCAGTCAACCCCATGATGCGTTTTGCAGATTTTTTTTTTTTTTTTTCAATTTCATTGGTTCTGATCTGTAGCTTTTCAATTTCATGGATTTTGCAATTTGTTTTGGGTATGCGGGATTTGGTTGGGTAATTTCATTTCTAAACACTATTAGACTATTAGTTGAGGTTTGATTAGTTTGTGAGAAATTTTGGTTCTGCACTGCAACTTGTTTTGGGTATGCTGGGGAGTGTATCGATGTGGGGAAATTAGGGTTGTAATTAGGGTTGTTGGGGAGTGTCTGTCAATGTGGGGAATTAGGGCTGTTGGGGAAGTTAGGGAAAGACCAGGAAAAGAAAACACAAAAATCAAACTAATGACAATGTACAAAGAAAAAATGCTAGGGTTTGAGTGGATTTTATACGATCCAAAGTAGCTACTTAATTAGTTAATTTACGTGATTTGTAGTCCAAAAGCAACCAAATGACAACATTATAAATAAAGGGAATGAGCACTTTATGCGAATTCAGGAAATTATGGAAAGGCACATGGCCACAGATTGTTTTATAATTCATGTGAATGGCATCAGAAAACTTAATTATAAATATGTTCTTATAATATTGTGAGGACCATATGGAGTCATTATGGTAGCTAATGGTTTCATGACAATATATATATATATATATATATATATATATGTATATATATATATGTTTTGTATCCGTAGTCTTTGATTTGTTATCTGTAATCCGTAGACTTGATTGATGATTCTAGTTGGAAGACTTAAACTTTGTCAGTAACGTTGGCATATGTCAATTTGTTGCCTTATTCTTTGTTGCAGTGTTCTTTCCCGAAGTTGGTGGAGCAACTTTGGATTCTCATCATGGTTTTGTTGTTGAATTTGGTGACAATGGGGATGTTGACTTGGGTAGGTTCTTTGTTTGATTGATTTTGCCCTTGAAAAGTATAAACTGGGCTCTAATCCACTCCTCTGTTGTGAGTTTTAGCAGCGTTGCTAGACTTGAATGTGCATCTTCTTTATGTGATTTTCGGTTTATTCTACAGACACACCTTATCTTTGACAATATAGTCTAAGGTTATGATAGTAGTACCACTTCTCAAATGGCATATCTTTCCTTTTCTGTCAAATGTAGATGTGCAAAATTGATTTCATACTTGTAGGTTTTCATGTGGATGACTCTGAAGTGACTTTGAATGTGAACTTTGATGTTATGATTGTGTTGGAGATGTTAAAGTTTCATATTTCAAATTTTTTCATTTTTTGGAGGAAAAAAAAACCGAAAAAAATTAAAACCGTTGAGAACCGAACCCAGCCCTATTCCGTTATGGCTACAACGATGAACTCTTCCAATTCTTATTCTCCTACGAATTCTTCAGCCTCTGCTCCTCACGCTGAATTTTCTTATCCTCTACTGGCTCCGATTGCATCTGTCACCGTTCAGAATATCGCCGGTATGGTTCCGACGAAGCTGAATCGTCACAACTACATCACATGGCGCAACTTATTTCTTCCAATTCTGAAGCGATTTAAGCTTTTAGGGCTTATTGATGGCACCAACTTATGTCCCTCTCAATTTGTTCCTGACTCTGCTGGACGTCGTGTTCTCAATTCTGCACATGAAATTTGGTGTGAGCGAGATCAAATCTTGATGATTTGGATAAACTTGACTCTCTCTGAAGATCTTCTCCCTCTAATTGTTTGAATGGATTATTCCAGATCTCTGTGGCTCTCTCTGGAAAAACGATTTGTTGAGCTTCTCGCACACACATTCACAGTCTTCGTGCTAAGATTTAGACGATCCAAAAAGGTGATTCTTCGATGACTAATTACCTCAATTCAATTAAAGAAACTTCTGACAAATTGACTGCTACGAGTGAACCAATTTCTGAGTCTAATCTGGTAACTTATATTCTTTATGGCCTCCCTAATGATTACGAATCATTTGTTGATTCTATTGAAACCAGAAATGTTACTTCTGATGAACTTCATGGTTTACTTTTGAGCAAGGAAATTTCCCTTCAAAAGCATAAAACTTGATTGACTGCATCAAATTCATTTACTCCATTTCATGCTTATGCTACTCAATCTTCAAATAATTTTGGTCATAACTCTGGATTCTGAGGGAATTATCGAGGACGTAATCAGAATTGCAACAAATTTAATCAAAATCGTAATTTTGGGGGAAATTGCTCTATTACTCAAACTGGTGGAATTCTTGGTACTGGTCCATCTCGATCTGGATTCCAGTCTAGTCAATCGTCTTTCTTCTCTAGGAAATCAATTTCATGTAAGCTTTGTAATCAGCATGGTCATCAAGCTCCTCATTGTTTCTGCCTATCTCAATTTGCTTCTTCAATGATTTCTGGCAACAATCAATTCTCTGGCAACCATCAGTTTTCGAGTTGTTCTCCCATGGCTATGTTGGCAGTAACTAATCCTACACCCAATTATTAGATTACAAACAGTGGTGCTTCCCATCATGTTACTCCAGATCCTTCTTCTCTCAATTATGTTATTCCTTACACTGGCAATAAGCAGTTATTTGTTGGCGATGGTAAAGGTCTGTGTATATCTCATATTGGTCATGCTTTTATACGCACATCTAATGCAGCTTTTAGACTTAGAGATGTCTTACTTGTGCCACAAGCTTCTCATAATTTGTAATCTGTGTACAAATTTATCCATGATAACTAGTGCTCTTTAACTTTTGATCATTTTGGATTCTATATTAGGGATCTAAGAACTGGGAATATGCTCTTCCATAGCCCCAATGAAGGTGGTCTTTATCCATTCTACTGGACAACTTCCAATGGATCTTCTGGAATAATAGTGTATCCTCGTGCGTTGATAGTTACAAAGGCCGATATTCATCTCTGGCATAAAAGGCTTGGACACCCTTCTAGTGCAGTTTTACATTCTGTTTTACAAACTCATCATTTACTTGTAATTGGTCTAGTAAATAAATTGCCAATTTTTGTAGCTTGTAAAATGGAAAAAGCTTCTAAGATTCCATTTTATGTGTTGCCTTGTAACTCTGTCAAACCATTTCATTTGGTTCATGCCGATGTATGGGGGCCTTCTCCTACCTCTTATTGTACTTGTAACAAATAATACTTAATACTAGTGGATGATTTCACAAAATAAAGTTGGTTATACCCTTTGTTTCTTAAATCAGATGTTGCTTCAATACTTAAAACTTTCATTCTCAAAGTTCAAACATTGTTTGCATCTAAAGTTCAATGTTTGAGATCAGATTCAAAGGTTGAATTTTTAAACAAAGTACTTCAAGGTTTCTTTAATGGTCAAGGCATTACACATCAGCCGAGTTGTCCTCACACACATGAACAAAATGGGTGTGTTGAGAGGAAACATCGACAAGTTGTAGAAATGGGCAGGACCTTACTTTCGCATAGTGGTTTACCTCCTAAATTTTGGGTTGAAGCTTTTTAAACAACGATTTATCTAATTAACAGGTTGCCTCCACAGACTTCATCCTTGAGTCCATAGGAAAAATTGTTTCAAGCCGCACCAAAGTATCACACATTGAAGCTTTTTGGTTGTGCCTGTTATCCATAGCTTAAACCTTACTCCAGTCACAAGTTAGAACCAAAGAGTAAACTGTGCATTTTTCTGGGATATAGTTTAAATCACATTGATTATAGGTGTTATGATCCAATCACTAAGAAGCTTTACATCTCAAGGCATGTTGTGTTTGATGAGAGTTTCTTTCCTTATCTTCATCACAGTTTCTCAGTTACTACAACTCTTGCAACGTCAAAATCCACTCATGCAGCTTCTTCAATCTCAGTGACTATACATGTGCAATCTACCTCTTCACTTGTTGGAAGTATGCACACAAAGCCACTCATTTGATGTAATAGCTTTTTGGAATACTTAATATGTTAAACTTTTATATGTTTAACGGAAGGGCAATACTTATTGTTAATCACTATTTATTGAATCATGTGTTTAATCAATAAGAGAATCCAAGGGATGTATTTGACATAAGAGATAAGTGATCTAATGAGTTAGATTAAGGAGACCTTTCTCTTATGTTCATTCCTAAAACGTTCCTAGCCATAGGATTGCCAATTGGGCATTGACAATCCGCTAAGGTTAGTATGTGTTATGTTGACTCAAACGTGAGTATGAACTAGTCTCAAGTCATTTGGTGTTGGACACTAAGACAAACACATAGGTGCTCGAAAGAGTAATCGAGTACACTGAACTGCGATTAATGAGAGTTCAAACATACATGTCATGTACGAACTCTAAGGTTACAATATGCAAAGTAGTCCTTAGACCTGAGGCATCATAGATGTCTAATGGTTAGGTCCTTAATCTTTGATCATGACAAAGGCATTCCCTCGGATTGTCCACGGCATTGTTGGGGTCATGTGATCTAGTCAGGTAGGCATATGAATGCACAACAAGGGATCTCTAACCTTCCATGGTGGAAGGAGTATACTCTAAAATATGATTCTAAAGTCTTTGGCCAAAGCAAATGAATATGACTAAGGAAGATGTTCCAAATCATATTCAAGGGAATCATATAAGAAAGTATCACATTGGATAGTAGACATGAAACAAACTATCACTTAAAACAATGTGGTTAAGAGTATTGTATTAGAGAATGACCGTATTGCATTGTAATTGTAACTGAATAGGTTCTCCAACCAATTCTACTTAGCTTGGGTAACCATGACATACTGCTAGGTGTCACTCATGGTTTGTGGAAGCCCTATTGATTAGCAAACACTAATCATCAAAAAGGGAGAATTGAAATGTGGTTTCAATTCACAATCGATAGTTAAGAGTAATATCGCCCACTGCCTCGCTAATTGGAACCTAATGGATCGCACACCAAATAAGGATATATGTGAAGCAATTAAATGAAATGGATAAGCAATTAAATGGTTTAATTGAAGAATGGTCAAGATTAATTAATTAGTTAATTAATTATACGAAATGTTCGTATTGGGCTTTTAAGTTGGTTTTGGGGCTTCGGGGCCCAAAAGTGTTTTGGTCCACAAGGCCCATTATGTTTAAGTTGTATGACAACTAAAACAAAATGGGCAATAAGCCCAATAACAATATATAGGCCAACCATTTAGGGTGAGGGTATGCAAGTTTGCTTAATTGCAAGTTTGCCACTCACCTAAGAAATGAAGTATAAATTCATCTTTATAGCTTTGTTTTCAATTAGGGTTTTCTAAGCTACTTGGGGAAAGTTATCTAGCAAATTTACTTCCCTAAGTGATCCATTTTCATCCTCACAAATTACATCCTTGGTGAAGAGACATAGAGACATCAAACTTTTGGTGTTTTGGAGAACTAATCCTCAAATCCTCAAAGAAGCAAATGAGCACTAAAAGGAGGAAAATCACAAGGAAGATCCAAGGAGCAAGGAGGTGACTTGAAGGCCCTCCACTTGGGTGAATCCCTTGTGTAATCAAGGATGAGCTTCAAGGGTAAAGAATCTCTAAATTCTTAATTATCTTTAATGTTGTTAAAGAGTCTTTTGGTTCACCATATACTAGGCTTTGAAAGTCATGGGTTTCATGAATTGTTTTTGGATGCATGCCTACTTTAAAGAGTTCATTGTTAGCATATGTATTCAAATGTTCATACATGTTCTTAGCTAGGACAAAATTTTTCCTTCATCACTTACAGTATCTCAATCTCAAGAATCTGCTAGTACTGATACCTCTCGTGCATCATCATTACATGTCACTACATATGCTACTTCAACATCTACACCATCACTACATGTCACTGACTCAATTGTTGAGGAACCTGTCTTATCAAAAGTGTTGGAAATGTGCCCTAAAGCCATTCATATGATGATACTTTATGGATATTTCACATGTTAAACTAATCTAGTTTACATATAAAGGGAAAACATTATTGTTTGAGACGTCTCATATAAATGTTATATGCTTAAACGATAAAGTCCAAGGAATATGTGATTGGAAGAATGCAATCTAATGAAGTTAGATTAATGAGACCATTCTTTCGTAGACACATCCTAAACGTTCCTGATCATAGGATTGCCAATTGGGCATTGACAGTCCGATAAGATCAGTACGTGCTATGTCTTCTCTCAGGGAGAGTGACTAGTCTCGAGTCATTGGTGTGTGTGACATCAAGACAAGTACGTAGGTGCTCAATAGAGAATGAGTTCACTGAACACGATCAACAAGGAGTTCTCATACTCATGTCACATGAGAACTCATGTTTGGGATAATGCAAATTAGTCCTTTGACCTGAGGCATCACAGTTGTTGTCTTGTGGTTAAGTCCTTGATCTTTGATTATGTCAAAGTCACCCCATCGGGGTGTCCACGACATCATTGGGGTTAAGCCACTTAGTTATGGAGACAAGTGAATGCGCAACAAGGGATCTCTAACCTTCAATTGGCTTGAGGGAGAATACTCTATGATATGATTAAAATCTCTGGCCAGAGTATGAATGAGATTTGGGAATGCGTTCCAATTCACATTCAAAGTAATCATATAAGCACAAGAATCACATTGGATAGTAGACATGAATAAATAAACTATCAAACCAAACAATGTGGTCAAGAGTATTAGATTAGAGAAATACCGTATTGCATTTGTAATCCTAAACTGAATAGGTTCTCTACCTCTTCTGATTAGCTTGGGTAGCCATGATATGCTGCTAGGGGTCACTCATGGTTTGTGGAAGCCCTAAACGTGTGTAATCACTAAAGGGAGAATTGAAAGTAAGTTTCAATTCACAATCGATGTAAAATGGTTTTAATCGCCCACTGCCTCGCTAAAAGGAACCTAATGTATCGTACACCAAATAAGGTGGAGATTGAAGAAACAAAGGAGATGAATTAAATGGTTTAATTATTTATGGCAAGGATTAATTAATATGTTAATTAATCAAACGAATAAGTTCGTTAAAGACCTCGGGATAGTTTTTGGACCTTAAGGCCCAATGGGCTTCGAACGTCAAAGCCCATTGACTTAAGTTGTATGACAACTTAATGAATAAAGATTCACAAAGGCCCAAAAGCCCATATCCATTTAGTGTTGAATTAGGGTTTTTGGTTCTTTAGGTCATTTAAAGAAGTGACTATATAAAGAACTTTATAACCTAAAATTCATAAGTTGTTGATTTTAGAGAAAATTGGTGAGAACACAAAGCTTCCATTTCTCTCTAAGAGGCCAACCACCTTGGGGGATATTGTCTAGCAATTCTATTTCCTCAAGATCACTCATTTCCTCTCCAATCCAACCTTGGTGTAGAATCTTTAGAGGTTCTCAATTTTGGGAACTTGGAGAACCTATTCTTCTAACCAAATCCATGGAGCTAAGAAGCAAGGAATGAAGGCCCTATCTCTTGGGTGATTATCCTTTGCATATGCAAAGAGGAATCTACAAAGGTAAATATTTCTCAACTAATAAATGTTGATTTAAAAGTTGAGTCAAGGTTCACCAATCTACTAGGCTTTGAATTTCATGGTTGATGTTTTGTTTTTGAATGCATGAAAGCATGATTCCGCCTTTAATTTGTTAATTGCATGCTATATGATGTTATTCAAATGAACATGTTTTCACAAAAATTTCCTTCAAGTGGTATCAGAGCCTAGGTCTAGTAGTTGGTGAATCATTTTGGGTTTTGTAGTTCATAGTTTTTTGATTTAAAAATTGTAATATGTTACAAGCTTTATTCTTGTTTCTTTGAATGTAAATTTTGTTAGAAAATTTGTCATCTCAAATGTTGTAGATGTAGTTCATATGAGCATGAATTTTGGAGCTAAAATTTGGTGCCATGTTTTTGGGGAAATTCGGCCAAATCCAAAGGGTGATTTTTTGGGTTCATGTTTGTCTTGTTAAAATGGTTTTAAAGTGACTTTTGGAACCCCTAAGTACCCTAGGATGTTAACCCTCTTTTGAGTGATGAAAATTTGAGTTTTGGTGAGTGAAAACATTCATGGAGCTATTATGAGTTTTCATGAGTGTTCTTCAATGTTCTTGAAGTTCTTGCCAAGAACAAAAAGTTTTGAAGTTTTGATTCAAAATGTTTTATGTTTTTACATAAAGTTTTGGTTTAATTTTAGTGGGTGATTTTAGTGGGTGATGATTATTTGTAAAGTATTATTAATGGTTTAAATGGTAGACAAACTTTTTTAAAAGTTTGACATAAATTCAATTAATGGCTATAATGGTAGACAAACTTTTTTAAAAGTTTAACATAAATTCAAAATATTTCATCTTTACCTCACCTAACAAAACCCACTTACAAAAACTTTGTAAAAATCATATTTTTTCTATCATGGCCGGCCACCCTACATGTAGGGTATTTTTGGGTCTTTTATTCAATTACATAAAGTTTTGATACTTTTGTGTATTTGCACTTTGGCCCAAAAGTTTACGTTTTTACGTTAAGGTCCAAAAACGCTAAAGGACAAATTGTTTTGCTCCTTTAATGAAGTTTTTTTGTATTTGTTGAAATTTTTGGGTTCTAGTTGTAATTACATGAAGTAGTGGACTTTTGTGTTTTTACAAAGTGACCCCAAAAGTTTGTGTTTCGCAATATAGCCCAAAAAGTTGTGGTTATTGCATGATGGCCCAAATTAAGTAGGGAACAAAAATTGTTTTGTCTCTTTAAATGAGAATTGGATTTTCATTTCATTTAGCTCCATTTAAATCAATTTTATGGATACAAAAACCAAATGAAAATGTTGCATTCAATTTAATTAATTAAAGTGTTGATTAATTAAAGGGTGATTATGAACCTAAGCCTACGATAATTGAGCTATGTGATAGGCCGTTTCAAATTTGTTTGAACCATGGGAATGTGTAGATTAATTTTGGTTGTAATTTGATTTGATCAAATGTTGTAAAAGAGCATAAGCTCTTCTTTACTTTAAAGTAATTTGTTTTATGCAAATGTTGTAAAGAGCATAAGCTCTCTTTTACTTTGAAGTACTTCTTTCTTGCTTTATTTGATATGCATGAAAATGAAGTAGTTGGGTCCAACGCCCCTAAGATAACACGCCTTAATGTGATTAAACGCGTAACTAAAATCAATCTCCATCCCTAGTCCGAGATTCAACACTAGGCTCGTGTTGAATCTAAACAAAGGTTCATAGTCATCCTAAGGCCCTAAGGCAACTATATAGTCCATCAAATGAATGCAAACCTAATGTTAGTAGTATCATATACTCTTGCTTTAAAAAAACCGTTTTATAAGCATAGTGGGAGTATTATATACAACTAAAAACAAATGGACCAATAGTTGTAATAGGACCAAAATTGTTTTAATGTAGATTAAAATGAATACTTATATGTGATGAGACCTAAAACCCTCAACCAAACCATTATTAAGTTGAAAAGCGTGAGAGTGCTTAGAACACTCTTTCGTGGCCTTCCACCGTGGTAGGCTCCAATCGTTTATGACTTGTACACCGGCTTCACCCTATCATGGGGGAGTACAAAGTGCATGCTTATACTCAGGAGGAGTCTATATACATACTTGATGAGGTGAGTGTAGGCAACGAGGATGGCCGACATCGTATCATCGTGAGGCTATTCTTGAACCCCTTCACGCACTAAGCATGGTGGGAATGACTTAACTAAGTGCAATGGCGCCGACATCGTATCATCGTGAGGCAACATTCTCTAGAGGCCAAATTGATGGGTACTTGCATTAGTTGCAAATGAGTAAGCGTACTCTCTCATTATTATTAATGCTAGCCAACATCATATCATTGTGAGGTGGGCTTGGTAATAGTGAGTCTCCCATAACCTACTAAGAGTTTCATCCAAAACTCTCGAATTCCAATGAGGGATATGGAATTTGCCAAAAATAGTGGGTGGTGCTATTTGATTTAAAGACCCAAATCAAATGGCTTAAAATCAATCAATTTATATTCGTTATGTATTTGTTTACCAATATATTTGCAAACGCTATCCAAAACTTGACAAAGAAAAGCAGAATGTTTTAGTTTCCGGACTTGGTAACACAATCCTAAAGATTGTCTTAAATGGATTGTGCATGTACCTAAGAAGTCTCATCCTCACAATCTTCCTATTGATAATGTATCATTGGAAGAACATGTTAGAAATGTCTATCATGAAGAGGACAACACAAACAACCAATGCTTATTCCTTCGTTATATGAACAAAGTAACTTATGAAGAAATGAGAGTTGCCTTGAACAACTCTTGAAACTTTGTAATTATGTTTAGAACATAATGGTTGGTTGACAAAAATAGTCCATCAACATGGACTTATGATGATTTTGAATCATTGAGTGTTGAAGTGATAAACCACTTAACGAGACGGAAACTAGGCTAGGACTTCACCTTTATGTCCCTATCCTAATGGTTCACTAAGTTTATTGTAAACTATGTAGTGAACAATAACCAAACACTCTCCAAAATGTTTGATGTGTATAACACAATTGAAAAAGGTTTCAAGAGAGATAGTGGGAGTTTAGGGACCAAGACTATTGTAGTCAAAGGAGAAGTCAAATGAAGAAGATAAAATTAACTCCAAGGGAACAAACTTTCTTTATGAAAGGATGGACATTGGAAGGGGTATTTGCAAGAAATGTCTTGCAAGTGTCAAGAACACACATTTCGAAGGTGTTGTAAATTGTTCTTGAATAGTTCAAAACAGTTGGTTCTTCTACTTGAATGCTTGATTCCGTATTAGTAACTATGTTTTACAATCGTTGTAAAAGTGTGGCTAATAAGAAGTAGAAGATTAATGAGAGAAGAGAAAGTACTTCACATTCGGAACGTGAATAAAATATAGATCTCTGCGAAAGCAGATGGTACTAACTTCCTCATATGAACTACCAAAGAAATTGGAAAAACCAAAGATTGTCTTTACATTCCAATTTTAAGGAACTTAATTCCGTCACTATAGTAGAGATGGATGAATGTTTTGTTTGACAAAACATTGTTCTTTATTAATCACTGATTGGATTATAGTAATCTAATTGATTGTCTCTATAGTAGAGATGATATGGTAGTGTTAACTGTTTAGAATATAATGATGCTTAAAACCCAAAAGGTTTCAAAGAATTCAAGAAATGTAAGTTGATGAGTAAGACGTCTAAAGTACTTACCCCCTTAGATTTGATCCAAGGAAAGGTAACACTTTAGATGAGTTTCCTTGAAAGATATCAAGGAAATTAGCATCATAAGATAATGATTTTCTCCATTAGGAGAAGAACGAACTTGAATAAGATTTAGTTCGTTGGATATTATCAATTACCCATATATAGGATATATATGCTTCTAAAACAATATGATTGTCAATTAGAAGATCTTCCAAAATTTTCATAACTCCATAGGATGTAGTTGGAAAGAAAGACAAATCTTAATCATGTTAAGATTTGGGATTGTGTGCTAATGAGCAATATTTGTTTAAAAATTATCTTGTGGATATTCTTAAATTAACCTTTGGATATCTCTTCTATAAACCAACCAACAAATGTTGTTTGTTGAGTAGTTCATTGTAATCCTACAATGTGATTTGCCTTAGAGCAAATGAACTAGGAATAGAACTCAAAAGAATGGGTTCTTTGAGAGACAAGATGATAATCAACAAATATAACAACCTAGTTCCTATACCACAAGCTCCAAGGTAGTCAAAAAAGAATTTTAAACCGTCTCAGTTGAATGGTTTGAACTTTATGACTACATTGAGTGTATATACAACATATACTCAAGCAAATGGTAAAGTACCATTTGACCCGAAATAATGAAACCTTTATAGCTAATTGGTAGCTTAAGGTGACTACAATCAAAGAGAATGGTTGACTTTGAAGGAACCATTTTTGACGTAGTCTTAGTTTCAATTAATTCGAAGATAGCTAGCTACAACTAAATGTTGATTCAATGTTTGGACATAATATAGGTTTCCGAAACCATTATTAAGATAGTCTTGATAATTTATGTCTAAAACTATGAATCACAAATCATGTAAGTTGTAGAGATCCAACCATCATGGATCTAAGCAAGCTAGTGGGAGCCATAAGCGTCTTATGAGAGAAAGATCAAAATTGTTTGATTTCTCATATAGATGTAAATGAATCTTTTGTTTACTAGGTTTACAAAAGATTAGTGGGAGTTAATCATATTCCTAAATTTAAATATATGTATGATATATTAATTTTGGAAATGAAAAGAATACTTCATTGTTAAAGTTATGACTTTAAACTTTCTATAACGATAGAATGTATATGGGAGACATAGTCTATATACATGGGATGGAAATCTATAATGATAGATTTTAGGATATAATTGGATTATATCATGCCCTAATAATAGACAAAAGGATGCTAGGAATTTTCTCATATGATGATAAACTTCAATAAGAAGAACAACTCTAGTGAGACTAGGAGGTAGCTCTTCTCAAAGGGAACGTACCATTTGACTCCCAAAGAAATAATGCGTAAATCGAATCCTTTATGCATACGCAGAAAGGTGATTTGCGTATTTCATATTGTATGAAAAACATTGATATGAGTTGTACCTAGAAAGGTACAAGGCGATATCAATGCAAGCCCAGGATCAGAACCATGGCAACTGTCAAGTGAGTCCTTAAGTATTTAAGAAATACTAAAGGATATGTTCCTCGAAGAATGAGGAAGAATTAGAGTAACGTAATGGAAGCGTAAATGTATTAGATTATGAATCTAATCCATCATTGGATGTTTCTTCATTATGAATGAAGAGATAAACAGGTATCCCTTTATTATGACTAAAGAGATATTTGGATGGAAACATTAAAGTAATGACTTTAGTGTGTTCCATTATGAATGCAAAATATATTGCCATATAGAAGTTTACAACAATGTTGTTTGGATGGGAAAGTTCATTTATGAACTCTCTATTCGGTTCCAACCAGAAAGTGTATCTAGTGTACTGACACTATGACACTAATGGGGCGATAGCTCAAGCCTGGGAATCAAGGTCTCATCAAGATCCGAACTCATATGAGAGACTGAACCACATGATTGGGAATCATGTATAATGGTGACGTCGATATTCTCAAGGTTGCTTCTATGGATAACATATAGATATCCATTTCCTAGGCCTACTACTCAGCCATTTAGGAAATGACTACAGAAGAGGAATCATAACAGATGACCAAGCTGATTGGCTCTAGTGCAAGTGGGAGATTGTTGGAAATGTGCCCTAAAGCCATTCATATGATGATACTTTACGGATATTTCACATGTTAAACTAATCTAGTTTACATATAAAGAGCAAACATTATTGTTTGAGACGTCTCATATAAATGTTATATGCTTAAACGATAAAGTCCAAGGAATATGTGATTGGAAGAATGCAATATAATGAAGTTAGATTAATGAGACCATTCTTTCGTAGACACATCCTAAACGTTCCTGATCATAGGATTGCCAATTGGGCATTGACAGTCCGATAAGATCAGTACGTGCTATGTCTTCTCTCAGGGAGAGTGACTAGTCTCGAGTCATTGGTGTGTGTGACATCAAGACAAGTACGTAGGTGCTCAATAGAGAATGAGTTCACTTAACACAATCAACGAGGAGTTCTCATACTCATGTCACATGAGAACTCATGTTTGGGATAATGCAAATTAGTCCTTTGACCTGAGGCATCACAGTTGTTGTCTTGTGGTTAAGTCCTTGATCTTTGATTATGTCAAAGTCACCCCATCGGGGTGTCCACGACATCATTGGGGTTAAGCCACTTAGTCATGGAGACAAGTGAATGCGCAACAAGGGATCTCTAACCTTCAATTGGCTTGAGGGAGAATACTCTATGATATGATTAAAATCTCTGGCCAGAGTATGAATGAGATTTGGGAATGCGTTCCAATTCACATTCAAAGTAATCATATAAGCACAAGAATCACATTGGATAGTAGACATGAATAAATAAACTATCAAACCAAACAATGTGGTCAAGAGTATTAGATTAGAGAAATACCGTATTGCATTTGTAATCCTAAACTGAATAGGTTCTCTACCTCTTCTGATTAGCTTGGGTAGCCATGATATGCTGCTAGGGGTCACTCATGGTTTGTGGAAGCCCTAAACGTGTGTAATCACTAAAGGGAGAATTGAAAGTAAGTTTCAATTCACAATCGATGTAAAATGGTTTTAATCGCCCACTGCCTCGCTAAAAGGAACCTAATGTATCGTACACCAAATAAGGTGGAGATTGAAGAAACAAAGGAGATGAATTAAATGGTTTAATTATTTATGGCAAGGATTAATTAATATGTTAATTAATCAAACGAATAAGTTCGTTAAAGACCTCGGGATAGTTTTTGGACCTTAAGGCCCAATGGGCTTCGAACGTCAAAGCCCATTGACTTAAGTTGTATGACAACTTAATGAATAAAGATTCACAAAGGCCCAAAAGCCCATATCCATTTAGTGTTGAATTAGGGTATTTGGTTCTTTAGGTCATTTAAAGAAGTGACTATATAAAGAACTTTATAACCTAAAATTCATAAGTTGTTGATTTTAGAGAAAATTGGTGAGAACACAAAGCTTCCATTTCTCTCTAAGAGGCCAACCACCTTGGGGGATATTGTCTAGCAATTCTATTTCCTCAAGGTCACTCATTTCCTCTCCAATCCAACCTTGGTGTAGAATCTTTAGAGGTTCTCAATTTTGGGAACTTGGAGAACCTATTCTTCTAACCAAATCCATGGAGCTAAGAAGCAAGGAATGAAGGCCCTATCTCTTGGGTGATTATCCTTTGCATATGCAAAGAGGAATCTACAAAGGTAAATATTTCTCAACTAATAAATGTTGATTTAAAAGTTGAGTCAAGGTTCACCAATCTACTAGGCTTTGAATTTCATGGTTGATGTTTTGTTTTTGAATGCATGAAAGCATGATTCCGCCTTTAATTTGTTAATTGCATGCTATATGATGTTATTCAAATGAACATGTTTTCACAAAAATTTCCTTCAAAAAGCACCTCACAACACTCATCCAATGATTACTAGAGCCAAATCTGGAATTCATAAACCCAAAGTATTCACAGTCACGAAGCATCATCTTCCTTCTTCAGTTGATCTACTCACCAAGATACCATCAACACCAACTACTTACCTACAAGCTTCTAAATATGCTCCTTGGATGGCAGCAATGCAAGCTGAGTTTCAGGCCCTTCAATCCATAGGTACATGGGATTTGGTACCTTATCACTGATGCGAAAATAAATTAACGCACAAATTTAAACCCTATTTGTGACAGTTGTAGTATATGGATAAGTAGGGATCGTTCTAACCGGGGATTAACTAGGGATGCTAACCAAAGTAAAATTAAATTAAAAACGTAAAAACAAAATTTAAAACACTAAACTAAAATCAAAACACTTAACTAGAATGACTCAAAATAAATCTAACAAATAAACTAAAGCAAATCAAAAGACTCAAAATAATTCAAGACTCTAGAAAACACAAACTAAATTTATTTCTAACAAATTTAACACTTTAAAATAAATGGGGATTGATTTTTGACGAAATTGATTTTAAAACAAAAATTTAAAAACACACTTCAAAGAAAATATATTTTTTCTTTTAGAATTAAAATAAAATGATGAAACGTTAGTTAGAGGGTTCCTTATCCACACATGAACAAATGCATATAATTTGATTCCCGCGTTAATTTATTTTCGCATCAAATTTTTGGCGCCGTTGCCGGGGATTAACTAGGGATGCTAACCAAAGTAAAATTAAATTAAAAACGTAAAAACAAAATTTAAAACACTAAACTAAAATCAAAACACTTAACTAGAATGACTCAAAATAAATCTAACAAATAAACTAAAGCAAATCAAAAGACTCAAAATAATTCAAGACTCTAGAAAACACAAACTAAATTTATTTCTAACAAATTTAACACTTTAAAATAAATGGGGATTGATTTTTGACGAAATTGATTTTAAAACAGAAATTTAAAAACACACTTCAAAGAAAATATATTTTTTCTTTTAGAATTAAAATAAAATGATGAAACGTTAGTTAGAGGGTTCCTTATCCACACATGAACAAATGCATATAATTTGATTCCCAGTTATGGCTTCGACAAACGAATAAATGACAACGCTCCAAGTTAATTAGGTCCGCTTAAATTAACCTTCAGATTTCCCTAGATTCATTGAATTGGACGGGAAACGCATCACAACCAAATTATTTTTATCAAGTTCCCTAACTATGGAATACGCATGATAGAGAGACATATCAAAAATCATTATGTTCAATGGAAATCATAAGCATCGACTAGGCATTCATAACTATGGAATACGCATGTTAATCCAACCTAGGGTTTACTAAACACAATCGTGACTAGCGATTTTTACTACTCATGAATATAAGTTCATAACGATTAGGTGAAATTCCCTTATATCCTAGCATCAAGTCTAAGCATGCAAATTAAGTGTCGACCCTCAACCCACATACATAAACAAGTTCTTAATCAACACAGAAAAATAAACCACATCCAACGTTCAAGAATTCATAACTGGAGTAAATCAAATCATAATAAACAATTATCCATGGTTTCAAATTCACCTCTAACCAAACAGAAATTAATTACACATGTTTAATATAATTGGAAAGCAAATTAAATTAAACATGAGTTTTAGAAAAATAAAACCAAACGAGGAAGCTTGCTGTGCTGTGCTTAAGCTGCCTCCCCCGAGGTCCTCACTGCCTTAAGGGCAGCACCTCAATGAGTTCCTCTCGCCCTCACGCGTATGGTTGACCCGCCTACTGCGCCTGTCTCCCTTGCGTCAGTCCTCCTGTGCTTCTCCCCGTGTCCTGACTTCCTTGCTGCCAGGCAACGCCTTCTCTTGCGTCAGCCTCCTGCCCTCACGCGTCTCGCACGTCTTGCTCCTGGCAGCTGCTCCTCTTGGCTTATTTCACGCTGCCAGCTGCCTAAGGGCAGCCTCTTTCCGTTTCCTCCCTCTCGCTCCCCGAGCAGCCTACCCTCTTTCTGCACCTTTTATTTCTCTGTTTCTGCGTTCCACGCCAGCTGCAAAGGATGTCCTCATCATTTCAGCTTGCTGCCTCATCATTTCTTTCCAGCTCTCCCATGCAAGCTGTCCACTTGCTTTCCTCACTTCTAATATTCCTGTCCGAGGCCTCTAGCTCCTTTCTCTCTTATTTTATTCTGCCAACAAGGCAGCAACAACTCCCATCATTCATCGTCATCATATATATATATATATATATATATTTATAATTCTATCTTATTTTTATTAACCAAAAATAGTGGGCAATGCAGTTTTGACGATTTTATTACTAAAAATATACACTTATGTTATTTTTATTTTCTTAGCTAGATAAATTCGATAAAACACAAAAACAAAGTAAATAGCACAAAAATATGAGAAACTAACTAAGAAAAGACGAGAGAATTTGATGTAAAATATGTATAAATATGAGCTTATCAAATACCCCCACACTTAGCTTTTGCTAGTCCTCGAGCAAAACAAACGAAAACAGAAAAAGTAATAACATGAAAATTATTAGTTTCCCCCTATATGACCCTCATAGAATTTCATTTGAGAACACAGTCATCAAGAACCATAGCTAGCACCAACAAACTAATCCAAGTTCATTTTCCTTACTCAAATATTAGCAGTAATCTTTGAAACATCCTTGAAGTGTAGTGTGTGAGATAGCCATGTTAATGCAATTTCAAAATTTTTATTTTTAAAATCACCATATGCAAACTAGCGACATTCTCACGGGATATACACTCAATCACACATGTGTTTAGTTTTAATGTGTTTCGCTCAAAGAATCAAATGTGAAAGTTCTTCCATAAGCTTGCATAAAGATCACTTCTCCACAGTCATAATTGCAAAACTTAAATCAAGAGGACTTTTATTGGATGTAATGAGGCTTAGGGATAGGGTTATTGAAACGAAAGAATAGGAAAAACACAAGTTCCAAGCTTCATTGCAAGCAATTATTTTCTTTAGATTTATAAGAAACTCAAACTTTCCAGCTATTCTTCTAGTCACCTCCAACCACAACCTTAAACTGAAACTTTAAACACTCCATTATTTTTTTTCTTCGTAAACAACTTTCTTTTTCTTTTACTTTTCTTTTCTTCTTTTTTTTTTTTTTTTTTTTTTTTTTTTTTTTTCAAACATAAACAAATATGAAAAACCCCCACACTTATTCTTTTGCCAAAACACCTTCAAAGTACTTCACAAACATTTCTCATAAGACAATCTCTCATTGCTCGCTTGGAAAGGGTAAGGAAAAATATTTATTTCAGGCATAAGGGTAGACATATCTGGTGATAAGAAATAAAAGGCTCACATACACGGCTCAAATTGGCAATCTAATGATATCATTTTTCTTTGGGAAACAAGGTTATTTGGGCCATGGTGGTAAACCTAATGCCTCTATCATTTTCAAGTTCATGCAATCAATGACAAAAATTTCGAAAGATCGTTACGCAAGTTCTAGAGATGTATCTCACATAAGTTCATCACACATAAAAAAATAGGAGTGTATGAAAAATGCACACACTTTCAATAGGCTCAAAAACTCACATAGGATGTATATGGTCACTAAATTCACATATGGAGCTTAAAATCATGCTTTAATTTCACATCAACAAGGCTATGTGCATTTGGTTTTTCAAAGATGATCAAATATGTACAAACTAACATGAGAATTAGGAATTTCACACAACACATGTTAACTAAGTTCTTGATAATCATGATTCAAATTTGATCCAATTATATCATTGGGTCGGGAAACTAACAAAAATCTAATTCAAATCAATAAGGAAAACAAGGAAATATTTTTGGATTTTTTAAATTTTCCGATTTTTTTTTTTTTTTTTTTTTAATAAAACAAAACTAATTAAGAAAACAAAGCAATAACATGGAAACAAATGAAACCAGTTCAAAGTCGAAGGTACAAAAATTTTCAATTTGGTCATTTTTATACTCTTTACCCCCACACTTAAACTAGACATTGTCCCCAATGTCAGAAAATATAATAAAATGCAAATAAAAATAAAATAAATAAATACAAAGAAACAAAATAAAGCAATAGGACTGAAAACTTCCCTAATTTGCAGAAAATCAAGCGATGACGCCCAAGCTTCCATTTTGCAATCAACTTCAAGGGTGGAAATTGCCAAAAGTTCCTGCAAAGAAAAGAAATAATTCAGTTAAGCAAGCAAGAAAATATAAAAAAAAAACAAACAAACGAAAAATTGAAAATGAAAATAAAAGACAATGAATAAAACTAATAAGTGATCATTGGTCCTGTTTTGTGACTTTCCACAGTTTTGAACTTGAACTGGCCTCGGAACTTCTTAGCAAGGAAAATGAGACTTGATTGGTGGTGGTGTTGAAGCTTCTCGAGCTCTTGGTTTCAACTCAGACTCCTTCTGCCGGGTTGATTGAGTCTGCAGGCTACATTCTTCTCTTTTTGTTCTTCTGCATGGCAGGTAGGCACGAGGAATAGGTGGTGGTCTGCTTCTTTGTTCAATCTGTCCCAGTGCCGACCGATTGCCTTTCTTTCACCTTGTCCCGTAGCCAAGAGCAAGGGTAAAGGAAAAGCATGCCATGAGAAATCTTTGCCTCTGACTCTGATGATATGGGATACTTTTGCTTTTGAAGAAGTATCGTTCCACAGGTGTATGCTTGAACTGGGCTGGGGAACTTCTTAGCAAGGAAAATGAGACTTGATCTTGAAGATGAAGCATCACCTTGTCTCCACATGCTTCAAGTATCATTTTCACTTGCCATGTCTGTTCTCCAGGCAGATGTGGCGACTTCTTCGGAAGTACATCAGTGGTTGAAGAAGAGCATTCGAGAGCAATGCTAGGTAAGCAATCAGGAAGGATTTCCAGGCATTCGGTTCTTAGATTGGAAGATTGACACCGAGTGCTGGCTGATTGCCCGCTTTCTCCTTATCACAAGGACAAGGAAAAGGACAGGGAGAAAGCGTGATATGAGATACTCTTGCTTTCAACCTTCATGATATGAAATACTCTAGCTCTAGATGACTTATTTGCAAAGGTATCCCAGGGAATGAGAAACACCGAGAAACTCGAGAGGGTTTGTTGGAAAGGCATTTTCGGAGATGAAAAATTTCGGAGATGAAGAAGTGTTGAGAGTGTGCCTTCGCTGTGGAAGGCGAAGGTAGACGTTTATAGGGCTTTTCTTCACAACCGAAACTGTTCCTTTACCCCTGTCGGCAGCCGGTGGATGGATGAACAGTACAGATTACGCGCTTTCTGACAAAGCAGCCCGTAATTTGCGCAAAGCTGACAGCGCGTGACGAGTGACGACAAAATTGGAAAAATCAGGGAGCGGCTCGTGGTTTCTGAGCAATCCCGACTTTTGAGAAAGGAATTGCATGTGACACGTCTGGACAAATCAGGGAGCGGCTCGCCTCGTGATTCCTGACTGCTCCGGCTTTTGAGAGAGACGCCCGACTTTTGAGAGAACGGCGTCCGACTTTTGAGAAAGGAACCGACTTTTGAGACGGAGACGCCACTTTTGAGAAAAGAATCCGGCTTTTGAGAAAGGAGCCCGGCTCTTCGATTTGCGAGAGGGCGCCTCTTCGACTGCTGAGTGATGCCTCAACGATTTCTTCTTCTTATAAGAACGCTCATTTTTGTTCCACAACACACTTAAGCTCCCCCTGTAAACACTCCATCCTGTAAACACTTCCTCCTTGCATTTCTTTTAATCTTGATCAGTCCGACTCTTCATTCTCAACACCTTCAGAAAATGTCTTGCCCTTCTGACCGTCGCCTTAACTTGAATGTTGGGGAAGATAGTGATATATCTTCTCCAACCAACATTTGGCAGCCGTCCTTCATATCCCCGAATGGTCCTCTTACAGTTGGGGATTCCATGATGATGAACGAAACAACCGCATCGGTGGTGGCCAGAAATCTGCTCACTCCTAGAGACACTAGGATACTTTCCAGGCGGTCTGACGAACTGGCTGTCCAGGACTCTATGGCTTACAGCGTCCGATGCGCAGGCTCCGTATCAAACATGGGCCAGCGCCTTCTTGCACGAACCCGTCAGGTGGAGTCGTTGATGGCTGAAGTGGCTAGTCTTCGGCAAGAGGTCAGAGTGCTTAGGCATGAGAACAGGGATTTGCACATGCTCGCAACCAATTACTCCACAAGCATGAAGAGGAAGCTGGATCAGATGCAGGAGTCCGAAGTGCGGATTCAGAGTGATCATCAACGGTTTATGGCGTTACTCCCGAGGTTTGTGTTGCCTTCGTCCTCGGGAGCAGCACCAAATATTGAGACTCCGAATGATCCAGCTCTGGCGCTTCGTCTTTCAGGGGCTCCATCGACCTCCGAGGCACCACCAACCAACGACCAATGAACGAAATTAGTTTACAAGTTATTGTAAAATATTTATGTATTAAGTTTTTTTTTTTTTTTTTATTTTTAAATATCAATGTAAAATAAGTAAATCAAAGTAAAAAAAAACTATGTTTATCTTTCTAAACAAAAATCACAACTAAATAAACAAAACAAAATGAAAGCAGTAAAGAGAAGGGATTAGGAATGCAAATCTGATTGTGGGTGATTCATAGGCCTCCCTTCATTATTCAAATGCATGGGCTTATCATTGAACGGACGGTGGTACTTGAAATGATCCGACAACGGTCTAAGTTCTAATGACGGTGCCTGAATCATCAAAATTAAATTGTTAGTATAACATAAAATTAAAAATGGAGAAGATGGCTTACTTTCATGTTCAAACTCAATTACAAACACCACGTCTTGGAACATTTCCGGGACTTTGAACTTAGCCAGATTTATTATGATGGTTGTGGCTTGTCCCGTGTCATCAGTCTCAACTTCTGTGGGCTTGATTGTCTCATGCACAACCTCTTTGATATGTTCAACAAATTTTCCGGCTACCTCATTTTCTGGAATCCCTCTTCTTGGTGTAGAAATCTCTTTGAATGTTTCAACGTCATCGGGAACATGATTTGGTGCACCAAGAGCTTGGATATCACTTTTCACCTCTGGAAGAGCTTCCACAACGTCTTTTTCATTCACTTCTTCCTTGGGATTTAAAAACCTGCAAGGAAAAAGGACATTTGGTGGAACGATGTTAGAATGAATTGAACTTAGAACCTCCTCACCTGAGTTGGATGACATAAGGACTTGGGGGGTTTGCGATAAGAATTCTTCTAAACTGCCCAAGTCGTCATCCTCATCTTCTTCTTGAATTGGCAATTCATCCATGTTCGGGCTCTGTTTGGATGGTTCTGGGACAACTTCATCCTCCATGTCACCTTGATCTCGAATCTGTGCCATGAATTCCATAATCTGCCCAACTTGCTCCTCCAAAGCATCCACCTTGTTGGCTTTATTTTGCATCTCCATGTTTCGATTTTCTACGTCCTGGGTCAAAGAGGTTAGTAACTTATTCAAAATGTCATTATCCGAGGACGTACCTGAATTTGGTTGGGGAGATTGTGGTGGAGGCTGTGGTGGTTCATATGGCCATTGATAGTACTCCTCCGATGGTTGCCAATATTCTGCTTGGTGAGTCTCCTCAGCTTGATTTTTTGAACCCTGCGCCAAAGAAATGAGTCCATCAAGAATTTCATTATAATTAATGGGCATACTTGAATTCGATTGGAATTGTTGTGGGGGATGCTGTGGTGGCTGCATAGATCTTGAATAGAACGCGTCTTCTTGCTGCCAATATCCACCTTGTTGGAATTGTTGAGGTTCTCCCCACATGTACTCTGAATTACTTCTCCAATCCGAATTATAAGCGTTGGAAAACATGTTGCCCCTTGATTGGTTATAGCCTTGATATCCCCAAACATCTTCACTTGCAGAAAATTGGGGATATTGATGAGTTTGAAATCTTTGCTCATAGGGCACATCAAGTGTAGGGACACTTGGCATTGTGGTCCGTTCGGCATTATGAGTTAATTGAGCAGTGAGCTGTGCCAATAGATCTTGAATGCTAGTAGAATCCAGGTCTTGCTCCATTTGTACCTAAAATCAAAGAAAACTAAATCAAATATCAAAAGTAAAAGACATAAACACAAATAAACATAAGCAAAAACAAAAATAAAAGGATTAGCAAATTTGCTAATCCCCGGCAACGGCGCCAAAAATTTGATGCGAAAATAAATTAACGCACAAATTTAAACCCTATTTGTGACAGTTGTAGTATATGGATAAGTAGGGATCGTTCTAACCGGGGATTAACTAGGGATGCTAACCAAAGTAAAATTAAATTAAAAACGTAAAAACAAAATTTAAAACACTAAACTAAAATCAAAACACTTAACTAGAATGACTCAAAATAAATCTAACAAATAAACTAAAGCAAATCAAAAGACTCAAAATAATTCAAGACTCTAGAAAACACAAACTAAATTTATTTCTAACAAATTTAACACTTTAAAATAAATGGGGATTGATTTTTGACGAAATTGATTTTAAAACAGAAATTTAAAAACACACTTCAAAGAAAATATATTTTTTCTTTTAGAATTAAAATAAAATGATGAAACGTTAGTTAGAGGGTTCCTTATCCACACATGAACAAATGCATATAATTTGATTCCCGCGTTAATTTATTTTCGCATCAAATTTTTGGCGCCGTTGCCGGGGATTAACTAGGGATGCTAACCAAAGTAAAATTAAATTAAAAACGTAAAAACAAAATTTAAAACACTAAACTAAAATCAAAACACTTAACTAGAATGACTCAAAATAAATCTAACAAATAAACTAAAGCAAATCAAAAGACTCAAAATAATTCAAGACTCTAGAAAACACAAACTAAATTTATTTCTAACAAATTTAACACTTTAAAATAAATGGGGATTGATATTTGACGAAATTGATTTTAAAACAGAAATTTAAAAACACACTTCAAAGAAAATATATTTTTTCTTTTAGAATTAAAATAAAATGATGAAACGTTAGTTAGAGGGTTCCTTATCCACACATGAACAAATGCATATAATTTGATTCCCAGTTATGGCTTCGACAAACGAATAAATGACAACGCTCCAAGTTAATTAGGTCCGCTTAAATTAACCTTCAGATTTCCCTAGATTCATTGAATTGGACGGGAAACGCATCACAACCAAATTATTTTTATCAAGTTCCCTAACTATGGAATACGCATGATAGAGAGACATATCAAAAATCATTATGTTCAATGGAAATCATAAGCATCGACTAGGCATTCATAACTATGGAATACGCATGTTAATCCAACCTAGGGTTTACTAAACACAATCGTGACTAGCGATTTTTACTACTCATGAATATAAGTTCATAACGATTAGGTGAAATTCCCTTATATCCTAGCATCAAGTCTAAGCATGCAAATTAAGTGTCGACCCTCAACCCACATACATAAACAAGTTCTTAATCAACACAGAAAAATAAACCACATCCAACGTTCAAGAATTCATAACTGGAGTAAATCAAATCATAATAAACAATTATCCATGGTTTCAAATTCACCTCTAACCAAACAGAAATTAATTACACATGTTTAATATAATTGGAAAGCAAATTAAATTAAACATGAGTTTTAGAAAAATAAAACCAAACGAGGAAGCTTGCTGTGCTGTGCTTAAGCTGCCTCCCCCGAGGTCCTCACTGCCTTAAGGGCAGCACCTCAATGAGTTCCTCTCGCCCTCACGCGTATGGTTGACCCGCCTACTGCGCCTGTCTCCCTTGCGTCAGTCCTCTTGTGCTTCTCCCCGTGTCCTGACTTCCTTGCTGCCAGGCAACGCCTTCTCTTGCGTCAGCCTCCTGCCCTCACGCGTCTCGCACGTCTTGCTCCTGGCAGCTGCTCCTCTTGGCTTATTTCACGCTGCCAGCTGCCTAAGGGCAGCCTCTTTCCGTTTCCTCCCTCTCGCTCCCCGAGCAGCCTACCCTCTTTCTGCACCTTTTATTTCTCTGTTTCTGCGTTCCACGCCAGCTGCAAAGGCTGTCCTCATCATTTCAGCTTGCTGCCTCATCATTTCTTTCCAGCTCTCCCATGCAAGCTGTCCACTTGCTTTCCTCACTTCTAATATTCCTGTCTGAGGCCTCTAGCTCCTTTCTCTCTTATTTTATTCTGCCAACAAGGCAGCAACAACTCCCATCATTCATCGTCATCATATATATATATATATATATATATATATATATTTATAATTCTATCTTATTTTTATTAACCAAAAATAGTGGGCAATGCAGTTTTGACGATTTTATTACTAAAAATATACACTTATGTTATTTTTATTTTCTTAGCTAGATAAATTCGATAAAACACAAAAACAAAGTAAATAGCACAAAAATATGAGAAACTAACTAAGAAAAGACGAGAGAATTTGATGTAAAATATGTATAAATATGAGCTTATCAATCACCATTCTTACAATCTTGTAGGTTATAAATGGGCCTTCAAAGTGAAACACAAGGTTGATGGGTCTATAGAAAGGTATAAAATACGTATAGTTGCTAAGGGCTTCTATCAACAAGAAGGCTTGGATTTTTCAGAAACTTTTAGCCCTGTGGCTAAACCACTAATTATAAGGATTCTTCTTTCCATTTTCATCTAGCCTTTGCAGTAAACCAAGTATGTCAACATATGTAGTCTCCAAGAACCATACATTTGCAGGTTGTAAAGCGTATCTTAAGATACCTCAAAGGTATTATTGACTCAAGCCTATGGTTTACAAAAGGTGCTCAGCATCTCACAGCTTGGTCCGATGCTGATTCGGTTGGCTTCCCTGTTGACAGAAGATCTACAAGTGGATATTGTGTATTTTTTTTATCGAATTTGGTGTCTTGGAGTGCTAAGAAACAAAACACCGTGGCTCGGTCATCCACTGAGGTAGAATACAGGTCGTTTGCAAACACTACTACAAAAATTACTTGGGTTTGCAAGATCTTTTCTGATGTTTCATTTCCTATTCTCAGAAAACCTGTCATCTTCTGTGATAACAAAAGTGCTATAGCACTAGCATTTAATCCAATTTTCCATGCTAGGACTAAGCATATTGAGATCTATTACCATTTCATCCGAGAGAAAGTTCTTTTGGGACAGATTGGTGTACAACATGTTAGCACATTGTTACAGGTTGCAGATATTTTCACCAAGTCCCTTCCTGCTGATCATTTTGCTTCCTTGGCTAACAAGCTTTCAGTTTGCTCCTCTACCTTTGGCTTAAGGGGGTGTGTTAGGAGTAATGAATGTTCACAATCTTATTAAATGTGTAAAGCACCATATTAGTATCTCAGTGTATATGTTAGTTAAGGAAGTGCTAAGTCAGCACATTTGTTAGATTTGGTATTTATGTATAAATACTCAATGTACACCTAACACAATGTAATGAAATACAGTTGCACAATTCTCTCTCTCTCTCTCTCTCTCTCTCTCTACATTTTCCTCTCTCTCTAAAACTCCAATTCCTTACTCGCTAAGATAATACTTTCCACACTAACGAACAATTTTTTCTATCTACATATTTGGATGTCCTAAGTCCCCTAAACCCTAAACCCTTACACTAACGAACAATTCTTTCTATCTACATATTTGGATGTCCCAAGTCCAAAAATCTTAACCTTGGAGTTCTTCATTTTGCCTTGGGTTTGTGTTGTGTTTGTGAGAGAGAGAGAGAGAGAGAGAGAGAGAGAGAGAGTAAAATGAGGTCATTAATTTGAAATATTGAACAAGCAATCTCTTGATAAAAAAATAATAATAATTAAAAATTAAAAAAAAAAAAGAATAAGCAATCTCATGTCTATATTGTATCTGCAGAAGTTTCAACGACCAATCTAATGTCTATGTTTTTCTCCTTTTAGCTACATTTCAAATCCAAACCAACTTATAAAATACCAGGAACTTTAACAAATACATTAAACTCCCCTAGCTCTCCTGAAGCATCAATACTTGGTTCCACCAAGAGGTTTTCTATCTATTTCTATCATTTCAGAAGCTCATTTTGCCTCAACCACTTCCAGAGACGACCATAATTTAATACGCCAAACCTCAGCGATCTGCTTCGTTTGATTTTCTCCCATTTTGGTGGGGCAAGGAATCCTTAAGACGATCCAAAGTTTCTGTGCCGTGTAAGTTTGGTATCGAAACTGACCCTTCCATTGTGTTGCTGCAGATTCTTGCTTTTGTTTCAACACCAAGGTAATTAGTCAAGACTCTCCTCACTCCAAAACTGCGTCGGGGAGGCTTGTCCTTCTTGTTATTGGTGTGGAGAAAAGGAGTCCTCTCTCCCCTTACAGGGCTAATTGAAGGTGCAGGTGACAAGTTAGGCGTGGCAGAAGATCTTTTGTGAGGAGTGCTTGGGGCAGGCACTGGATATGAAACCGAGACCTTCTTGCGAGAAATTACACTGACTGCAGCAACTGATGACAGTTTATCTGTCTGCTTTGCCAAGTCGTCCACATATAGTAAATCTTCAATACGAGCCACAATGTTAAATGCCAGGCTTTCCAAAACTCTTGAATAGCTTTCAAGAATGGACTTTCCAACATCCTGAAAATTTTGAAAACAAGGAGCGTTAATGTTATGACAAAGATATAAGAAAATAAACAAAATCCAAGGAAATTTTTGCAAAGGAAGCAAAATTAACCTTGTTGCACTGAATCTTGCTGGTGTCCAAGATAGTCTGAGTAAGACAAGGAAACCGCTGTTTCAAGGAAAGCAGGAGGCTTTCAGCTCTTTCTGCCAGTAATTCTCGCTTATCCAGATCGATCACTAGGTCCTTGACTATCTCCCAAGATGACTTTGCGGAGGAGCGGTTTGGATAAGGTGGGGGCTTTGAGTGAGTTCTTCTACGCCAGACAAATATAGACGCTTCAACACGGTTTGCAATCTCTAGAGCAACATGTTCGCTGGACAGGTCAAGGCAGTCAAGCAAAAACTCTGGGGAGAATTTGTCTGATGTAATATATCGGTAAATTATGTCCCCAAGACAGGCCCTTCCGTTCTGATTACACATCATAAGAATTTCAACATCAGATTATAAAACTACAATCTTAGAGTAGAGAAAAGCAGCACATCATTACTCCTAGATGCAAATGTGTAAGTCACCTCTAGATTTATCAACCATAACTATGTAACTTGTGTTTAGAAAAAGCATGATTGAGTAATAAATTTTAAAAGATTTGAAAAAATATATATACTATAACAGCGCACTTCAGTTTCACATAAAAGTATCGTGCAATGTTCAGTTTGCAAACCTTGGGAAGAGTTTCCAAGTACGACTCTGGAACTTCCATTTCTGCAAGAGTAATGCTGTTGATAGCCATTGCAGCTTTTAGTATTTGATTTGTGCATTCCCGCGTGTGTTGCAACTGCTTTCTTGAACTTTCACTGAGACCTTCAGCTGCCACGCGAGGTACAGGTAACCACCACTTCTCCTCTTGCCGCTGGACTGTTTTGCGAAAAGAGGCTGAGCCATCTGATTCAGGGGCCATAACTCCTTGATCAACATACCAGAACTCCGTATTGGTGAAACTATCTAATATTTCCTGGATAGAAAAACAACAAAGACTCCTAAGCTCATAATTACTTATAAAATTGGAAACTGTACATTATGAAACAATCAGGGTCTGGACTCACAAGAAGCATATTGTCTAGCTTACGCAGTGCTGGAAGATTCATAAATAGATCTGATCGGGGCCTGCAAGTCATGACCTGCAGAATGTACCACCAATAAGAAACAAAAAACATAAGACAGATTGTTCATGCATGCCACAGATTCAACATTCTAGATTTTGCACATTGTTTACCATGCCGTAAAGAGTTATAAACTCATAATTGGGAAAACCATCAAAGAAGGGGACCCTAAAAAGTAAGGTCATGGCATTCGAAAGAAAAACCAACAGCAGAATTATGCTTAGGTCAGGTGAGCTAGGGTTGTGAAAAATCTAAGGTTCAAAAAATAAATTTACATTTCTCTGTCTTCCTAAATAAAAAGGAAGGATTAAACAAGACATCTTGATGTGATATTACTACAACTGGGACCAGAATTAACGCTAAATCAAAGATTACCTCAAGCTTTTTTCCATCAGGAAATGTTTGCCAAAAAGGTATCAATTCAACAATATGGTCGGTGACGCAAATTAGCGATTCCATCTCTCTTCTCCACATTGATTTCTTTTCAGCAGGCAAGGGTTCCAATCTCCACAGTTGCCCAAAAATGGTAGCTACATGTTGTACAAGGAAAAAATAATTAATTGAAAAATAAAGTGCAACTTGAAGTAATAGAACCATACAGATATAGTATACATCAATTTGACAGAAATACAAATTGAAAAGGAGCTGGGAGGATGAGCATACCACAGAGATTGGTAATGGCATTCGAAATAGCCATCGCTGTGCAAACCCCTTTGCCACAACCTGACATGTCTTCTCCAAGTAACAATTTTGAAAATCTCTCTCTCATCATGTCCATCTCTATTTGAATTTCCAACATTACAATACGATTACAAAAAGGAAAATTAGTAGAATTTCCCAATAAAAAATATAAAGAAATTTAAAATTTAGGATTTTTAGAATCCCCTTTTCGTTTCTGATGCAGCTCAGCTAAAAAGTGAGCTGAAAACACGGTGAAGTTTCAAAATTTTGAATTCTGAGCTTTTTTTTTTAACTTGTACGACTTTTTTTCAGCAACCAAATGAACCAATAAATCGCAGAAAATCAAAATCTGACCTGCAATTTTGGAAGCCAAATCCTTGTAATTGCAATCATCAACAGGGGCTTTTCGTTCAGCTTCACCCAAATCAGCAACCGAGTTCTTACACAGCTCAGCTTTCCTGATCGGCCATCCCAACAGCGGCGGCGAAGAAGAAGGCCCTTTTCTTTTCACTTCCTCACCGGAAGTCTCGGGGCTCGATCGGCTGGTACTGCTTGTCTCTCTCGAGTCTCCGCCGCTCGAATCGGTGAGCGACTCGCTTCCTCCACCGACATTGTTAGCTGAAGACTTGACAAACCCAGTTCTTTTCTTCTGCATATTCTCCCTTTTTCTCGTTAAAGACTCCATCTTTTCGATTTGTGAAAATGCTTGAGCTGCTGCAGCACAAGGAAAGCAAGGGAAATGAGCCAGCGTTCAGCTCAGGTGCTTTCTTCTGCCATGGATTTGGAATGTAAAGCTTTGTGCACTTGAAGTTTTGGGAGGTGGGTTTTGAAATTTATGGAGGATTGATTCAGAAAATAGGGAAGTTTTGCATGATTTGGTGGGCACAGAGTGAAGCAGTCAGTTGAGGTTGAAGACGATTATGTTATCTTTTTCTTAAAATTTGATTTTTGAGTTTGAAGAAAAGGGTGAGTCAACTGCCAATTGTGACATGCCATGCTAACGTCTCTCTTCCTCCTCTCTCTCTCCCCCTCCCTCCCTCCCTCCCCCTGAGTAGAGAATACGTTCAAAAAATTAATAAAATATAGGACCACGTAGATGGAGGAGTACGGATTTGTTAATTTCTAATTACAATTTTGCCCTCTGACCTTTGTTCGGTCACATTTCTATCATTGTGGTGACTGAGTCCTTGGATACTCAACAATGAGGAAGGATTCCTCTCCAAAACGTTTTGTGGTCTATTTACAAAATTTCTTTGTTTATAATTGAATCTGCTAATATTGTAAATTCAGTTTGTAAGATTATTTAAAAAATAATTAAGACAATAGTCATTTAGTCAATCAATTGTAACAAATGGATAATCGGCTCATAATACTTTTATGAATTTCGACTATATGTTTTATACAATTTGATGACTAAATGATATCATATTTTATTGATTCTTTGTGCTGAAATGATTCTTAGAGAGTGAATTATAATATGAACAGCTCTAATCATAAGCACAAATTTCTGCGAATCGGGAACAAAGTGTTTATGTTTAACAATCGACCAGTTGTTTATGTTTAACAACTATGTTGTGCTCATTTCACTTTGAATAAAATTTTATGAGACCATACATCACTTTTAGGGTTAAGCCTGCATAACCCCTAATCTGAAGTCACTTTAGGTCATACAGAAAATTTTCAATGTGAGATAAATTCATTGAGGTGGCTGCATGTGTAACTATTTCGCAAAACTCATCCGACATTGCAAAAAATTCCATTGAGAAGGTACATTGTACTTAGGGTGGACGGTTCTATTATAGTCCCACCCTTCCTCACAAACACACACAAACCCCCTATTTGTTAGTTAGTTTGGCTTTACTCATGTCAACATGACAACTTATAATCAGACAGCCTTATAAGTTCGCAACGTAGCCCCTATAAAAAATTCACTCCCCATTCAACTTGAAAGGTCTTCCAATTCTCCAATACACTACAAATCTATCGAGATAATTGCAAAATCGGATTGAATCTACAAGCTACTCACATAAAGTAAATTATTGGGACAAAAATCCATTGAGAATTTACTTTGTTTTTATCTTGATCAAAGAAATGGAAAAATCGAAAATCATGAGCGTATATGAACTTATATGGAATAGGAAAGTTAGGTCAAGGTTGAAATTTGATGATCTTCAAAGCCTGAATTTGCAACTGTTCTTCCATGCCATCAAATCAACAAGTCCCGAGTGGGATTCAGCCTGAAAACTCAGTCGTAACATGGCCCCTGGCCCCAACAAGTATCTATGATCTCTGGTTTATTTTCTTTCACCTGCATACTAGAATGGGGACAGGGGACCAACCCACATAATGATAAAATATGGTATGAATCCCACTAAAGAAAAATGTTGTCAATTTGGACCACCCAAAACGCAAATTTAATTGCCATTTATGGACCACAAGAGAAAATTTTCGCATTAATTATTTTGGTCACTTCGTGAAAAATTTATGTTAAATAAAGTTCAAAATGACAAATATACCCTCAATTTAATAAATAATGACCCAAAATAATTTGACAAAAATTTGGGAATATTTTGGTCATTTTATCCTTATTTAACGAAGATTTTTCAAAAAAAGACCAGATTGATGGTAAACAAACTTATAGACCAATTCTATTGATTTTAAATATCAGGAGCTAGAGTGAATAGTGATGCAATCTGAAAGACTCTTGCTCTTGGTGGCTAGAAATCATAAGGCTCGTAGTAACTACCATTTTTATAGAGAGTAAACAAATATTGTGTGATTAGGCGAGGGCAGTTTGGTAATTCAAATGAATGGGATTTGAGAATCGATAAGGTAGCCGTTTAAGGGGGTTGGTCCTGCAGAAGGAGTGGTCCACGAGCAACAAAAAAGCTCCTCGTTGAATGACTAAAATCCATATATATTATTCACCCTAGAACTTCCTTTTGGACTTTTTGCTTGAATTTTAGTAAAAAGTGAATATCCTACGGTTTTGAGACGCTATTTTACTTTTTAGCTGCCAATTCACCTTTATGTTTTGAACGAAATCGGCCCGTTTTATTGTTAATATACTATCGATAATGTATTAATAATATTATTAATGTATTTTGTTATTGACATGTTATCGATAGTGGTTAATTTATGATGTTTTCTTTGGGTGGGCGAGGTATAAAAACTTGGTGTAGTGCCTAAGTTTCTTATTGGTGATTGGTGATTGGTGAGTTGGTCTTAGCAATGGTGGCGTTTGAGAGATTAAAGAATGAATGGGATTGAGAAATTTGAGTGAAGTGAATGAGTTTGGGTGAAGTCAGTTTGAATGGAGGAGAAAAGATAAAAATAGTTGTTGATTTTGGGTCGAAAAGGGAATTCATCCCTTTGTAACCCCGCACTACCTTGTCTTGCCCAATTGCTGGGCGGGCAAAATCTTGTCTTACCAATAATAAATAAAGACTACAAGTTATGTTCGTCAAAGTAGTACAGAAGAAGGATAAACCTAGCTACTAGTGAATCCAATATTATGAGATTTATAAAATATTCAAGGGTGGTTTCATCTGCTTGAAATCCCCAAGTTATATGTGTGGAATTCCACCAACTCCCAACTTCCAACATAAAAGGATGAAGAGGGCCTCAAGGCAAATGCCCCACAATATTCATCATACTGAATACTTTGCATGGTGGAGAGCACAGCACTGCATGATCAAAGACGAAAATGATGTATGTTGTCCAATACTCTAGTAGATGAGGTGTTAATATTTTATTTATGTCTTTCGTATTCAAAACTCTTCATTTCTTAAATTATTGTAATATTTATAATTATCCCATCTCTTCTTAATAATAATAAAATTAAAAAAAAAAGACGAAGAGGACTAAAGTTCAAATATCCCCCCATGTCACGACTGCAACCAATAAATAATAAAATAAAGTAGCAAAAAACCAAAGTCTTTTGGATTGTAAATAGCCGTTGGTGACTGTGAAAGCAGAAGCAATAAGCTATAAGCTAAAAAGCTAAAAACCTTTGACTTTTTTGTTTGGTTCTCATGGCGGTACAGCCTTTACAGCCTCGTTGAGGTTGCTTTTCGCAATCGCAAAAGTTGCATTTTCTTTTCTGCATTCATTTTATTTTCCCTCCTTTTGCATTCAACGTTGGGCCATAAAATTCAAAGACTTTAAATTTGAATAGGTGGTTGTCTTACAAATTGGATCTGTCCTCAAACCCACTATCTTCAGCTACTTCCTCTACAACTTGTGGCAGGTTTAATTTGTAGGCTGGGGGAAGTTAGTTGGCCTATCTCATTCAAATACATTGGATTCTCTCGTTACAAAACAATATTTACTTATCTGAAAAAAATTGAAAATAAATAGTATGTAACTATCTACTTGTAAGGGAAAATTGAGAATAAATAGTATGATACTATCTATGTACGACAATCCAAGATTACAGAGATCGGAATGACTCATAGAGGCATTTCAGTCTTCTCTATCCACCATCGTGCGATTCACCAGCTCCAAGAATCTAACCCACGACGTGCTATGTGGAATACCGACATGGAATTCATCCCCAACCAATGAGTCATCTTATGGTGGTTGAAAACTATGGATCCATTTGATAATTGTTTTATTTTTAAGGTTTCAAAGAGATAAAAGAGAAATACATGAGAAAAATAAGAGATAAAGAAGAGTGAAGAAAGATAGTTGGAAAGACATAGGAAAAGGGTATACGGATAAAATAAAACCAAAAACTAACAACGAAATAATTCAATCAAACTCTACATAACTCAACTATTTGCTAGCAAAGAAAAAAAAAACTATTCTTCACAAGAATTCATAGGCAAGTAACAATTGTGCAGCATTGAAATACTGTCACGTTGTTAAATAATGTGAAAAATATCAATCATATTGGTCTACGTACTTTTAACACGTGAACTATTCATATCACGAACCGTAGCAAGTGGCTCAATGGTAAAGGCGCGGACTGCTGATGCTCAATAAACAAAAAAATGTGAGAGGTTTCAGATTTGATGCTCCAAGCTGGTGAGTCTGCTTGGTTGTGGCTACAGGCAGGGTGAAATTCCCTATAATCTCTCCAGACCTAAAACATGTAGATAATCGTAACCTTCTTTTTCATAAAGTAAATAAATAACTATACATATCACGTTGTCGTATTCCAGTACTACCTAACAATGTCAGAATACAGAGATCCCGATTCCTTCAGTTTTTAGCCCAAGCCATCAGCACAAAAACCCACTGGGCCTTCTTCTTCCTTCCTCCTCTCCCTCTCTCTCTCTCTGTCCTGCAACCCACTTGTCAATTTGCGATTAAACCCAACATTTCTCATCCCCACAAATGAAATATATATAATATTTATTTTGAACAAACAAATGAAATATTTTTGTGTGGCGGCGACAAACGAAAATAAGAGAAAAAGGAAGGTCTAATTGGATAGGGTATTCGGATAATAGTCCATGTGGTAAAAAAATTCGGATTTAAACCTCTGTGGTTTAAGTCTGTTAGGATTTAAACCCATGTGGTTTAAGTCTGTTAGGATTTATGCCCTTCTGTTAAATAATGCTGACGTGGCTGACACATATATGCCACGTGGCTGCCAAATGTCTGCCACGTGGCAAAATAATAATTTTTTTTTTTTTAAAACCTGAATTTCAAAAAAAAAAAAAAAAAAACGCAGATCTGCAAGAAGAAGAAGAAGGAAGAGGGAGAGGGAGGAGGGCGCGGGGAGAGGGCTCCGGCGGGGGGGGGGGGGGAGCTGGTCTCCGGCGGGAAGAAGAAGAAGAAGAAGAAGAAGGAAGAGGGAGAGGGAGGAGTCGCGCAGGGAGACCGGCGGGAAGAAGAAGAAGAAGGAAGAAGGAGAAGAACGGCGGGGGGGGGACGGGCGGAGGGCGGGGGGAGGTTCTGGGTTTTTTTTTTTTTTTTTTGTAAAAATTCAGGTGTTTTAAAAAAAAATAAAAAATTATTATTTTGCCACGTGGCAGACATTTGGCAGCCACGTGACATATATGTGGCAGCCACGTCAGCATTATTTAACAGAAGGGCATAAATCCTAACAGACTTAGACCATAGGGGTTTAAATCCGAATTTTTTTACCACAGGGCTATCATCCAAATACCTTATGACCACGGGACCATTTAGCCAATTAGGCCAAAAAGGAAACCGCAAGTTTTTGTCAATTTGAGACCAACCAAAATAAAACACAAAAATATTTAAGAGCTGAAAAACACAAGACATGGAATTTAGAATCTGAATGTTTTTCCGGGCAGGATCAAATCGGACAAGGACATAACCAGCCAGACAAGGATTCCTTGGAACTCTGCCCGCCTTTCCGCTTCTGTCGTCTTTTCCCTCAAAGGTTATGTCTTTTTCCATCATTCGCTTTTCCATCTGTTTTATGAAATGATTGGATTTTGATCTGAAACTTGCAGCTGGATTGCTTTGCCTCCGACCATTGCCTTCGTTTTGATACCTCGGATTGCAAGTATTGAGCTTTAATGTCGTTTTTGATGAATTATTGAGCTCAATTATTGGTGATGCTGTTTTTTTTTTTTTTTTTTTTTTTTTTTTGTCCGTTTGATTGATTTAGATGTAAGTGTTGAGCTATTGGTTCAATTTCTTTGCAGTTTTGATTGCGGAAACTGGAAATTTAATCAAATTTATGGAAATTGATTGGTTATATTTTATGGGTTTTCGCATCGGATTCGTAATCATGTGTAAATCTACGTTCTTGTGAGCATTCATTAGCTTCTTTCCAAATCAGAAACCCTGGTTTTTCATTTGAACTGAATAATTGAATGCAAATGGGGTCGCAGCTCAGCTTGATTCTGCCTGAGTTGGCTTAGAATTACTGCTTCTGGTAGGGCTAAAAGCTCTTTCTGAATACGCTTGGCAGAAAAGCTTAAGAAGCACATGGACTTGTAACAAGAATTTCGATGTGTTTCTATATAAAAGTACTTATAGAAAAAGCGGTTATGAGCAGAAGTGCTTCCCACAGAAGCAAAATCCTAAATAGCCTAACTGAATCTCTATTAGTCTTTCATACATCATGCCCTGGCAAAGTGCAAATGTTGTTTGATTACGGCATTTTTTTTCGTGGTTGGAGAAATTAATCTTTCATTCCTCTTCGTTGTTTAGTTCGGAAACCTGATATATTTCTATGTTCAAAATGCAACAGGTTGCGGAGATATATAATATATCCTTTAAAGATTTTTGGGGAACTTTATTACTGGGATAACCAAGTGAAATAGCCACTTTGATTATCTAAATATCTGAGATTTAGTGTGGCGGGGTGAAAACCCTTAGCGAAGTTGCTCACACATGTGGCCTTCGTATTTTTTATTCAATAAGATTCTTAAGACAGAAGATGAAGGTGTATCAAATGGAGAACATTCAGGCATGGTAGAACCCTACCCATGTGAACAGCCGTTGCCCTGCTCGCACTTTGTTGAAGTGAGATTCTGTCGCAACCTTTCTTATTGATTATCTACATTGAAATTACAACTGTTTTCAGTATGTACTCTAATAACAATATATGGATTCCAAGTGGACCCATCAAATGGTATTGTTAGTTTTAATTTGTTTAGGTGTCCTGGTGCTTATAGGTCCCGCACATAAACCAGCAAGATTCTTGGGATTGCGGCCTCGCCTGCGTTCTTATGGTCTTTCGGACCCTTGGCATAGACAACTGCGATATTCAGACATTGGCAGAGCTATGTCACACAAATAGGTGTTCCCTTCTTTATAGAATCAGAACTTCATTTCCTTCTTTGTTAGTCTGTTATGTACTTTCCTTTGAGAATTTGTTCTTTAGAAATTATCAATGTTTATAGCATTATGGGTTTTGTGATTGGTGAAGATAGAATGTGTAGACAAATAAAATCCATTCCTCGAAAAAACTAGCCTTTTATTGTATTGCTGTATTAATCTACTCTTTCTTAGAAGGTCTTATTTACGAGGACATGCTGTATGTTACAGAAATGAATATTCTAGGTGGGATATCAAATGAATGCTTGATACCTTTCTTGTTGCCAAAAGTTTCAGTTAGAGACTAGAGTTAATACTTGATACATCTGTCACATATTCAATACAAACTTATATGAAAAGTTTCTGATATATCTGAATGCTGACATATCGTTTGCAGCATTTGGACCGTTGATCTAGCATATTTATTACAGAAGGTCTGTTATGTACTTTCCTTTGAGTATTGTCCTTTGTAAATTGATTGATGTTTATAGGGTTATGAGTTTGACGATTGGTAAAAAAGTGCGGATGAATAAAAGTCCATCCTCGATCTAATGTTGAAGCCACTAGAGTTTAACTTGAATTACTATATTAGTTTATTTTTTCCTAAAGGTTTTATTTACAGAAGCGCATGCTGTGGCTATACCTTATGTATTCTGATACAGAAACAAGTAGCATGCAACACTATTCGTTTTTTCTCATTCACTTTTCAACCAACAGATGACTTTATGTTTCTTCTTGTATACAAATAAATATTTTTTTTGTGTGAAGTTCGAATAGCTATGGAGCATGCTAGGTATGTTTGTGTGAAGTTGGAATGGTTATGGAGTATATAAAAATGTTTGATACCTTCTTGTTGCTAAAAATTTGAAGTTAGACTTATACTTGATTCATCAGTGACATATTCAATATGAGCTTACGTGAAAAGTTTCTGGTATAACTGAGTGTCTTGTTTGCAGCATTTGGACCGTTGATCTAGCATTTTTACTACGGAAGTTCTCTATTAGTTTTTCCTACTTCACAGTGACATTTGGAGCAAACCCTAATTATTCTGGCGAAACATTTTATAAGGTGATTTTACTATTGAGATGGATAAGTTTTCGTTGACAGTATTTGGTGTTGGTTAGTATGAACTAGATTGTATTGGTTGTTTGCAAGATCTGGAATGCACGTCTTAGCCTAATCGTCTATCAATTATAGATGCATATATCATATGACAACGAGGACCCAAACTGCATATAGACAAGATCATTGTCTGTCACGATTTCCTGGCATTAGCCGAACTTTGAATATTTACCAATGAGTGTCACCTAAAACTGCATGATTACGAGTAATGCTACTTATTGCGTTTGGTACATGTAAAAGAAATGAGAAGTTGAATATTTTATTTTATTTTGAAAAGAAAACTTGTTTTGGATTTAAAGACTGTAGTATCACTTTTCTGTAGTATCACTTTTCTTAGTTCATATACTTGTGAGCTTGTCTTTTCAAATCTTGATGCGCATAAAAGTTTCAAATAATTAGATTTATTCTGCAGGAGCAATTACCTAATGATCTGGAGCGAGTTGATAATCTATTTCAAAAAGCACTAGAAGCCGGAATTAATATACAGGTATAATTGCTAGCTGCTCATTTCAGTTCTTGGTTACCTCTTCCCAAATTAAGAGCCAGACATCCTTTTTACTTATAATTTTCTTAGAACAAGGCAATAAAACTTCTTTCTTTTGTTTACAGCGCAGATCAATCAGTCGAGAAGAAATTTGTTTTTCGATTTTGTCTGGGAAATACATTGCCATTGTTTTGGTTGATCAGTATAAATTGAGGTTCAAACTTCTCGCTTTCCCTTCTTTCTTTCTTCCCCCTTGATTGATAACTGTTCTTTACTGCTTGCAATAATGTATGACATATATGATCAAGTCTAAATACAGGGCTAATGGAAAATATTTCTGTCAAAATTTTGTCACAGTAGGTCTTCTCCGGACGATGTTTTCGTCTCAGACTATTGTGTAAGCAACTCTGGTTACACAGGTAAGACTGTTACTTTTAGTTACCCTGGTGCTGCAATAATCTGAACTAAAAAGTTTTTCGCCACTCAGTATTGAGTATGACATGATTGTGCTTTTTTTTGTTTGGAGAGGGGGGGAGGGTGGTGGGAAGGATATCTATGTTGTATATGCACTAGTTGACCAAAAGAAAGGAAAACGGACATAAATACATGAAAAATGACAAGCTCATGCTTGTGTAGCTTAACTCCTAGTCAAAATTTACTTTAGCACCTATATTATCCTGGAGATTGTAAGCATCTTTCTGCACATATTATTTAAGCTTAGCGAGACAGGTTGGATGACCTCTTGTGTTCAGAACCGTGATAACATAGCTCGTAGGCCTGTAATTCATGTTAATGTCATTCCATTTCCAAAAAGTGAGAACGGTGGTTAGCAATGAGCTAATTCCTATACGATGTTTCTCCAACATGATTTCCCCAGCTCTTCTGAATTAACAATTTATGGAATTATAATTCAACTTAAAGGCATGCTCTATGCTGGGATGAAGTATGTATATGGTCCAATATCCTAGTGGATAGGTTGTTGGGTTTCTACCCATGCGTCTTGGGTTCAAAAATCCCCCCTCCCATAAATTATTGTAATAGTTTCAAACCCTTCCCCCTCCCCTTAATAATAATAAATTAATTAAATGCTGGGATGAAGTATCTTTTTGCACGTCCTGATTATTCACTTCTGCTCCCAGTCACAACCTTCAGAAGTTTACATCTTTAGATGAATTGATTACTGATTATTATTATTGTCTTTTGTAGGTCACTATGTCGTCATATGTGGGTATGACACTACTGCAGATGAGTTTGAAATTAGAGATCCGGCCTGTTCAAGGTATTATCTTCATTACAAGTTTTTTTCTTTTCCCTTCTTTTTTGGGAAAGAAGAAGAAAATCTGTTACCTTATCTTCTATTGATGCCGGTGGGTCATCTTCATTCGTGTTTAGCTTTCTCACTGGTATAAAGCATGATGATATCAATTTGGAGATTACCTGACTCCAACAATTTCTTAAATTTTGTGGAGTATTATGAGTTTGACAGGCAAACAAATTCAAAACTTCCTGCCTTGACTAATAAGTTATACTTACTAGAAAGATTTGAATGATGAGTTATGAAAACCCATCGTATGATAAGTTTAAGTTTGTCAAACCTCTTAGAGAGGATAGGAGACAATCCAGCTTTCATGATTTCTAAAGTCTTAGTTCATCATGAATTCCAATCTACCCATCACATAAAACTAAGTTAGTTTTATTATTTACACTAAGTTCATCACCATATGACATTCCTGCTATTGGGTTTAAAGTCTAGCAACTTGAGTGAGTGGTACTCCACCATAAGAATAGTTAAGATCCGATATCCAACGGCTAAACCTATTGATGGTTCGGGTGAAATTTGATCTTCTGAATCTCGATTAATTGAGTCTCCCACACCTGGTATTATTTCGAGATGTTCCGTATTAAGACTGCAAATGTTACTCGGAAAGGCTGCATTATGCTTGCATATAGCCGATAGTGCTGAAGAGGTCAAACCTTATGGTCGTTATCATTCATCGCATGTTTCCTTACTTAGAATGGGGAAAGACATGATTGTTCAGGTACGGGATAAACCACCCCCTCCTTGGTGATATGATACCTGGTTGATTAGGCATGGGATAAATGATTTTGATGTGGGGCCCACTTATTTTTTATTCCTCGTGTGATAGTAAACGCAGGATATTTCAGGAATGGGAATGATACCCATACCTTCCATACCCATTCCTGGTGAGTAAGCATGCCCTCAATGAGTTTTGTTTATGTCAATAGTCTTCGATACGAGATTTACACGCATGTGTGCTTACATTTGCATTCTTTAGGCACGGTGAACACAAAGTGATTGTGTTCCCAAATTCTTTTAGCTTATAAAAGATTACACTCTGGTAACTGCAGGAAAAATGAGAGGATCTCCTCAACGTGCTTAGAAGAAGCCCGCAAATCCTTTGGTACCGATGAGGATCTTCTCTTGGTAATCCAAACTGAGCCTTCACCTCGTTGTGCACATCGGTTGTCATTTAATCATTATTTAGTTGCTGGGGTGTTAGTTATGGGTCCCTAATTCTTCCATGGCACCAAGTAACTTCACCTGTCACAAACATCTAATGGTAGAAACAACTAATTTCGTGTGGGATTTCGATGCAGATATCTCTGAAGAAGAGTGGGAAGCAAAATCGCCCGGGAACACACCAGTGATTGTATTGATTGCTAACATCAATTGTCGGTCCCTACGAAAACGAAGAAGCATATGTATTACAAGTTTTTTCGTGTATAGAAATAGCATGTACCATATAGGGAAAAATTGTTTCTCTATTGATTTTAAGATCACAGTATTTGAGCTCCCGAATTGGTAGGATGGACGTGCAAACCACCAACAGACATTATTGTACATCATGTAACATGTATGTATGTATGTATTCTGTATTACCATCTCCATTTCCAAACAGGTTCTTATATCTCAATAAAGTAGAATCACATGACCCTTCCTTGAGTTTTTCTGTATTTAATCTCTAGTGATTTTCACTTCCGTATGTCATATTGTAAATGCAGTTTTCACCTTTTTTTTGGCCCTCAATCAGTGCGTTGAGATGTGTCTATCCCTCTCTTAATTCGAAATCAAAACCTAAACTAAAAAGAAAGGACCACAAGGTTTTCCATAATGCGAGATAAATCTTGTTGGATAATGGCAGGATGTGAACCACCAGTTTATTAGCTGCATTTTGTTGATCGACCGGTTCCTCACATTTTGCAACTATCCTGCAAGATTCTGGACAATATCCCCTCGCTGTAAGGGACCGGAGGCACTTAAATTTTCAGTGTACTTGTGATTTCTTCAATACAAGCATGCGATTAGTGATGTAAGCCATCGTTTTCCAGTCAAATTCATCATTGTTCTGAGTTCATGCGCTCCTCGTCAGAGCTGTAGACATGTAGAGCTAGCCCCATAAATTATCAAAACTTGACCATAAACGGACTTCGTGTGACCAAGTATATACATACATAATGCTTGTGGGCCTATAACAAAATGCATGCATGCATGCATGTTCGACCATGGAAGGAAGACACGCATGCACATGTGCACGTAGCGAGAGTGCGCACAATTATTCAAGTTAGGGTTTACGAAATTCCGTTTCTTAGACCATATTTTAAGAATATTGTGGTCACTCACCGTTTGATTTTAATTCAATATTTACGAAGAAAGTACAACAAAAAAAAGTAAAATGGTCACCTACTGCTAAATTATTATCTAATTTATGAGTGATCATAATTTCCTTGGACCATGACTGAGGAGTTAATTTAGGCCTCCATTATTCAAGCTAAAGTTTAATGAGTTTTGATTTCTTAGGTCATAGTTCAAGAATATTATAGTGATTCACTGTTCAATTTTAATTAAAAAATAAACGATCATTTATTATTGAATTAACATCGAATTATGAGTGACCATAATCTTCTTTACTTATTGGATTTAAGAGAACATGAGTGAGGGTTTAATTTAGTCCTCGATTTGGGGTACCTTCCTTCTTTTTTCTCGACATTTGAGACACTAATACCATGTCTTGACCTAAACAAACTATAGTCTATATGGCTGTCTGTCTATAAATAATGGATTGAGTCCAATGTGATTGAGCTAATTAAGAACTGTGTTACTATTATTTATGATTAATTTTGGCATTATCTAGATGATGGTGGAGGAATTGGTGGAAACGGAATACGCATGGAAGATTGAGTGGGCTCAAAGAAGGTGTTGAATAATATTGCAAAGTGCACTGGCATATAATATATATATATATATATATATACACACACATATATCTAGCAACATGTACATAGTATATAGTATATAGCATATAATATATAGTTCCAAATCTTAGAAAAACAAAGATTCCGACAAATGAAAGCCTTTCCCCGGAGAACAATAAAACATGTCTCTCCATATACACACCCCATAACTTGGTGTATTGTTTTACTCGGTCATTTTGTATGGCAACCATATGTTGTTCTATTATTATATGCTGCTCTTTTCCTTTTTGTTTTTATGGTTTAGGAAGTAGAATGTGTAGAATTATCAGAGAGACGGGCCAACATTCCATTCCAACCACACCGATATTGTCCCTAACTTGGTAATTACTACATGCCCAATCCGTAAGGTGTGGGGTTTTATTACAAAAAGCATCGGTATTAGTTGGAGTGGGATTAGGGTATTAAACTCTTCTTTTCTTATAGATACAATCGATGTGGGACATTTCAACACACTCCCCACGTGGGAGATCCACACTTTGACAACCACATGAAAACAAGGACCCTACACGCAGGGCCAAGGGGACCCACCTATCGCGTGGCATTACTACATGGGCCCGCTTCCTAGCTCTATTACCATGTAGAATTGTCAGAGAGACGGGCCAACGACCCACTCCAACAACACTAATATTGTCCCCAACTTGGTAATTACCATCTGCACATTCGTCAGGTGTGGGGTTTTATTACAAAAGGCTTTGGTATTAGTTGAAGTGGGATTAGAGTATTAAACTCTTATTTTCTCATAGATTCGATCGATGTGAGACATTTCAACAGAATGATATGCCATACTCTCGTCTAGTAATTATATTTGTGTCACTACGTGATTCTAAACTAAAAAGTAGTAATATAGACACAAAATCTCATTTAGTAAATCCATATTGCGTGCCCCTTCTTAGCCAGAATTCAGGATTACGGTAGAAAAACAAGATGATAGGATTTCTGTAAGGACTACGTACTTATCGTATAAGACTCTTATATTTTAGAAAGAAAAAAATAGTGATATATAAAAGAGAGCATATATGGTGACATACATTGGCCTATATATATCCCGATTTAATTTGCTGCAGTAAAACGGGATAGCTGCTACGAAGCTAATCTCTTAATATTGAATCAACTAGATTTCAGTAATGCTAATATTTCTCTTTTATAATGTCAAGCAACGTAGTTCATATCTTATATCTAACATAAACTTCTAAAACTTAATGCCAATCAACGTAGTTCTACTTATATCTAACATAAACTTCTAAAACTTAATGCCAATCAACGTAGTTCATTACTTCTAACATAAATTTAATGTCAATCAACAAAGGTGTGCTCACAAAGAAGGTGATGAATAATATTGCAAAGTGTACTGGCATATAATAAATATATATACACACACATATATCTAGCAGCATGTACATAGTATATGGTATATAGCATATAATATATAGTTCCAAATCTTAGAAAAACAAAGATTCCGACAAATGAAAGCCTTTCCCCGGAGAACAATAAAACATGTCTCTCCATACACACACCCCATAACTTGGTGTATTGTTTCACTCGGTCATTTTGTATGGCAACCATATGTTGTTCTATTATTATATGCTGCTCTTTTCCTTTTTGTTTTTATGGTTTAGGAAGTAGAATGTGTAGAATTGTCAGAGACACGAACCAACGTTTCACTCCAACCACACTGATATTGTTCCTAACTTGGTAATTACTACCTACCCAATCCGTAAGGTGTGGCGTTTTATCACAAAAGGTCTCGGTATTAGTCACCGATATTGTCTCTAACTTGGTAATTACTACCTACTCAATCCGTAAAGTGTGGGGTTTTATCACAAAAAACATTGGTATTAGTTGAAGTGAGATTAGGGTATTAAACTCATCTTTTCTCATAGATACAATCGATGTGGGACATTTTAACACACTCCTCATGTGGGAGATCCACACATTGACAACCACGTGGAGCCAATGAGACTCACCCTACTCGCAGGGCCAAGGGGACCCACCCATCACGTGGCATTACAGTATGGGCCCACTTCCTGGCTCTTATACCACATAGAATGTCAAAGAGACGGGCCAATGGCCCACTCCAACAACACCAATATTGTCCCCAACTTGGTAATTACCACATGCCAATCCGTCAAGTGTGGGGTTTTATTACAAAAGGCTTCAGTATTATAGTTGAAGTGGGATTAAAGTATTAAACCCTTATTTTCTCATAGATGCGATCGATATGGGACATTTCAACATAATGGTATGCCATACTCTCATCTAGTAATTATATTTGTGCCACTATGTGATTCTAAACTAGAAAGTAGTAATATAGACACAAAATCTCATTTAGTAAATCCATATTGCGTGCCCCTTCTTTAGCCAGATTTCAGGATTACGGTAGAAAAACAAGATGATAGGATTTATGTAAGTACTATGTATTTATCGTATAAGACTCTTATATTTTAGAGAGAAAAAAAAGAAAAAATACTGATATATAAAAGAGAGCATATATGGTGACATACATTGGCCTAAATATATCCCGATTTAATTTGCTCTAGTAAAACGGGATACCTGCTACGAAGCTAATCTCTTAATATTGAATCAACTAGATTTCAGTAATGATAATATTTCTCTTTTATGAACTAAAAAACTTAATGTCAAGCAACGTAGTTCATTACTTATATTTAAAATAAACTTCTAAAACTTAATGCCAATCAACGTAGTTCATTACTTATATCTAACATAAACTTCTAAAATTATGGATTATGGATGCCTCAACTTGTGCAATTCAAAATTCAATTAGTAGGGTATGATTCTTAGTTTTTTGGTTTTATATATATTTGTGAAACTATTTTTCTGATTGTGTAATAAGGCAGAATAATTGTATACAACCGGTGAAAGGACAAATATTTTATAAGAAATCACGATGATGAGATAAATAAGCACATAATTATATACAACCAATGATAAAACATATCAATTACAAAGCCAAAATTCATTGAATCAAGAGTTGCTATCAAATTGAATTATATGTGTCTTAACCAATGTGATTTTCTTCCAACCGTGCTTGCATGTCGTATTAATTAGGTGTGCATGATTTGGCTCACATACACAATAATGCAATTGTTGTCTAACTCAAAGGGATGGCAGAATCTTTGTTTGTAAGGTTTAATCGTTCAAAATAATGCAATGCTTATCTCTCTAAACAACGGGTGTGAGCACATGTGATCAGATGAGCCTTATGAAAATGTAACTTTTGCATGTGACCCTCCCCCTCTAGCAACATGCATGGAATTGTTTTATTTTTTTATTTTTAATTTTATTCCAAAAAAAAGTTTAGGAAACGATTTAATGTTTATTAGATGGGTGATGCCACTAAGTCTAAATATTAAAAAAGAAAATCTCCTATAAATTAGGTGCCACCACCACCACTTTTAGTAAGGTGTGTGGGTTGGGGTTTGCTCAAACCCACCCCAAATCAGAAGGGAAATAAATTGCCACATAAGAGAGTAATCCAAACATTAATAAAACAAGAGAAATTTCGATCAATTTACTCTATTAAGACATCTCTCAAACGTAATAAGATTATTATGGTGCGTTTGTTTTATTGGACTATCTCGGATTGGACTAAGTTCAATGACTAAATTGAATTGGCTTAGCATGAACGAACTAGTATAGGAATAATAAAGCGTTTGTACAATGTCAGACTAAGTCACAGATTAAATTATTTTTATGATCTAAATTTTTTTTGTCATTTTTTTAATTATCTCCCCTCTTTCTTTTCCCTTTTCTTTTCTCTTTCTTATCCTTTCCTGATGCTTCTCGTTCCCTTATTTTTTTTAGGTCAAAGCTTCTCTGTTCTTTTCTACTCATTACTCTTTCTTTTTCTCTTCCTTTTCAAATTCAAGAACTGAGTACAAGTTGATGAACCCCAACCAGATGAAAGATTTATTAATTGAAGCAGGCATTGGAGTTGCAGAAGGTGTGGTCGAGCGCAAATGCGCAGATCAGCGTCGGCGTTGAGCTTTGGGTGAACGACAATCTGGATTTGCTCACCTAGGGAGCTACCGTGCAGTCGAGCAGGACGAGGAGAGAGAAAGAGAGTATGGTGGTCTAGTGGTGTGATTTCGTTGAACTAAGGACAGATTGCAAGTAACGAGGGCAGGTGTTTGGGTTAATATTTAACTTTGGGTTTAAAGGAATGAAAGCCCAAAAAAGCTCAAGAAATGAGGTTTTGCCCGAAGCCCAGCACCAAGCCCAGATACCCATCTCAAGGCAAGATGACGGCTCCCCATTTAATCCAAAGGTTAGGTGCTTACAAGAGAAGTGACAACCAATGGAAATCCACCTACTCCCGGCCCAAAAGCACTTTTTGAGGGGCAGAACATGTAAAAATGTTGATGACTCACTACCCTTCAGTTGCTTTCGGGCAAGAGCAGAAACGGTACAGTCGGGTTAATTCGCCTATAAATAGGGGAAGATAGCCCAGAGATAAAGACACTCAACCAATCAAACAAACAAACATACAACTTGCCTCCCAGTCAATCAAATATCCAGAAAGCTGTGCTTTGTCCAGATTCGCACCCTTTTAACTTTAGACTTCCTTTAGAAAGACATCTTTTGTCTATGTAAAAGCTCTGCTACCTTCTCCAAATGTTGTAGTATCAATTCTCTTATGTAAACCCATTTACCTTTCATCCCTCTTTCAGTACCTAACCCTTTAGAACTACAGCAAAGAGATTGAAAGACGTTTAACCTTGCCCAACAAGGTGAAATTTTGTCCGCCTCTCTTTGTTTTGTCTTTCAATTAATAGATCTGTTGTTATAATGTATTCCCCAGTACATATTCAAGTCATTTCTAGTCTTTTGATGATCCAAAGTTCCATCAGTTCTCAGATCTGGTTCACTTAGTGGTTTTATTATCATAAGAAGATTAAAAGTGATTAAAATTGATGACTTGATCAGATCTTGATCTCCAACCTTTAAGCATACAAGGTAAAGAACTAAAAGTCCTTGATCTCAAGGCATAGAAAAGAACTTAATGTAGACTTAACCCATCTACAACAATCATTTGATAACAAGAAGTCAGAGTAACTTGGGGTGCAAGTAATCGGCTTAAATACACTTTTTCTACACCTGCCATACAGAGATGGCAGTAGCACGCCTTAGCACTTAGTTAGTTTTGATTGCGAGCCTCAAGGCCTACACCTAAGGCCCTACAAAGACACCTTTCAGAACTAACTTTGTCCTCTTCTTGCAGCATCTCAACAAGCTGGAGCTCGACAATCAACCAAAGTGCCAACTCCTCGGGGAGCTGTGTGCTCAAGCCATGGACCCCTCCCCGCAAGATTTCCTGCCCGAACATAGTTTTGGCACGTTTGGTGGGACCACAAATTTTGTATGCCAAGAAGACAAAGGAAAGAACAAACTTTCAGAAGGGGAGAAAAATAGAAACCACCCCAGTATATACCGAGATCTAACATGGCAAATCTCCCCGAAGACTTGCAATGACCTGTCTTGACCGAAAGCTCGAATCCTTCCGAGAAATTAGGAAGGAAGGTCACAAATGAAGACCTGCAGGCTATCATGATAGCTGTCTTGAAAAACATGGAGTACAATTCTAAAAGCATGGAGAGAAACTCTCTAGAGACAAGAGTGGAAATCAGCAGACTCTGTTCCTTGATAGGAAATCTGCAAAGAAGGCTAGATCTGGGATATTCTACCCTAGAAAATGACCATGGTAGAAAAATGATGAGAGAAACCAGCACTGTGAAGGAGCCAGATATTCCTTTGTTTCCTTTGCTTGAGGAAAAGAGGAATAAAGAAAAAAGCAAGGACAAACCCGGAGCTGATCAACCAATGTTGAAAAAAATCAGGGAACTAGAGTTGCCTGACCCTTTGTTATTTTTATTAGATAGCCGGGGGCAGTGCGGGTCAGAAATAAAGCAGTCACTGAAAGAACCACATGCTAATACAATGATTGATATTGACCATTTTGTACAGGCCCCAGTAAACATGATCAACCTAACATGGGCAGAGAAAGGAAAGGGAAAGGTCACGTGGGAGGTAAAGGCGGAAAGGAGGGCAATCGATAGACTGATTGAAGGAGTTATCAAGCTGCTCGAGAAGCCTAAAGCCGCCATAATCAAAGGAGTATTGTTATGCAGCAGGTGTCAGTGTGAATGCGAACTAGAGGTACCAGCAGCTGAAGCCGTCATTGATCAAGAATTGATCAATAGAAGGAATGAGAAAGAACATGAAAATCACATGAGCATCATGCGAGCATCCGAGAGGGAAACCTTTAGGAACGTCTTTCAAGGTTGGGAGGAGACTCTCAGCCTAAAAACTTGTCAGAAGTGTTTAGAAACTATGAAGCTTCAGAAGAAGTGGAAGACAAGGAGGCCAAGATACCAAAGTGGGTAGATGTAAAGCCATCCCAGCCAGGTTATGCCGGATAAGACGTTAGAATGAAAAGAATGACAGTCAATCCGGTCACAAAGAAGAATCTTACCCGACTCAGGTGGAAATGGTACATAATCGGAATGGATGGGAAGCCTGTTAAATAGATGGGAGCCTCCATGATCAGGAGGGTCCAAAGGCAACATAAGGCCCACATAAACTCGTTGAAAGTTCCCACTACTCCAGAAACCTCAGAGAATGTGAAGTTCGAAAATATACCTCATGAGGGAGAAAATCGACCTCATTGAATGAGTAAGAAGGAGGTGAAGAAGGCAAATAGCAAAAACGAAGGGAAATGAGACCATGTGCCCCGAACCTCCATCCTAGGAAATACAAAATCTTAAGAAGAGTTCAAGAAGATATGGTGATGATATATACCCCAAGATGGAGCCCAAAACCAATATGTTTTGGAACTATCTCACCCGAGAGAGGGTTGCCCACACCATTGTTAGTAGATACCATTTGCGAGGTTCCAGAACAGATGCCAGACTTTGTCATAACCCAGGAAGAAAAGTTGCCAGAGTTAATGCTACCCGAAGAAGCACAGGCTTGATTGGATGAGTTTATGAACCACATCAGGGGCAATGGGAAAGATTTACCTAGATCCAGCAACTTCCACTTAAACATAACATATGTTTTATCAGCCATGTTTCAAGCCGAGCATAATCAGCCTCCCATGATGGAAGGTAATTACTTGGCAACAGAACCAATGATGACACATGTTAATGTCGAAGAAGCGGGACAATGAGAACCCAACCAGACAGGTTTTCCAGAACAATCAGGAAAGAAGCCTGAAAGAATATACTCAGATAAGATGGTCTTTGTTCGCCCGAGTTCGGTCTTGGCCAACCATCTCAAGCCCATATATGTAACTGCACACCTTGAAGAAGTACCTTTCAAGAGGGTCTTGGTTGATGGAGGGGCCACGGTCAATGTGTTACCATACAAACAGATGAAAAGAATGTGCAGGAGTGAAGATGACTTTATCCCCACATATCTTACAGTTTCTAGTTTCTCATGAGCTATCACCAGGACTCGGGGGATATTACCATTAGAGGTAAAAAAAATTATGCTGGCCTTTTTTGTTGTAGACAGTACTTCCACTTATGGGGATTTACTGGGCAGAGATTGGATTCATCAGAGTCTTTATGTGCCATCTACCTTACACCAACAAGTGGTTGTTTACCATGAAGAAGGGGAAACGATACCTGGGTTCTGGGAGATGGTGGAGGCCGAATCACGGTCATTCATCCCTACAACAAACATCGCAGAAGCCAACTTCTACGATCCCAGTGTTGGGATTCTTCAATGTTCAGGAGCTGATAAGAACGGCCGCCCGACTAAGGTGACGGCCCAAAAGCTTCTAGAATAAGGGTTATCTCTCACGAGAGAAAAATGTGACAGACCCTACATCATCCCAACTCCCCAACACCCTTAATGTCAGAACAGAAAATGAAGGACCAAGTGGTTGCAGTCAGGTCCTTAAGAAAAAGACTTTTGGTGTATGGGAGAGAGAAAAACGAGAGAGGGAGAAATCAGCCAAGGCATAAGAAGAGTGGAGTAGAGAGGCTTCAAGCAGCCGAGTGAAAAAAGAAGAATCTTTTGGAGAAGAGTTAGAAACAGCCATCCAAATGGATGAATGTATATACGACTTAGATGGACTAGAAGATTTGTCCGAGACTCCTGAACTAGTTGAGTTTTTGTGTGCAGAACCCGACAAACCAGCCCCAGAAGTTCAAGATCATTTGGAGACCATTGATTTGGGAACTGAGGAGGATCTGAGACCTATACAGATCAGTGGTTTGTTGGAAACTGAGGATCGGGCAAAGATTGTCGACCTTCTGCATGAATTTAAAGATTGTTTTGCTTGGCATTACACCGAGATGCCAGGTTTATATCCAACCTTGGTAGAACACATGATGCCTATTAAGGAGTAGTTTAAAACTGTCAAGCAAGCACCACAAAGGATGTCAAAAGAAATTGAAAAAAAATGTCAAAGAAGAGATCGAGAGGCTAGTAAAGGCCGGATTTATTAGGCCCGCCAAATATGTTGAGTGGTTGGCCAACATTGTAACTGTTTTAAAAGTTATAACTAAAGCAGTTAGATGTTATGTTGACTATAGAAACATTAATGGAGCCACGCCTAAAGACAAATACCCCATGCCCATGGTTAACCTATCCATAGATGCAGTGGCCAAACACAAAGTTCTATCTTTTATGGACGGGAATGCTGGATATAATCAGATAAAAATGGCTAAAGAAGATATACATAAAACAGCTTTTGGGTGCCCGGGCCATGTCGGAACATATGAGTATTTTGTAATGTCATTTGGGCTCAAAAATGCTGGTGCAACTTATCAAAAAGCAATGAATGCCATTTTTCATGACTTAATCGGCCATAGCATGGAAATGTATATTGATGACATCGTGGTAAAATCCAAAACTGAAGAGCAACATTTGATGGACCTCAGACAAGCCTTAACAAAAATGAGGATCCATAAGCTAAAAATTAATCCAAAGAAGTATGCTTTGGGAGTAAAATCGAGCAACTTTTTGGGATTCCTCGTTCATCAAGGAGGAGTGGAGGTTGACAAGAACAAAACTCAGCCAATAATGGAATCACATCCCCCTACTAATAAGGTACAACTACAAAGGCTGCTGGGAAAAGTCAACTTTTTAAGGAGATTCATTGCTAATTTGGCGAGCAAGATTCAGCCACTAACTCCTCTGCTGAGACTAAAAGACAAAGAAGAGTTTGAATAGGGTCAACCATATCAAGAGGCTTTCGACAACATAAATGATTACTTAGCCTCTCCGCCGGTGCTCATGCCACCTCAGAGAGGGAAGTCGTTGAAGCTTTATATCTCTGCCTCAGAGAAGTCAATTGGAAGCTTGCTGGCCTAAAACAATAAAGGTGGGAAGGAACAACCCATATATTACCCCAGTAGAATCCTTACTGAGGTAGAGACAAGATACACTCCGATGGAAAAATTATGTTTGGCTTTATACTTTACTACTTGCAAGTTAAGACATTACATGTTGCCTTGCCATATTCACATCATTGCCAAAACCGACGTGATCAAATATATGTTGTCAAAACCAATGTTGACAGGAAGAATTAGAAAGTGGATCCTTGCATTATCAGAATTCAGTTTTTAGTATGTACCACAAAGGGCGGTAAAGGGGCAGGCAGTAGCAGATTTCTTGGCCGAACATCAAGAAATAGGAGACGAGCCTATCAACATCCCCGGAACTTTGAAGGTGGCCAACCTTTAGATCCCACCAAGCAAAGCCCTATCGGGCAGAGAATAATGGATTCAGCAGGAGGTAAAGAGGATATCCAACCTTTGGATTACTCCATGGAGGCTGTATTTTGATGGATCTTGGACCCAAAATGTTGCTGGAGCTGGGATTGCCATCATTGATCCTAGAGGAACTCACCATTGTTATTCCTTCATCCTGGATTATGAAGAAACTACCAACAATCGGGCAGAATATGAGGCCTTGATAATTGGCCTAGAGATCTTGATAGAGTTGGGGATAACCGAAGTTGAGGTATTCGGTGATTTAGAGTTGATGATCAATCAGTTAAATGAAGAATAAAAATGTAGACACATCACAATGGCTGGCTATTACTTAGAAGACCACTCAATTGCTAAGCTATTGGGGCAATGAAATATCAACCAACTACATTCCTAGGGAAGCAAATGCAATTGCCAACGAGATGGCTCAATTAGCCTCTGGAGTACATATCTAGGAGAGAAAGTTTGAAGATGACATAGAAGTCCAGAGAAGAAATCTCCCTTCTATCTTGGAAATGGGATTCAGCCTAGATGTGATGACTGAAGAGATGGAGGACACCTGTTCTTCGATATTTAAGAGATTCATCCTTCCCCACAAGTAAGAAGAATATACAGCAAGCAACTAAGTACGTCTTGTGGGGAGAAAATTTACTAAGGAAGGTTCCAGATGGATTAATGCTAAAATGCATGGGCCAAGAAGAATCAATGAGAGTAATGGCTGAAGTACATGAAGGGATTTGTGAAGCACATCAGGCGGGAACCAAGATAAGGTGGCTACTTAGGAGATAAGGTTATTTCTGGCCTGAGATAGAGAAGGATTGCAAAGCTTATGCCCAAGGTGTGAAGAATGCCAAAGACACGGACCACTCCAACATGTGCCCTCAGTACCCTTAAACCCCGTGGTCAAGCCTTAGCCTTTCAGATGATGGGCAATGGACTTCATCGGGTAAATTCATCCAGCTTCTAGCAAAAGACACAAGTTCATAATCGTGGCAACGAATTACTTCACCAAGTGGGTAGAACCTTCGGCAGTATAGACTATCACTTCAACAGCAGTCAAGAAATTCATTGAAACCAAGATCTTACATAGATTTGGGGTGCCCAAGACAATTGTCACAGACCGCGGGCCATCTTTTATTTCAAAAGAGGTAAAAGAGTTTGCCAGTCAATTCAAGATAAAGATGGTCCAGTCTAGTCCTTACTACCCTAAGTGAAACGGTCAAGCAGAAGCCAGCAACAAGATCTTGGTAAACATTATTAAAAGAATAGTGGCCGGGAATCCAAATAAATGGCATGAGAAGTTGGGAGATACTTTGTCGGCATACAGGACTTCTCAAATGGCAGCAACTGGAACTACTCCTTATGCTCTAACTTTTGGGCAAGATGTTGTGATCCCCATGGAAATTAATGTGAGTTCGGTAAGAATTCAAAATCAATTTGGGCTACGCAGTGAAGAATACTTTCAGGCTATGTAGTAGGAAATTGAAGACCTTGATATAGCCCGAATTCAAGCACTAAATAAAAATGAAGAATGAAAGAGAGTTGTTGCCCGAGCATACAACAAAAAGGTGAAGTTGAAGAACTTCAAAGAATGAGAGTTAGTATGGAAGGCAATTCTCCCTTTGGGAGCTCAAATCAGAGGCTTTGGAAAATGGAGCCCGACTTGGGAAGGTCCTTTCATTGTTAACCAAGTATTGGGCAAGGGTGGATATTACTTAGCATATATGGAAGGAGGCTTACAAAAGCATCCAATCAACATTAAATTTCTGAAGAAATATCACCCAACTTTGTGGGATGTTAGGGATTGCTATATAAAAGAAGAAGTACTTGTTGCATGAAATCTAAAGTCAGTTTTGCACTCATCATGAATCTCAAGGAAAATGCAAGACAAAGCAATTTAGAGAAATCTTGTTCATTTCAGCAAATGTTTGAAAGTTACATCAAATTTAGCTCAATAGTTTTACATCCCTAACTAGGACAATTACCCTAGAATGGTGTGTCTACATTTTCTGACTCTGCCTAAACATTGTTACTATTGGCTAAATAGATTTCAGCATATCCAACTTTCATTTGCTGTCTTAATTCCTTTTAATCTTCTGCGCCTTCGCCCAAGAGCCCGACCAATAAAGTCGTGGTAGTTGATCCCAAAACATACACCTATGATGATGAAGTGATCAAGAAAGAAAAAGTTATGGGGAAGTCTGGGCTTGTGAATATCAGCACGAATGGAATCTACTGGTGTGATTAAGGCTGCTCGATTACTCCTCAATGCCATAGAAGTCCTGAAACGGAAGCAGGGAGTAGTGCGCATTTCTAATGATATTATAAGAACTGATTTCTCCTTAAGAATGTTATCTCTAACAGCAATTGAGACCTGAAAAGTCCATGCAGGTTCCAAGAGATGCATTCATCCCTCTTTGAATGAGAACCCAGTATAAAGACCTACCCAAGGACAATGAAGGCCATTGAGAAGATAATGCATGGTGGAAATTCTTTCACCAATTGCAAAAGAAAATTGGATTCATGCAGCTTTAGGTACCTTTGAGGAAAGTTGGAATTAGAGGGGTCTGAAAGCGTCTAAGGACTCTAGGTGATCCCGGAAAATTTTAAAGACTCAAATTGGTAAAGCCTTTGGCCAAGGAATAGAATTGAAGGGAGTTTTATAGCAAAGGATCGAGTGACGGTTGGAATTCATGTGTTACTGCAAAAGTCTCAGAAAAGCAACGACTGCACTAACGGTGCAAGTTCCAAGATAAGGCATGTGACGGTGGTTACTGAAAAGCAGTTGTTCAATCATTATTAGCACCTCGGTTTGCAGGCTTAACAACGATTGAATGGGGCACTGTTTGGGTTAATATTTAACTTTGGGCTTAAAGGAATGAAAGCCCAAAAGAGCTCAATAAATGAGGTTTTGCCCGAAGCCCAGCACCAAGCCCAGATACCCATCTCAAGGCAAGATGACGACTCCTCATTTAATGCAAAGGTTGATGGAAATCCACCTACTCTCCACCCAAAAGCACTTTTTGAGGGGCAGAACATGTAAAAATGTTGATGACTCACTACCCTTCAGTTGCTTTCGGGCAAGAGCAAAAACGGTACAGTTGGGTTAATTCGCCTATAAATAGGGGAAGAGGGCCTAGAGACAAAGACACTCAACCAATCAAACAAACATACATACAACTTGCCTCCCAATCAAGCAAATATCCAGAAATATGTGCTTTGTCTAGATTCTGCACCATTTTAGCTTTAGACTTCAAGACATCTTTTGTCTATGTAAAAGCTCTGCTACCTTCTCCAAATGTTGTAGTATCGATTCTCTTGTGTAAACCCATTTACCTTGCATCCCTCTTTTAGTACCTAACCCTTTAGAACTACAACAAAGAGATTGCAAGATGTTTAACCTTGCCCGACAAGGTGAAATCTGCATGCCTCTCTTTGTTTTGTCTTTCAATTAATAGATCTATTGTTATAATGTATTCCCCAGTACATATTCAAGTCATTTCTAGTCTTTTGATGATCCAAATTTCCATCAGTTCTCAGATCTGGTTCACTTGGTGATTTTATTGTCATAAGAAGATTAAAACTGATTAAAACTGATGACTTGATCAGATCTTGATCTCCAACCTTTAAGCATACAAGATAAAGAACTAAAAGTCTTTGATCTCAAGGCATAGAAAAGAACTTAATGTAGACTTAACTCATCTACGACAATCATTTGATAACAAGAAGTCGGAGTAACTTAGGGTGCAAATAATTGGCTTAAATACACTGTCCTATGTCTGCCATACAGAGATGGCAGTGGCATGCCTTAGCACTTAGTTAGTTTTGGTTGCGAGCCTCAAGGCCTACACCTAATGCCCCACAAAGGCACATTTCAGAACTAACTTTGTCCTCATCTTGCAGCATCTTATCAAGCCGGAGCCCAACAATCAACCAAAGTGCTAACTCCTCGGGGAGCTGTGTGCTCGAGCCAGGGACCCCTCCCCACGAGATTTCCTGCCCGAACAGCAGGAAAACAAAGAGCATACGAATGGAAGGGATGACTTTAGCAGTCCCATGGTTATTGGGGTTCTCACTAAGACCTCATAACGATGGGGTTTGTCTATGCATGTCCCCTTTAGTCTCATTAATCTTAATCCTAGCACAGTAGAAACACAGGACTAGACTAAGGATTAATCTAGTCTAGTCCATTGATTGTTAGTGAGGCTAAACAAACACACCCTTATTGAGATAAGTTATACCAAAATAACGTGTCTTATATTTTTTAGAATTGAGTACCTAAAACCCTCTAATTTTTTAATGTCATTCTAAATTGGTCTCAATTTTTTTTTAAACATTCCAAACAAGTACCCAACCCAAGTACCCAACGTATTGAAAATATCACATCCAGTAACCCCCAATTAATTTGAAAATATCACATCCATTAAACCCCAATTAATTTTTTTCTTTAAATGTACATGTGGCAATAATGGATCCCACTTTTTAACTTACAAGGACATTAAAATAATAATAAAAATAACTTCAAAAGGACATAAAGATACAATAAAAAAAATAAACAAATAAACAAATTCACAAAAAAAAAAGGAAATAAAGAAAAGAAAAGAAAAAGGAAACTATCAAGCCCCCGCCACCTCCAAGCTCAACCTACAACCACCTAAATCCCATCCTAACCTTTATATTCAAAACCCACCAACTGGGTATATCATGGTCAACATTAATATTAGTTGTCTCAAAATCTAAATTTCAAACATAAATTATATAATATGGAACCTAATGAGGAAACGGGTATTGAATTGAAACGAAATTGAACCCAAATTGATATTACATTAGGATGGTAATCTCTTAACAAAGAAAAGGGTTAATAATTCATATAGGTTTTAAGGAGCTTGTTTTTGCTCATGTGGTTTCCTCATTAGCTGATTCTCGGTTAGTAAAGCTTCCATGACAATTTTTTCTTTGTGGGCGGTGAATATGATTGTGGCTACATCATGGTAGTCCATATCATTTCAGTAATCTCCATAACCTTCTTCTCAATGTTGGCGGCTCGATTTGTAGGGTGAAGTTGGTGATTGAGCGTTGGGTTTGAAGGTGATGGCCTGATGGGGCGGTAGTGGTGATCATTAGTTAAAGGAGGCCATGCTTCCATAACCTGATATTGATTTTGGAGATAAAGTAAGCTCTAATTCATATAACGGAAATTTAACTGGGCTTAACAGATGTGAAATTTTCAATAGATTTAGCACTTATTTGAAATGTTTAAAGTTAAAATTAGTTTGGAATGATACATAATCGTTGAAAAACTTTAGATATGTCGTAAATAATGGGTATGTTTGCCCACATGTGTATAGTAATGTGTATAGTAAAGTATCACATGTGTATACTATATACTCACAAGCTAAATAGTAATGTTTTGTAATTTTCCATTGAAGTAGCTCTATAAATAGAGCACTTCAATTGTGCAAAGATGATGAATGAGAAAAAGAAGAGAAAAACATCTAATAGCTATAATATACATTACTTATTCTGCAATAGCTTGTGTTGGTATAATACTCTGCAACTGCTTCGTTCCTGTCTCGAATAAAGGTTATTTCTCTAAATTTTGCCTATTTATAACAAGATACTTAATTCTAATTTTTATAAAACTATTTTACCACTGATTTGATTAGAATGATCCCACATATAATAAACATTTTCATCACCCTTCCCAAGAACCTTTGACCAAGAGCAACAAGGTGTGTTTGCCCATGTGATGCCTCCTCTGTCTTGATTGAGTGAAATGGTAGCAAGTTCTACGTCATAATTTCAATTTGTAACAATCTTTGAATCTTTGAATATAATCAAATGGGAAAAACATAGCAGTAGCATGCACGTGACTCTGAGAGAGAGAGAGAGAGAGAGAGAGAGAGAGAGAGAGAGAGAGAGAGAGAGAGAGAGAGTGAGTGGGCGGCAGGTAAGTTCGATTGTTCGAATTTTGAAAAATTAGGGAACAAAATAAAGGAGGACAGCATTATTTGGGCTACCTAAAATGGGGTGTCACAGTGTCACTTGTCACCATCACTTACGCACCATGATGCCGTGCAACCATTTCCATGGGGAGAGGATCCTCTCCGGATATATTTTGTAGAGATCTTAGGGATCATTATTTTCTAATCATTCATCATATATCGTGCGGTCATTTTTTGTTAGGTATTATTTGTATTTAATTTTAAATAGAAAAAGTCAAATTATTTCTAACCGTACATACGATGCACGGTAAATGGCTAAGATATAAGGATTTCTAGAATCCTCACAATTTGAACCCGAATGAGATCCAAATACATTTCCATGAACATATATGAACAGGAGAAAGGCATAAACTAGTGGGAGGAGGGGATTTTTTTGCCACCTTCTGTCACGAAAGGCTAAACGTAATTTTTGATTGTATTTTAGTTTTTTTTTTTAATTATAAAGACTACGTTAGGGTTATATTTTTTTCGTCTCTAATCATGTAGGTCTATATTAATTTCCCTTCATATTTTATTATTTTTATGAGCAAAACTTAGCCTGCTATGAGCAACATGTTGCATGCCCAGGGACCAAACTTAACCTAATTCTCTTTAGCTTTTTTTTTTTTTTAACAAACGATATTATACACTAAGAGGGTGGGAGAGTAGGCTAAGCCTCACGATGACCTAGTAATAATGTGGTTCAAATTTTCTTTTAGCAAGAATTGAACCTTAAGACCTCTCATTTACAAGTGACGATTCTCTTTAGCCCTTTGGTTGAAGACTGATTTTGTCAATTTTAAAGTTAAATGTGACATATAGCTCTTGGCTAAAGATAACCTTATGTACTTTGAAGTATGACAGTGTCTCCAAATTATAAGGTGTGAGATTTTATTCGGTGTAACTAGAAATAGAATTATTTGTATATAAATCATATTTTGTGTTGTCAAATATCGGATGTGGAATTTCTATCAGAATTATTTGTGGGAGGAGGAGTAAACAAATCTCTAGGGTTGATCTTCCCTCCAACTTTGGTCTCTTTCACAAAAAGGAAACTTAGGAATTTATAAGTCAACCAATATAATAAAATGAAATAAATTAATTTTACATAAGGTAACCCCACCCTATGAAAATGGACAACGAAGAGGTAGAGATGACACGTGGGGTGCGGGAATGAGAAGGGAGATACATAATTGAAACTTTAAGGAAAGCTTGATATTTACTCAAATTGTGAGGTAGGTGCCCTTAATTATATACACCACCAACTTTCACCATCTCCCTCTAGTACCCATCATATAAGACCTACCAATTTCTATTCTATTATTCCATGTATCTCTCTCTCTCTTTATAAAAGGAGATTATTTTTAGGCGATGTAAAACAAATGGCTGAATGGATTGAATAGGAAATGACCACCGTCGGAAGACAAAAGAAAGATGTGGGAATTTGTAAATTTGGCGTCCAAGCTTCGATTCAGGCCCATGATACCTTTTCGGAAAGAGAACGATGTCGCGGTTCAAACTCACAGTTGTGACATAAGTGGGATTGAGCCATCCGAGGTCGTATCAGCATCCAAAATGTAGTTTTAATTTCTGTAATAAAAATCGGACTTTTTGATTTCCGTGTGAGTAATGTTGTTTTAATTTCCTAAGCTTTTGAGTTGTCCAACGGGCTTGTAATCATTGATGTTATCGAGAAATTTTTCCGGGTGACCGTCACTCCAGCACAAATTGACAGCTGGTGTTCCAAACGAATTAAACTTCGACAGCTGCCCTTTGTCCTTTTTAGATGACTTCACATGGCTTTTGATTTAACTGGTTAATTGAAATTAATGAATGCTAAAGTAAATTTAAGTTGTTAAATTTTAACCATAAGATTGATCCAGTGGCTCCTATTGATCTAGTCGGCTCTTCACCGTCTTTTTCTTAGGCTGCCATGGAGAACCTCAGTTTATTTGGAGAAAGGAAAGTCACCCAGCATAATATGAGCTCACATATATATAATATAATCAGATTTCTACATAAAACAAATAATTCAGAGGGTTTGATTCTAGTAATATATCGATCTTATAGGAAAATCATTCACAATGTCTGAAGATCTGTTTTAGCCCACGGCAGCGTCTTGTGGTCGTAGTGAGCATGGTGCGCTGATTGGACTACCACGTTTCTTTTCCTCGTCAAATCAATTTTTTTACGAGTTCATCTTATTGTTTATTAGCATTCAAAATCCAACAAACACCACGTACAAATCAATTTTTCTATGGGCGTGAATTTTATGTCTGTTATTTTTGTCTTTGGAAAAACTAAAACATGTAAGAAATCAATCCATAATTTCGAGACCTTTCCATCTGCGTCTTTCCGACAAAATAAGTTGGATTTGGGTTCTGGGTATTTTTCATTTCGAATTCATCTGTCTGAGAGAGAGGAGAAATGAAGGAGAAATGAATGATGAATCATTAAATCAATCAGAAGACAGAAAGTTAAATGCATTTATTAATAAGATAAGCCATAGTTAACTTAAAGGGTAAATTACATTTTACACCCCTCAAGTTTGACTGCAATTGCAATCTCATACAACATCTTTAAAACATTTCAATCTCATACATTTACTTATCATGTCGGTCTGATGTCCGAATGCGATGGCCGAAAAAGAAAATACAATCGCCGTCGACTTGCGTCTTCAAACCCTCGCACCCAAATTCCCAAAACCCTCACCTCCGACATGGATTGACACTTTGTCTGTGACTCCGTCATCAAATGATGGCTCCTCGGAATCTTCGAATTCGTGAACCTCGCCGCCTCGGCCTGGATCTTGATCAACGACCTTCCCCCGGATCTCATAAGGGTTATTGTGGAAATTAAACTTGCCGGAGGAAAACACGGGGATGCAGCAAAGTCGTTGATTTCGGGGCTTCGTGGGGCTTTAATGTGTTGTTGAACTCGGGGATTACTAAAGCTCGAGGCTTCATGGTGGCTGCAGTGTGTTGTCGAAGGTGAAGGCAGAGAAGATTCGGGGGCTGATGGACGAGGTTGGTGACAGGAGAAGGGGTGGCTCGGATGGGCAAGGGGTTGGTGATGATGGGGGATGGGAGAAAGGGGTGCTCGAGTGGGGAAGACAAAGTGGGTTGGGGAGGTGAAGAGGGAAGAGTGGATCGGAGAAGACATGGGATTTAGGGTTTGGATTGAGGGGTTGCTGAAATTTTACTAGCACTCAAATTAAACCCTATTAAACATGTAATTGTAGTATTAAGCAAGTAGGATCGTTCTAGACGGGGGATTAACTAGGGCTGCTAATCAACACAAATAAGACTCAAAAACACTAAACTGGACTCTATAAACTCAAAACTGACTTAAATGACTCAAAACAGCAACAAACAATCAAAAAGACTCAAACAGACTCTAGGGACTATTTGGAGGAATTTAAGACTAGTAGGACTCAAAATACTAATTTGGACAGATTTAAACACTCTTCTAACTAATCTAAGACACTTAATTAAAAGGGGGATTGATTTGGACGAAATTTAACTAAACTAAACAGATTGCAAAACTAAGTAAATTAGGTGATTTGAATGGTGAAAACTTAGCTAGATGATCATTCTCCACACATGACATATGCATATAAACCAATTTCCAGTATTGTTCACTGAGACTATGAATGACAACACCCCAAGTTAACCGTGACAGCACAAATTAACCATCAGATTTTCCTTAACTCATTGAATTGGACGGGATACGCATCACAACCAAATTATCCTTATCAAGTTCCCTAACTATGAAAAGCATGATAGAGAGACATATCAAAGGTCATTAAGTTCTTTGAAAACCATAAGCATTGACGAGGCATTCGTAACTATGAAAAGCATGATACTCCTGCCAATGATTTACTTAACACAATCATGACTAGTGACTTTTACTACTTGTGAATATAAGTTCATAACTATTAGGTGAAACTCCCTTATACTCTAGCATCAAATTCATGCATGCAAATCAAGTATGCATCCTCAATCAACATACATAAACAAGTTTTAATAACTCAGATAAGCAAATCACATTCAAGACTCAAGAAACAATAACTGGATGTAATCAATTCATATAAAGCATATAATCATGGCTTTGAATTCACCTCTAACTAAAAAGAAATTAGTTCCTCATGTCTTTGAAAACATAAAACCAAATTAAAACAAACATTAAACTAAAACTAAGGATAGAAAGAACCCAGAAACGCTCCATCACTCCAAAGATTGAATGGCAAGTCACGGCTCCAAATTTCTCCCTTCTTTCCTTGTTGCGGCATAATGATAGTTTTATCTGAATTTAGGCTCTTGTGTGTGGTGGATGGTGTGGTGATCTGATAGTAGAGGGTGGTGTGAAAATATGCGGCACAAAGGATGTATTTATAGGGCTAAAGGGCACGGCATAAAGACTTTGTGTTGGAGAAGGATTACACAATCCTAGAGGAATAAGACTAGGAAATTCAGCACAAAGCTTCTAGAAATGGATTAAATTGATCAGATTTCTAGGGGAAAATAGATCAGGTTATTTGCATTATTTCAGGGCTTCTAGAATCAGATATTAGGTATTCTAATGTGATAAGGAGTCCCCCTTGCAGCTGGAATTAAGGTAGGATAAGATTAGGATTAGGATAAGATAAGATAAGATAAGGTTTGTTTGGATAAGATAAGGTTGGATAAGGTTTTGGATAATGTTCCTTCTTTTGAGCTGATTCCATATCTTCTTTTTCTTGAATTTATTTTCTTCATCTCCTTATCATATTTCTAGCCTCTTGAACTTCAAAAACGTCCATCCACCTTGCTCCATACATGTGTTATCCATTCTTGGCTCTAAACTGCTTCAACATGCTCCAAAATGCATTTTCTTGCCAACTTTGTCGTTTGGACCTACAAACACACGAAAATAGCTTAAAACACTATAATAAGTAATAACTAACAACATAAATGCAAGAAAACAAGCTAACTAAGTCGCCTAAATATGCTCCTATCAGTTGTGGGGAAGGGGTTTAAGGGTTTTTTTTTTAATAGAGTAAATTATTATATTTTTGTTGCAGTCATATTTAGAATAGGAATATGATTGTGTAAATCCTAGGGAATCTGGGAATGTATCTTATATTCCTATTAGGATTAAATTACCTATTAAATATTGTAATCTTAAAGGGAAAGGTTTTACCCTTCCTACTACTATAAATAAAGGCACAATGGGGTAAATCAAACACACCTCACAATTAAATCAAATAGGCCTACAACACGTTATCAGCACGCTTTTGCCAGAAGCTGAGAAATTGAAGCATCATAGGAGGAGGCTATCATCCACCAAATTCAAAGGCGTATTTGTTTTCTGCTAATCAGGTATGCTTAAAATAAAAGAAGATATTTGAAACGTCCACGAAGCATGAAAACATTCCCCATAATGCATGAACCCCTCTATGTTTATATTTTCCTTTCGATATATATATTGTATATGTTTATATATTTGTCAATAATATATATATATATATATATATATATATATTTGTTTGTTTCATGCATCGCACAATTAAATTGTTATGTGGAATTTGTGAGTCAAATTATAAAAAATAAATTAGAAGCATATTTAGGGTTTTCCTAAACCCTATGGGATTTTGAAAAAAAAAGATGAGGGATTTTGAACATAATTTGGCACCACCCTTGCGGCTCAACACCAGCAGCAGCCATCTGGGCTTTGCTGCATCTACATGGACATCCAGGCCTTCGGCCTGCTTGAGTGGAATAAGCCTGCAGCCCTAGCTCCCTCTCTGTGAAGGCTTGCAGCCTTCCTGGACCCAAACCAAACCCACGGCAAGCTTTGCTTGCTGGGTTCTTGTCCCACACACACCCAGGCCCGCAGACCTGCTACCTCTGGTGCCAGCCCACTTGATTGGGCCTTGTTTCTTTGCGGCCCGCAACAAATGAAGCCAGCCTATGCAGCTGGGCTCCCATACGCACGCACATGCCAGCCCACGGGGCTGGGTTTGTCCACCCGTGTATCACTCATAAGGCCAGCACCTGCTGGCCCTTATCCCATGCACTCTCTCGGCCCAAGTATGACACCCAGATGCGGTTGGGGCTTCTCCCGCCCATCACGTGGCCTGCAGCCACCACCCAAGTTTTTTTTAGGCTGTGCCTCTTACTCTAGGCACCCAACCCGAGCCCAATTATGTTTTAGGGCATTTTTTTCCGACCCACATGCTATTATTTTAGCATTCTAAATAAATTAACTTGTATGTTAAACTTATTTAGTTTCTACAATCGACCCCGTATGGCCCGATTTATTGAATTAATTAAAAGTGACCTGCAGTCCATTAATCTGATAATGAATCTAAAATTATTGACATGAAGATCACTTTTGGACATTAACGATTCAATAATTTATTTTTATACTTTGAACCGTCACATACTTTCGTAGTAACGAAGCTCTCACACTTGAGTTCCCGAAGAACCTCAAATCCACTACACTTAGTTAGTATATTGCATTCTGCGTTTCTTGCAGGAACCTCTCATTATGAACTAATTGTTCATGAAACTAAATTGAACCTGTAGTTTCAAATTTAGTGCCTTTGAAACCCGAAGTTTTCATTCAAAACATACCACATGAAACCCGTAGTTTTCATGCATAAATTAAATCACTACATGTCTATAAAACTTGTATGTTCTACGATATATGTCTATGGTTTACCATCCGTTTAAGGGACATGTCAAACTTCAACAAGCTCGATTTCTCCGCTCTAGAAGTCTCTGGAAGAAACTATTTGAAATGGGTTCAAGACGTGAAGCTCTATCTCCTTGCAAATGATATTAGATCCATCATCGAGGCACCTATCGCCGACAAACCTGTTGATGAAGCTCAAAAGGCTACTGCAATGATCTTCATGAAGACACATTCATGATGCACTGCAGACTGAGTATCTCGCTGAGGAGGATCCACGCACCATCTGGTTTGCTCTGGCCGACTGTTTCGATCACCAGAAAAACATATACTTGCCTGAAGCAAGACACGACTGGCAACATCTTTGCTTCCAAGACTTTAAGTCTGTGAATGAATACAACTCTGAAGTTTGTGGAATCCATTCTCTGTTGAAATTCTGCAAAGTGGAACTAACCAAATCAGATTTCCTAGAGAATACTTATTCGACCTTCCATGCCACCAATATTGTCCTTCAGCAACAATATATGGCACATAAATTCACCAAGTTTTCGGATTTGATCTCTGGTTTACTAGTCGCTGAAAAACAGAACCAGTTTTTGATGAAGAATCATCAAGCTCGTCCCACTGGCTCGAACGCCGCACCTGAAGCGCATGCGACCTATTCTAGCAGCCATAAATGACGAAAGAACTGTTGTGGCCGTGGTAATGGGCGGCAAGCCCAACCACGGGCCCAAGGTCAACAAAGTGCCGCACCTAAGGGAAGAAATGCAACCCAGCATCGTCCACCACTCGCCCCTAAGGTCCCAAACTTTAAGAACAAGGGCAAAGCTCCCGTTCAGGCTGCTTCTACTGAACTGGACATGTGTTATCGATGTAGATCAAGGGATCATTGGTCACGCGTATGCCAAGCTTCCCCTGAGGCTATTGCCAAATAACATTCTCGTCGTGAGTCTAACTTTGTACATGTGGATCATCTGGAAGATGCAATTACATCAATGTAGATATCAGATTTCCAGGAGGCGTCAGCACCTAGGGATGAATAAAATAGACGTGTATTTAGGGTGTTTACCCCTAGTGGGTTCGGCCACTAGGAGTGGCCGGCCCTACCCCCTCTATTTTGCTAGGTTTATGGTTTAATTTTGAACAATTTTTCTAAGTATTTGGAATAATTTGTTTGGTTTTGGTTTGTTTTGAATTATGGATTGTTATTTGAATGGATATTATTTTCTCGAATTGCTTAATTGAATTAATGGACTTATATTTATACATGTGACCAATTCAATCAATTTATTTCTAGGTATGTCTAGTGGGGAAGTTAGTTGTCTGACAGATAGTGCAACCACGCACACCATCTTGCGCGAACGACACTATTTTACTAACTTCATACCCAAGAAAGCTCTTTTGACAACTCTCTCAGGCTCATCCAACCTGATTGAAGGATACGAAAAGGCATGTATCATGTTGTCTAATGGTACAATTCTGACCATTAAGGAGGCACTCTATTCTCCACGTTCCGAAAGAACGTTGCTGAGTTTTAGAGATATTCGAGATAATCAATATCATCTTGAAACCACTGAAGATCATGATTCTGAATTTCTTTATATCACTTCGTATACATATGGCCAGAAACATATTCACGAGAAGTTGGAACGCTTGTCGAGTGGGTTGTACATCACAACCATTCGAGGCATAGAAGCCCATAGTGTGGCCGGCCCTATGCCTGAGTTCCCGGACACTTTGTTACTTTGGCATGATCATTTGGGCCATCCTGGACGTGACATGATGCGCCGCATCCTCAAATCTTCACACGGGCATAAGTTACATCCCTATGTTGGACTCCCACCATGCAAAGCGTGTTCTTTAGGGAAGTCGAATACTCAACCCTCATATACAAAGATTATTCACGACCCCCCTAAATTTCTTCAGATGATTCAAGGGGACAGTTGTGGACCAATCCAACCAAAGTGCGGACCATTTAGATACTTTATGGTGTTGGTTGATGCATCGAGACGATGGTCACATGTTTACTTGTTGTCCACACGCAACGCCGCGTTTGCTAAACTCCTAGCTCAAATCATTAAGCTAAGGGCTCACCACCTTAATTATCCCATCAAGTCGATCCGACTGGATAACACTGGAGAGTTTACGTCATAAACTTTTAACGATTATTGCATGTCAGTAGGGATTAATGTGGAACATCTTGTGCCCCATGTTCACACCTAAAACGGCCTGGCAGAAGCTTTCATAAAGCGTCTTCAATTGATGGCTCGGACTTTGGTTATGAGAACCAAACTGCCGGTATTTGTCTGGGGCTATGCAATATTGCACATAGCTATGTTGGTCCGCCTGAGGCCCACCGCTACCCAACCACATTCACCGTTACAGTTGGTCACTGGATACCAGCCTGACGTCTCGCATTTACGGGTGTTTGGGTGCGCCATTTATGTGCCAATGGTGCCGCCGCTACTTACCGAAATGGGTCATCAAAGAAAAATAGGATCTCTGTCGGTTATGATTCGCCATCAATTGTTCTCTACTTAGAACCCTTGACAGGAAATCTCTTTACCGCACGTTTTGCAGATTGTCACTTTGATGAAACAGTCTTCCCGTCGTTAGGGGGAGATAAACGTGCTAACGTTCCAGTAGAACGCCGCAAATTGTCGTGGTATGCTCCCACTATGTCTCATTTAGATCCCCACACTGCCCAGTCTGAAACTGATATGCGTCGAATTATAGATCTTCAGAGCATTGCTCAAAGCATGTCGAATACTTTTAATGATCTAGCAAAGGTGACAAGATCACCCATACCCGCTGCAAACACACCTGCAAGGATAGATGTACCCCGTGTACGACAACAACTCACCTGGGAAGGCCGGACCGTCCCCTAAGGTGGGGAGGCCACACCCTCCACGCGGCAAGGTACATTGGTGGCTAGCCAATCATCTGATCCGACCCTGAAGCGTGGCAGACCCCTTGGTTCAAAGGATTCACAACCCCATAAGAGGAAAATGACACTAACTAATGACCCTAGTTTGAATCCGACCATCGTTCACTCATCCGTTCCAACGCATGAGGTTATTCTAGATTACAGTGATGCTTCAGACGAAACATGCCGGGCTCCCGAGAATTGTGAGATTTCGGTCCACTACACAGTATTGGATGAAGTTTGGAATAGGAATGAGATGATCGTCGACGATGCATTCTCTTACTCAGTAGCTACTGACATCATGCTTAGTGATGACATTAAACCACGTTCCGTCGATGAATACCGACGTAAAATTGATTGGTCAAACTGGAAACAAGCAATCCAAGTCGAACTCGATTCACTCGCGAAACGTAAGGTATTTGGACCTATTGTTCTTACACCACCACGCGTGAAACCAATTGGCTACAAGTGGGTTTTCGTGAGGAAGCATAATGAGAATAATGAAATAGTGCGATACAAAGCACACCTCGTAGCGCAAGGCTTCTCTCAGCGCCCAGGGATTGATTACGAGGAAACGTATTCCCCCGTAATGGACGTTATAATGTTCCGCTACCTAATCAATTTGGTAGTTTCTGAAAAACTGAATATGCAGCTTATGGACGTGGTAACCGCCTATCTCTATGGGGATCTAGATACGAAAATTTATATGAAAGTTCCAGAAAGACTTCCATTGACTGGTTCAAATAGTTCTAGACCACGGAACATTCTCTCAATTAGGTTGAGAATGTCACTCTACGGATTAAAACAATCCGGGCTGATGTGGTATAATTATCTGAGTGAATATTTGACAAGTCAGGGTTATGTGAACAACGAACTATGCCCATGCGTGTTCATAAAGAAGTCACATTTCGGATTTGCAATCATTGCAGTTTATGTCGATGACATGAACCTCATTGGGACTCCCGCAGAGCTTGAGGAAATTGCTACACACTTGAAATCAGAATTTGAGATAAAGGATCTTGGGAAAACTCGATACTGTCTCGGCCTGGAGATCGAGCATTATTTGGATGGAATCCTAGTACATCAATCGAACTACACCCAAAATGTGTTGCGACGTTTTAATGAGGATAAAGCGAAGCCTTCGAGTACACCCATGGTCGTTCGGACTCTAGATGCTAAACGGGATCTCTTCCGTCTAAAGGAGGATGAGGAAGAGATTTTGGAACCCGAAGTTCCTTACCTAAGTGCAATTGGGGCTTTATTGTACTTAGCTCAGTGCACTAGACCCGACATCTCATTCGCTGTGAATCTATTAGCGAGATACAGCAATGCGCCCACACGCAGGCACTGGAATGGTGTTAAAGACATTTTCCGCTACTTCAAAGGTACTACGAATTTGGGCTTGTTCTATACCCGCGAATCTCCAAATGTTGCTGCCCCCTATGGCCCTCGGATTGATTCTCGCCTTGTTGGTTACGCATATGCTGGATATCTGTTTGACCCACATAGAGCACGTTCTCAAACGGGTTATGTCTTTACCGTTGGAGACACCGCTATATCTTGGAAGTCTACCAAGAAAACACTGGTTGCGACTTCATATAACCATGTTGAGATTCTCGCCCTACATGAAGCATCGCGTGAGTGCTTTTGGCTGAGAGAAGTTATGGAACATATTCGAAGCACTAGTGGTCTTACATCAATCGTTGACCTTCCTACGATGATCTTTGAAGACAATGCAGCATGTGTCGAGCAACTGAAGAAGGGATACATTAAGGGAGACAATACCAAGCACTAAGCGCCGAAGTTCTTTTACTCACACCAGCAGTAGCAGCATCAGAACATTGAAGTCAAGCAAATCCGTTCCCATGACAACCTGGCCGATTTCTTTACCAAGTCATTGCCCAAGTCTACATTTCAGAAGCTCGTCCAAGGAATCGGTATGCGTAAATTATCTGAGTTGAATCGCTTGTAGTTCTCTTATTTAGAAGTTATGTCTAACTCAGGGGAAGTATCTAGAAGCATACTCACATGATCTTAATGTACTCTGTTTCCTACGATTAGAAGCATTTTTCCCACTGGGTTTTTGCTACCTAACGAGGTTTTAATGAGGCACCCATCCTGGGATGATCATACTCCGATGAGTTCATTACCTTCGTCCAGTTTGACAAGTGTTTTAGACATTATGCATATTTTCTTACTTTTTTCCTTAGTCTATGGGTTTTCCCCATGCCTTGGGTTTTACCATAGCAAGGTTTTGTGAGTTTTTGCAAATGCATACTTCAAAGTAAATTTGAGACTCGCGATCACACGTTGTGCCGATGACCTCATCAACTATTCTCCCTTATCTGCTGAAGATCTGATGCGATGGTTTGTTGAGTATTTACACACTCAAGAGGGAGTGTTGCAGTCATATTTAGAATAGGAATGTGATTGTGTAAATCCTAGGGAATCTGGGAATGTATCTTATATTCCTATTAGGATTATATTACCTATTAAATATTGTAATCCTAAAGGGAAAGGTTTTACCCTTCCTACTACTATAAATAAAGGCACAATGGGGTTAATCAAACACATCTACAATTAAATCAAATAGGCCTACAACAATTTTGAATTCATAAAAAATAATAATAATAATTTGCCACGTGGCACAAATTTGGTAGCCACGTCAGCTCTTAACGGATCAATGGATGGAAAATGTAACAGATGTATTATATTGAAATAAAATAGTACTTGAGGTATGAAAGTGAAATGTTTTGAAGATGTTGTATGAGGTTGCAATAGATTTCAAACCCGATGTGGTAAAGTGTAATTTACCCTAACTTAAATAACACATGTGGTATTTTTTTTTTTTTATTTGAAAGAACCAAATTTACAGGCGTCAATTACGTATTGGATAGGAACCCCAGGTCAGCTGGAGTGCCTGTCACCTGGAAAAATTTCCCAATGTTATCATTGTAAATGATCAATTATCAATTAATCAAAACTCTTTTGGGATTACTCTAAAAACACTGGTGTATTCCAGATTATTGTTTCTTCAATAATTTACAATGGTAATCCTTTTGGTTCATGCTGCATCATTAGGTTTCAACAACATTTTATGTGAGTTTTGTTATCATCTATAGGAACAAGGATGTCTTGTTCTAATTAGTATAATGTTGTTGTTGTAGTGTTATAATCAATTTTGTCAAGTTTTTTATGTCGAATATTTCACATTTTTCAGTAAGGCTTGTATATTACACTTAACAAATGAACTCAATCTTACTACTCTATGTTATCCCTTATCGTGCAATTTTGATTCTAATTTACAAGGAATAATCTCAAAAAATTTCGAATGTGAAAAGCCTTTTTTATCAAAGATGCCGTTGACATCTCACCACAACCGCTTGTTGATCTCAACCTTCCTCAAAACTTTGGCTGATGATGCTCATGTTCAAGAGAGAAACTTTCTTGCAACTACTACACCCTTACATCACGGGCATCCAATACACATTTTCCAATTGTAAAAGGTGAACCGCTCGTCCAATAAACACTTGTAGATTACATGTTGAATTGATGACAAGAGAGAATTTCTCCGGACTTAGAGGTCGGAGGTCACTACACGTGATCTAATACTACATGCATGCAATCGCATTAGTGTGATGTAGCAATGAAGTCAAACAAATCGAAATGATTAATCGAAACGAACGAATCTATCATGATGCTAATGACATTACCAAACAAAGAACTTAAGCTGACTAATTAGTCATCGTTTGTGTGGAGTTGGTTGCCAACTTTGCCAAACTGAAGTTGACCACTAAAGAATCTGTCCGTCCAAATCCAAATTCCAAAAAAAAAAAAAAAAATGCAGAACTAGGGTTTTGGATTTAGCGGGAAAATGGAATTTGGAAGAGAAATCTGGCCGTTGAGTTCAAACTTCGAAGGACGATAAAAACACGGACACACAGTACAAGGCACCATCGAACACCAAACGACGATGACAAATAAAATATTTGTAGGTACAATAAAACCATTCGAATATTAAATTTCCATGTCTCATTCTTCCACGTTTGAAAGGGACGCTTCAGTTGAATCTCCAGGCGGGTTATTCGAAAATATTGGCGGGAACGCCTTGCTGAGCTGGCACAAGCTTTTTTTTTTTTAGGAAAACTAATGAAAATGGTTTGAAAACTTTGAGTTTTAATGATAAGGACAAAATAAAGGATAAAGTGAATAGTATCAGAATTGACTTTTTAGTGTAAAAATATGGTTTTTCGTTAAAGTGAACAGTACTTGATGCTTTTCGTTAAAGTTCCCTTTTTTTTTTTCCTTATTACGAGTAATGCTACGCTTATTACATTTTTTTTATACTACATATGTACTACATTTCTAATAGAAATAGGATCTACCAACACATATAGGTCTCGAACCAAGCATAGGCACATGGGGAGAAGAAGGCATAACGAGTAAGATAGTGAGCCGCGTCACTTGCTTGGCGATGAGCATGGTTAGCAGTAGCTCCAGTGATCCCAAACATCATAGCCTTAGAATCTTCCACGATGTGCCCAATGACAAACCTATCCGTGGTGTTCCTTTGAAGCGCTGTAACGATCTGAGATGAATCATCCTCAAGAATTATATCATGTAGACCCCTATACATAGTTTGATTTTCGTAGTTTTTTTTTATGGAATAATCTTATTTCTCCTAAATATATTTTTGGGATGAATATACGGAAATCATTTCTCTAATTTAAATTCTTTATAGCAATGTTACGATATCTTTTTGGGCAGACACTGTTCTAGCTCGATGTGAAATAAGTATTGAACACATACAAGTTGTTCCTAACTCAAGGAAATGATCTATGCACTTTTTTATTTCCTACATGCACTTCCCTCTTAGTTTGTAACGGTTGGATTAAATAAATTAAAACAAAATTAAGAAATATGAACAAACGGAGCAGTGTAAAATTAAGAGTACAAAAATTATTTTTTGTTTGTACATGAGTTCGTTTAAACTTGCTTTTAATATAGTTGAAAACGTTTTTGGTGAAAATGTTGCATGAAGCACTTCAAATTCTTTTAAAACCAGAAACATTTTATTTTAAAATGCTTTCAATTATTTTATAAACATTTATAAACGAGTAAGATAGTGAGCCGCGTCACTTGCTTGGCGATGGCACATGGGGAGAAGAAGGCATAACGAGTAAGATAGTGAGCCGCGTCACTTGCTTGGCGATGAGCATGGTTAGCAGTAGCTCCAGTGATCCCAAACATCATAGCCTTAGAATCTTCCACGATGTGCCCAATGACAAACCTATCCGTGGTGTTCCTTTGAAGCGCTGTAACGATCTGAGATGAATCATCCTCAAGAATTATATCATGTAGACCCCTATACATAGTTTGATTTTCGTAGTTTTTTTTATGGAATAATCTTATTTCTCCTAAATATATTTTTGGGATGAATATACGGAAATCATTTCTCTAATTTAAATTCTTTATAGCAATGTTACGATATCTTTTTGGGCAGACACTGTTCTAGCTCGATGTGAAATAAGTATTGAACACATACAAGTTGTTCCTAACTCAAGGAAATGATCTATGCACTTTTTTATTTCCTACATGCACTACCCTCTTAGTTTGTAACGGTTGGATTAAATAAATTAAAACAAAATTAAGAAATATGAACAAACGGAGCAGTGTAAAATTAAGAGTGCAAAATTTATTTTTTGTTTGTACATGAGTTCGTTTAAACTTGCTTTTAAAATAATTAAAAACGTTTTTGATAAAAATGTTGCATGAAGCATTTCAAATTCTTTTAAAACCAAAAACATTTTATTTTAAAATGCTTTCAATTATTTTATAAACACTTATAAACGAGTCCTATGCAATTTCGTGACTTTCACGATGAATTTGCGAGGGTGGGCCTCATCTTATCCTCACGTCCGAAATCACCACCTAGGTTCCAACTCAACGCCTACGGCAGTTCATTGACGTAGACCTATTACGAAAAGACAATACTGCCCAAATAAATTTCGATATTTAGACGAATTATCCTCTATTTTTTGGCTAATGTCCAAAAATATCAGACGTCGAATCAAATAATCTCCCTTTTTTTTCCGTTAGAAAAAAGGAGTTTAATTTTCCAAAAAACGTTCCCGCGATTTTGACCAACGGAGCAGCAATCTGTGGTGTCCCTTTTGGCAGGTAATAACTGTCCCCACTGCCCACCACTCCTCGTCCTTTTTTATTTTTATTTTTCAAAAATTAGAAAAATACCAGTTTTCCCATTTTTACCCTTTTGGGAAAAATATGGCGGGAAATTTATCAAATCCAGTTGAGAGTTGGGATTGGGGTCCGGCGATGCTTTATTTATTTTTTATTTTTTATTTTTGGAAACTATCCTTTATTTATTCTTTGTCCATCGAGAAAACAGACGTCGTGATAACCGCGTTGGCTGTTCGATTGCGAAACGCCGCCGTAACGACGACTGTGTATAGGAGTCAAATACAATAAGTAGGAGGAGGAGGTTGTAAGTCTTTAACTGTTTATAGGGGTCAAATACAAAACACATACAAATATATATGGGGTTTTATAAGTTGTTGAGGTCAAGGGCAACCAACGACTCTATGCTGACTCAACTACTAACTAACGCTATCGTGTGTCAAAAATAGAAAACCAAAAAACATAATGATAAACCCTAATGCATCGAATTCGTTCATGATGGATTCGAAATCGTTAAATGGAAGTAGAACTTTAGTTTGAAAATGTATCCCATATGATTGATTGACTGGTGTTTTACGTGCAAAAAGCAAAGGTGAGATCAGCCGCACTCTACACAATGGATTAAACCTTGAATCTCGGCATGCCAGCAAAAACATACTGGGCAATGCATAGATCTTGATCAGGATTCAGGCAAGGGAATGAAACAAAAGAATAATAACAAATCATGAAGATGGAAGACTAGTTAATGATTATGTCTGCTACTTTAATTAACGATTGACGACAACAAAGTGGGACTAATTAAATCAGCAGTACTAGCCAAAGGGATTTGGATCCTCTCCTGGGCCAATGGAGAGGATCCTCCTGACCAATCATTGTGGGCCGTTGGATTTTTATCCAACGGCTACAAACAAGGGAGTTCCTTTAAAGTTATAATAATTATAGTAGACAAACAAGGGAGTTCTTTTAAAGTTATAATAATTATAGTCGTTGGATGAAAATCCAACGGCCCACAATGGTTGGTCAGGAGGATCCTCTACATTGGCTCAGGAGAGGATCCAAATCCTAGCCAAAGGACAATTAGAATGTCTTGCTGTCAACAGATGCTTGGACATAATGGTAAATTGAATAAGAGATGTGTTATTTACACACTTATTTTTACTTTTCAAGCACTCATTATTAATTTCTGTCATTTGATCTTCTTTAATTTAAGATGTATGAAACGTAAAATTGGGTCTGTGAATATCACACCCCATTGCATAATTAGTGTGGATAAACATTGAAGGGTATTTTTGTCAAGCCGTAAACTCATAAGAAAAACTTGCATAGGGTGTCTGCTTGAAACCTTCTATAAAAGTATGAGATTTATTTTATTGTGATTACTCATGTTGTGATTCACCAAATTTCACGCATTTTCATTTTATATGAGAATTGTCTCAATCAGACAACTATATTGAATATCTTTCAAATTTGTGATCGTAATATAATATCAGATCATTAATTATGCAATCAACTCCACACGCTTCCACTCAACATGGGATCCGACCTCAATTACAAAAGCATGAGATCCTTATATGGATGCATTAAGGGTCCTAGGGTCCCATGATCACCGGAAACCCGAATAAATGGATGTGAAGAACTCCGAAGACCATTAAAGTTTGGTCATGTGGTGAAGCAGATGAGTGCAACGACAAACCGGTTGCTGCAGAATAATTAACGTATTAGAAGAAGACTATTATGTTTTTAAAAGACTTAGCCATAACAACTTCGTATTAAGTTCCTAATTATTGCAGAATAATTTATATATGGTTTTGCGGCTTGCCATCTTTCCAGGCAGTCATGCAAAGGTGGCAATGTCTTGCTCTGAAATTGACATGTCCTCGTTCATGGATCTAATTCAACATGTATATTTTGAGTACAATTCGCATTGCTTTTCAGTCGCCGCCAAATATTAACAGTTAGATTTTCCTCCTTTCTCTCTCAATTTCATTTTTTTTTTACAGAAAAAGTGATAATATTGCTTGATCTCGAGCATTCAAATAGAATAAAAGGAAAGAGGATGATAAATAATACAGGAGAGAATCTAGATCGAATACTAAAAGCACATGGAATAGTATGCACTGAGGATTCAGATCATTGACGACTCTTCTCAAGTTCTTTTTCCGAACATATATCAAGTGCCAATTTAATGCATTTAGTGCAAAGGGTTTTATTTGAAAATTTAACAAATTTGATTTCTGCTAGTTGGTGACCGAAACACGGAAGTATGATAAAATAGCATTGTCCTGGTCACTATTTCTCGGCTTTTCAAATAGTGGTGTGAGACTTCTATTTTTTTTTTTTATTAGGCGTGAGCAGGAGAGTTTTGTTTTTAATATAAGTACGAGAGTTTTGTTTCTAATATAAGTGTGGTAGTTTTACTTTTAAAAGGAACACGAGAGTTGCGTTTCTAATATAAAAACGAGAATTTCATTTTTAACGTGAGCACGAGAGTTTCGTTCTTGATATAAGTACGAGAGTTTCGCTCCCAACAGGAACACGAGAATTACGTTCCTAATATAAGAACGAGAGTTTCATTCCTGACAGGAACGCGAGAGTTGTGTTCCTAATATAAGCACGAGAGTTTCATTGCTAACCTGAGCACGAGAGTTTCGTTCCTAATATAATGATGAGAGTTTCATTCCTAACATGAGCACAAGAGTTTCATTCCTAATATGAGCACGCGAGTTTCGTTCCTAATATAGACACGAGAGTTTCATTTCTAACATGAGCACGAGAGTTTCTTTCCTATACAAATACAAGAGTTTCATTCCTAACATGAGCACGCGAGTTTCATTCCTAGTATAGACACTAGAGTTTCATTTCTAACATGAGCACAAGAGTTTCTTTCTTATACTAACACGAGAGTTTCATTCCTAACATGAGCACGCGAGTTTTGTTCCTAATATAGACACGAGAGTTTCATTCCTAACCACTGTTCTAAAAATCTCCGCCTAGCACTGCTTAGGCCCCGATTAATGCCTAAGCGTTTGAAAATTAAGAAAATGGCGGATAGACCTACTGAGGCGCCCACCGCCTAGGCACCCGCCTAGGTTGCGACTCACTTAGACATAAAATAGATAACTTTCATGTTGCATTTTATTTTTTCAATAAATTGTAAGAGACTTGTTGAATACTTAAATGAACACACATTATATGCTTGTTCCCACGTTTGCATTATATTCCAATAGCTCATAATAGTTATGTCATTCTATTTTGTAGTTTATGATGTAATCATATATATTTTAAGCATAAACATACACTTATTTACACAAAGTATAATAGATTTAATTAAAAGGAAAACTAATGAAAATGGCTTGAAAACTTTGAGTTTTAACGATAAGGACAAAATAAAGGGTAAAGTGAATAGTACCAGGATTGACTTTTTAGTATAAAAATGTGGTTTTTCGTTAAAGTGAATAGTACCGGCGGCTTTTCGTTAAAGTTCTCTTAATTAAATCCGTCTAAGCGCCCGCCTAGACCCCGCTTAGCCTCCTAGGCGCTAGGCCACGCTCATCGCCCGACTAACGCCTAGCGTCTTTTATAACCTTGTTCCTAACTTGAACACTCGAGTTTTGTTCTTAATATAAGCGAGAATGTAATATATATATATATATAAGTTCAAGAGTTTCATTTCTAATATAAGTAGGAAAGATTTATTTTCCAGACCTGAGTACAAGAATTGCATTCTTAATATAATCACGGCATGTTTATTTCTCGAACATGAGTATGAGAGTTGTGTTCATAATATAACCACAAGAGTTTTATTCCAAATATGAGCATGAGAGTTTCATTCTTCGAACCAAACAAACCCCATCATTTACATTATCCTATAAACACAATTTCTAGTGTTAGAAGAAAATAGAATAAGTAGAGGAGAAGGTTGTAACTCTTAACTGTTTATAGGGGTCAAATACATAACACAAACAAGTATACATGGGGTTTTATAAGTTGTTGGAGTTAAGGGGAACCAATGACTCTATACTGGTTCAACCACTGACTAACGCTATCGTGTGTCAAAAATAGAAAACCAAAAAACATATGACAAAAGTTATTGGCACTCCAAAAATCACATTCTACACTCCTCACAAATGTATTTTTCTTTCCAAATATAGAAAGTTTAAAGTGTAAAATGCGATTTTTGGATTGTTAATAACAATTCCCAAAACATATTAGTAAACCCTAATGCATCGAATTTGTTCATGATGGATTCGAAATCGTTAAATGGAAGTAGAACCTTAGTTTGAAAATGTATCCCATTCCCATATGATTGACTGGTGTTGGACGTGCAAAAAGCAAAAATGTGAGATCAGCCGCACTTTACACAAAGTATTAAACCTTGAATCTGGGCATGCCAGCAAAAACATACTGGGCAATGCATAGATCTTGAACAGAATTCAGGCAAGGGAAAGAAACAAAATAATAATAACAAATCATGCAGATGGACGACTAATTAATGATTATGTCTGCTACTTTAATTAACGATTGACGACAACAAAGTGGGACAAATTAAATCAGCAGGTACTAACCGAAGGATAATTAGACTGTACTGCTGTCAACAGATACTTGGACAGAATGGTAAATTGCATAAGGAATGTGTTATTTATACATTTTTTCTTACTTTTTTCAAGCACTCATTGTTAATTTCTATAATTTGATTTGATTTTCTTTAATTTATTCGACCGGACGGCAAAAAATTATAAGGGTATATGAAAAGTATGAGGTGTGTGAATATCACACCTCATTGCATAATTAGTGTGGATAAACATTGAAGGGTATTTTTGTCGGGCCGTAAACTCATAAGAAAAACTTGCATAGTGTGTCTGCCTGAAACCTTTTATAAAAGTATTGAGATTTATTTTATTGTGATTACTTACGTTGTGATTCACCAAATTTCACGCATCTTCATTTTATATGAGAATTGTCTCAATTAGACAATTATACTGAATATCTTTAAATTTTGCGGATCATTAATTATGCAACTGAATCCACACGTTTCCACTCAACAAGGGGATCTGACCTCACTTACACAAGCATGAGATCCATGTATGGATGCATTTACGGTCCTAAGGGTCCCATGACCACCAGAAACTCGGATAAATCCCCTAATTTTTTAATTTAAATTTTCTAATTAATCATATAAAATGTTAAAATATTATGGGTATTGGATGAAAAGTTTAAATTCATAAGAGATTATAGTTTTTGTTGATTTGTTATGTTTTAAATTGATAGTTGATATCATAGACAAATTTAGTCTTTGTAATTTGTAATGTTGTTTGTACAAAGACTATGAGTGGAAAATTGGTAGTTTATTGGTTAATTTTTCAATGGTATTTTCATGTAATTTATTTGGAACTTTTATATTAGAATTATCCTATATTAAAATCCTGAATCTACCACTGTCTATATATCACCAAATTTCATACTTTTTCACTCAGCATGAGAATTATCATAACCAAACAGCCCATTGAATCTTTCCTAAACTCGCTATCACAATAAAATATCGGATCGATCATTGAATTCTTTATGGCCATGGACGGAGCTACATAAGGCCCAGGGAGGGCATCCGCCCCCACTCAGATTTTGGGGTGAGGAAAGCAAAAATGTCATGACAATTAAAACAACAATTAAAATTTTGATTTTGGTTCTAAATATTCCACGTTTTCTAACCTAAATCAAACTCAATTGAACTGGGGGTTTCATAAATATATTGGATTCAACTGATGAAGTATCATAATTTAATACAAAAATTTTACTCCAAAGTATTTTATATGAATTTACTTTATTCATTTGTTTGTGGCATTACAATTTAGAATTTAACTTTCTAATTTAGAGATTTTTTACTGTATCTGGTCCTCAATAACCTAAAACCCATTATTTTACTTGGTTGTTTTAAGACGCCCCCAATCAAAAAAATTTCTAGCTCCGTCCTTGTTTATGGCCTTCGTTTTTGAATTCAAGCTTGGGAGTAGCTAGTTTGCGTAGGTGATCACCAATCATCGGTGTCATTTCGCGAAGAATTGGCAACTGCGGCTGTTGAAAATATGAGAAGACATTTGCATGACCTATGAAATTTATATATGGTTTTGCGGCTTGCCATCTCCCCAGGCCGTCATGCAAAGGTGGCAAGTGTCTTGCTCTGAAATTGACATTAACGGTCCTCGTTCATGGATCTAATTCAACATGTATATTTTGAGTGCAATTTGCATTGTTTTTCAATCGCAACCAAATATTTACGAAGTTAGATTTTCTTTCCTCCTTTCTCTCTCAATTTCAATTTTTTATTTTTCTCTTAACAGAAAATGTGATCATGTTGCTTGATCTCAAGCATTCAAATAGAATAAGAGGAAGGGGAGTGAAAAATAAGACGGGAGAGAATCTAAATCAAATACTAAAAGCACGTGGAATAGTTTGCACGGAGGATTCAGATCATTGAAGACTCTCCTCAAGTTCTTTTTCCCAACATACATCAAGTGCCAATTTAATGCATTTAGTGCAAAGAGTTTTATTTGAAAATTTAACAAATTTGATTTCTGCTAGTTGGTGACCCAAACACATAAGTATGATTAAATAGCATTGTCCTGGTCACTATTTCTCGGCTTTTCAAATGGTGGTGCGAGACTTCTATTTTTATTTCTTAGGCGTGAGCAGGAGAATTTTGTTTTTAATATAAGTACAAGAGTTTTGTTTCTAATATAAGCGCAAGAGCTTTATTTTTAAAAAGAATACGAGAGTTGCCTTTCTAGTATGAGAACAAGAATTTCGTTTTTGATATAAGCACGAGAGTTTCGCTCTTGACAGGAATAAGAGAGTTGCGTTCCAAATATAAGCAAGGGAGTTTCATTGCTAACACGAGCACGAGAGTTTCGTTCCTAATATAAGGGCGAGAGTTGCGTTCCTAATATGAGCACGAGAGTTTCGTTCCTAATATAAATACGAGAATTTCGTTCCTAATATAAACACGAGAGTTTCCTTCCTAATATAAACACGAGAGTTTCGTTCCTAATATGAGCACGCGAGTTTCGTTTCTAATATGGACACGAGAGTTTCATTTCTAACATGAGTACGAGAGTTTCGTTCCTAACATGAGCACATGAGTTTCATTCCTAATATTGACACAAGAGTTTCATTCCTAACATGAGCACGTGAGTTTCGTTTTTAATATAAGCAAGAATGTAATATATATAGGTACGAGAGTTTCATTCCTAATATAATCATATGAATTTTATTTTCCAGACCTGAGTACGAGAATTTCATTCCTAGTATAAGCATGACAGTTTTATTTTCTAGACATAAGTACGAGAATTGTGTTCCTAATATAACCAATGAGCACCAGAGTTTCATTCTTCAAACCAAACAAACCCCATCATTTACACTGCCCTATAAACACAATTTCTAGTGTTAGATACATGATATTATATTAAATATACTACGGAACAAGTAAACCCTTAAAGAAAAAAAGCTTTGTTAACCTACACAAAGAAGCTAATTTTAACTTATCCAATTGTAGAGAGGTCACATTCATGATGGCTATAGCTAATAGCAATCATCACAAAAATAGTAAAAAAATAACGTGCAATAATTAGTACTGATTGAATCGATAGAATTAAGTAGAAAGATGATCCAATGAATTGTTGCATATGCAAACTTACCACCTTTGTTGTTCTATTTTGTTTTTCTTTCTGTCATTCGCATGTCTTGATTTGACCTTAAAACAAAGTGTAAATCCAAAGCTAAGTTCGACCCAATTAATTAAAAAACCAATAATATACTTGAGTCAAGTGGGCAAACAAATTAACAATCAAAAGAACGGTGGCGACTGGAAGTCGGCCAAGCGACAAAAAGTGACGGGAAGGAACAAGACAATGCCAATTGTACCCAGTTTTGAAAACCCATTCGCTTACTTGCAAAGAATAAGAATCTAGATACGGTGGGAATGCATGGAAACATAAGTAGGTAAAGGACACCCACAAAACTCTGCTGGCTCTCCTTCATTCCAGCCGTTAATATAAGTTAGTGATCTCTCACAGAGAAAATCACACTGAGACCGTCATGTGAATCAAGTCATAAGGAAAGCTAATGCAAAATTTTAGCATGCTGCTGAAAACAAGATCATCGAGAAAATTCATAGTTGTCTATATTAGAAGTAACATTCAAACAAAGTGTACGAAGTGAACTAGCAGAATAAAAAAAAAATATGTAGGTCATATTACAAATAAAATTATCTTTTTGACCTCAAACAATTGTCATGTAATGTGCACACAACCAAGATGGTACGTTAGGGAGAAATTGACTAATTATAAATGTACATGAGAGTAATTGGCTAAAATTCAAGTTCATGAATAAAATGGGCAGCTCCTTACAAGTTTAGAGAGAAAATCAACAACTACCTCTTTAGTAAATGTGGCATAAATAACATCACTCTAAGGAAAAATAATTTTTGCGCTCCTTTTTTCTTTTTGTTGTTTCTCTAGTAACTGGATCAATTACATTACGAAAAAGTAACGAATTTAAACAAAAAAACAATGGTGCAAAAAAAGAAAAAAAAGAAGAAAAAGGAAAACTTGAAGATCACTATTTACATGCGGGGGAGTTTGAATCAAGGTTCAAAAAAACGATAGGCGCTAGTCGGACGGCATGCTGGGGCTTAACGCTTAGGCGGCTTCGTGTAAATAAGTGTCTGTTTATACTTAAAATATATATAATTTCATCATACACTACAAAATAAAATAACATATATGTTATGAAGTATTGGAATATAATGAAACTATAGGGAACAAGCATTTAAGGTATATTCATTTAAGTATTCAACAAGTCTCTTACAATTTATTGAAAAAAATAAAATGCAAAATAAAAATTATCTATTTTTTGTCTAAGTGAGTCCGGGCAGGCTAGACGGGTGCCTAGCCTAACGCCTAGATGGAAGGAATTTTTAGAACAGATGTTTGAATAGAAGGAAAAATGTCTCCAGGCCAGTTCACAAGTAGTTTGCAGAATCCCAGCCTGCCCCACTCTCCTCCCTCTCTCAATGTTCGTAGTTTCAAATTATATTCTTTTTTTATTTTTTGAAATTCTATTTTTTAGTAAATAATTTTTTGAATTGTCTCAAATAGACCCTGAAACCTTAATAAAGGCAGCTTGTCTTCCACATCGTCCTCAAGTGCCGTTCCCGTTCCCGTTCCCGTTCCCGTTCCCTCTAGTTTCTCTCTCTACCCCTTTTGTTTCTGGTGGGTCCCGGTCCATCCCAGCCTGCAAAGCAAACCCCAAAAGACTTGGCCTCTCATTATTAAATCTTCCCCAACCAGCAACACTCCCTCACTCTCCTCTCAACCCATCTCCTCTCTCTCTACCCTCGTCCATTTATACGCACCGTTTTGGTTCTCCAGTCCCTATGAATCACTCCCAGGACGATCCCGAGTTCCATCTTCCCTCCCACTTCCTCACGGACGACGTCGTGCTCCACTGCAACATGGACGACAGCAACAAAGACCGCAGCTTCCGCCGGAACTGCGTCGAATCCCGCGTCAGCTTCCCCACCGAGTTCCCCTACGAGTTCGACTCGTCCGACTCCTACTCGGCCCTGAACTCCCCTGTCGAGTCCGTGGTGAGCTCCACCGAGACCGAGGGAGGCAGCGGCAGCAGCGACGAGGAGGACTTCCTCGCCGGGCTTACCCGCCGCCTCGCACAGTCCTCGCTGCAGCCTGCCCACCAGACCCATAAGCTATCCGTCCCCGCCGCCTTCCCCAAAGAGAACCCCGAGGTAAAGATTTCAGCTTCACATAATCAGATTTTTACGGTTTAACTGTTCCTCTTCCTGTTTAAAATTTTGGGTTTCTGAAATACTGACCGAGTTTTACTGTGTTGACTCAGTGGGTCATGTCCGGATCTCCCCAGTCGACTCTGAGCGGAATCGGGTGCTGGTCCAGCAACGGAAGCCCGACGGGCCCGTCTTCCCAGGTGCCTTCGCCACCGACGACGCCGTTTGGAACTCAGAACGATATCTGGGAGCTGATATACGCGGCAGCCGGGCAGGTTGCGCGGTTAAAAATGACCAACAGCCTCGGCGGAGCAACCGAGTTCGGCGGCAACCACGGCCGCGGTGGACTTCTGGGCCCACCTCGAATCCCCAGTCCTCCCCGACACTCAGGCCCCGGGCTCTGCTCGAACCAAAGCTTCACTCAGGTGAAAGTCCTAAAACCCATTTCATTTCGAGCAAACCTGCTTTTGATGTGCTAGTGTTGTGATCTGACAAAGGGTGTTTTCGGTGTTTTGCAGTTTCACCATGTGAGGCAGGACAAGCAAGTAAATCATCTTCCATGGTCAGCTCAGCCACATCAACCAGCTCAGCTCCACCCGCAGCAGATCCAAAACAGAGGAAGAAATATTGTTGGGTACGAGAGATGCGAGCATGGTGTTAATTTTCCCCAATCGACATGGCCGCCGCTTCAAGTCCAACACAACCACCACCACCACCACCACCATCACCCCCACCACCAACAGAGTCAGCAACCTCAGCGCCACACGAACGCCGCCGTGCGTCCCGTTTTGCCGAACGGTTCTAATATCAAGAGGGAATGTGCTGGCACCGGCGTTTTCTTGCCTCGCAGATACACCAACCCTTCCCCTCCTGAACCTCGCAAGAAAGCAGGTGCATTTGTATTTTCGAATTTCGACCACTTGGGCCCGTTTTCTGAATCTTAACACTTTGGGTCATTTTTATTTAACATGTTCTGTTTGATTTTGTGACCATTTAGGTTGTCCAACTGTTCTAATGCCGGCCAAGGTTGTTCAGGCTCTGAACCTAAGCTTCGAAGACATGAACCGCCACGCTCCGCCGCGTTTCACCACCGGTTTGGCTCCAGACCATGGTAATTAAAGTTCATGGTTCAAACTTACTACTTGTGGAAACCTTGTGTTTCAGATCTGTTACTCTGTTTATGTTGGTTCCTAATAGTTTCTTTCTGCAATTGGATTCTGCAGAGGCACTGGCGGCAAGAAGAAACGCGCTGTTGACTCAGCAAAGGCTTGGACTAAGGACAGCGGCAGAGGGGCCAGTAAATCACGAATTGCGCCTCCCTCAGGAGTGGACCTACTGATTTAGTTTCACATCCAAAGGGCAAAAAAGGCAAAACAGCAAGAAGATTATATAGAAATTAGGGTTTTCTGATTAGGGTTTTATGAAGAAGATATTATGTGTTTTTTTTTTATTTAATTAAGGAGATTCAAGAATGTGAGATTAGATTTTGGAGCAATAAGAACGATATCCAGGTTTTTTTTTGGGAAGGCAGCTGCTGCTGCTGCTGCTGCTTCTTTGGGGAGTTAGCTTTTAGGTCAAGGAAGAAGATAAATTACTAGGAAGAATGTGTTCTTTTGTGTTGTAATAATTTTGGGTTAATTAATTTGTTCCAAATCCAAAGTTTAAATCTGGATTAGGGTAATTTAATCTCTGGTTTGTAATATCATCTCTCTCCTCTTGGGATGTAAGATTCTAAGAAGAAGTAATAAGAAAGAAAGCTCTTAGGCCCCGTTTGGGATTGAGGTGATTTTAAAAAAAGCCACTGAAAAAAAGCTGAGGGTTATTTTTGTGTTTGGTAAACTGAAAAAAAGGGCTTATTTTGGAAGCTGCTGTGAGAATAAGCTGAAAATCAAAGGAAAAGCTGAAGCTGCTATTTGCTGCTTTGAAAAAAAGCCAGTTTTTTCAAAGCACACGGAGCTACAGTGCTCTTTTAATGAAAAGACACTATCATCCTGCTTTTTTTTTCAAAAGCATTTTCACAAAAAAGTTTACCAAACACTGTACTGGCTTTATTTCACAGCCGCTTATTCTCACAGCACAGCCGCTTATTCTCACAGCCGCTTATTCTCACAGCACAGCCGCTTATTCTCACAGCAGCTTTTTTTCAAAGCACAGCAATACCAAACCAGCCCTTAGTTTGCTGTCAACTTCTGTTTAGTCCTCTGGATTCCGTGGTGGTTTGTTTAATTGTGATTAAGGGATTTGTTTAGTGGCTGTATTAGGTTAAATCAGTCGGTCAAAGCTTAAAGACTTGGTTCTTAACCACTTAGACAAATTACGGGATTTACAGTTGTTTTCTTAAAAGCAACACTAAGCAGAACATGATTGGGCCCCGCGTAAAGCTGTACTGTGGTTGGTTACAGTTGTAGCAAATTCAATTAATATTTCTTTACAACTCTAGTGCAGTAAAAGTACAGTTTGACAGGAAGAGATTTTTCACCCTGTTGTTTAGACCTGACGGACACGATTCGTTAATTCAACACGAAATAATTATGACAATAACAAGTTTCAACTTAATTCTTGACAATTCAGGTCGTTGTTCGGTCCCTTGTTATTGATTTCGTTATCGAGTTGGGTGGTTCACTCGTAACGAACCTTATAAGATATATTTTTCAAATCATTATGCATGATAATTTCTTAGATAACCTATTAATCAAACATGATAACACGACTTGTTAACAAATCAATTGGATCAACTGATAAAAACCTATCAAGTTAACGAATTTGATGTGACGCTCATAAATGATGTTAGGATCGGCCGGCTCATCCTCGGAATCCGAAAATAAAACAGAGAGTGACCGTTTACACACCTTCTCGAGCCAGTGTAGTGGATCTTTCCCATTATGAACGATAAAAAAAAATGCCGATTAGAAAGGCAAGGCCGACGCTTTACTAATAAGGGCTAGCCTTGCTTCTCCAGCTCCACCAAAGCCCTTTTATAATCTTTCAGTTTCTGCCCCCATAACTGATACAGGTGAGCGGCGTACAGTCAAACCTCGCCGGAGAGAGAGAGGCGAATTGAAAACCGGCCTCAAATCCCTTCCCAATCGCAGGTGAAAGCGGGAAAAAGACGACACGTGAGTTGCCTCTTGCCTTGTACTTTCCATTTCCGCGGTTTATTTCTTTTGATCCTTTCGATTGAGGAGGGGCGGGAATGAAGAAGCGAGCCGGATTAGTCTTAGTTATTAGTAAATGGCGAATGAAGGGACACGACCGGTTGGCGAGCGAGTGTGCTGGTTTGAGAGCTTGATAATTGGATAGTGATGAATCGGGCTAAAGACATCACTGAAAAAAAAAACTCATTTCACCTACCTACTCTTAAATAAGGACCCAAAATAAACTTTTTCATATATCAACTTGGTCATAGAAACTCACCCCGAGAACTCAAAGGTGCGTAGCTTGTTCCACAATTAAACGGTTCTGCGTGTATCCCCTCACCTAATACCACCTACTCAGGGTTGAAAGAAAGTAGCTAAATCGCCTGTATAACAGATCTACGAATAAAAATAACATATACGGATGATCCTCCTTTCGATAACAGAGGGGTAGGATGGACTTCGGACACAAGATCAAAAGGAGAAGTAGACCGAATAAAGGGAGCCTTCCGTGAGAGGGCCCTGGAGGAGAATTGGAATAATGAGAGGAAGAAGCCCCTGAATGACTCATTAAGATAATGGGTATGATACAAAAAATGACATGAATACGACAAACACGACCCATTTACTAGCTTACTTTTTTTGTACAAAGCTTTATTTATAGCTTTAGATTCAAACTATTTTTAAGTGATGGTGATGTTGACCGTTGTATATCAACGTTAAGTAAATTTAATTTTTGAAATCTGATTAGTTAAACACATGATATGTGCCTGCCATTCTGCCATAAATATTCCAAGTCAAATATCCACGGAGTTGTGTTTTTTGCTTCATCGTGAAGGTTTGAATTTTTCGCGTACGTTCCTATCCTCAGTTTTGATTTTCTTGGACCCACACGATTTCTCTGCTTCTCTCACTCTCCTCCTCCTTCCTCTTTAACATTTTCCACTCCATGTTTGTTGGTAAATTAACACAAAACTTACATGTAGTTGGAAAGTTAAACGGTACTTTAAGTCGATAACGTATTATTTTGTGCTTTAATTAGTTTGCATATTATTATACAATTTGTTCAGAAATCATTTTGGTGTTCGGGTTGCATGCATATTCTTCTGTTATGACGATTTAAATGGAGTAGATATTATTTTTTGGTCATATTTATGTTGTCGGACTGTAAATTAGTGTCATACTAAGGGTGGGTATGGGCCGGGCCCAAATTTACAGGAACTCGACGGTACTTGTTGTAAATAGTAACGGGGCGTGTTGAGCCGGGTAATGGAATTTCTAAGTTAGGAATCGGACAGCACCCGGCTCATTTAAAATGGGTTGTTACGGGCCAGGGTCCACGGGTCCCCGTCTCTCTTGCTCATCTTTCCCAATCCTAAATCAAGGTCTCTGTCTCTCGACTCTAATCGATGATGGCATGATGACACGATGGCACGAGATTGTCAAACACCACTAGATGCTCTAAAATATAAACTCCACAACAAATTCAGAAAAAAAACCCCCATCTCGAGGGCATGGTCTCCGTCCTCTTTGCTTGGGACTGTAGAGTTCGACAATCTCGATTTCAATTTGGAAGAAGATGAGATGGTGATGAATTTTGATTTTGATTGAAGAGTTGGAGGGAGAAGAGAACGAGTTCTGGGTAGTGCCGTCGACGAGGAGATAACGCATGAACCAGAGATCTCGATGCCGGTGATAGGGTGGTGGTCGTCGCTACGGCGGTGATGGGATGATGATGGATCAGTGGTATGGGACCCTGGGTTTTCGGTGATATCGTCGAGGGAGATAGAGATAAGTAGGAAAGATGAGATGAGTGTCGGTATTGTGGGACTCGGGAGGGAGGGAGATTGGGAGGAGGACAATCAAGAAGATAGGTCATCGTGGTGGTCGCCAGATTCACGACGGCGGTGATGTTTTGGGTGGTGGAGAAGATGATTGACGAAGACGGAAAGTGTAGGTGGAAGGGATGAGATGCAAGAGAGAGTCGGGTTTGATTGAGACCTAGGGTAAAAACCGACGGTTAAGATTGGATGATATTGTACTCGTCAATCTCGTCCGTCCATTACAATTACAAACAAGCCGGTCCGTGTACCCTTTTTTCTATACATCTGGAACCGGCCTGCCCCGCCCCGCCCCATTTCTCTTATTAAAAAATTGGAACCAGCCCGTACCCGCCTCGACCCGCAGTTCCTATACCCATTTGCCCACCCCAATGTCATACACTGTCATATTCAACAAACAATAAAACCTGATTAATGATTAAAACTCTTAAACTAATATCATAAATATCTTATACTGCTACAGAGGAGAAGAATTTGTCCAGTCAGAAGGAAGGACCCGGCTTCTCTGCCCTCCCAGTTCCCATACACTCTCATCCCCTCCTATTTTGTGCGGTCACAGTTAAGTCACGCCAACATTTTATATAGATTTTTTTATAGAGATAATAAGACAAAAAGTAACAGTGATATAAAATGTTGACGTGACTTAACCGTGACCGTACAAATAGGATGGGATGTGAGTGTATGAGAACTGAGATGGCAAAGAAGCCGGATCCCAGAAGGAATGAGGATATGTCAATGGTCGTATAACGATATATAGATCACAACCAAACATAATGAGTTGTACGACTATAATATTTTGCACTAGTATATATTATAAACATTATGGTTATATTTTCACTTGTTCATAATAATCACGCTCGTGTTTGCACAGTTTGAGTTAGACAAAGCCTGCCCCTCAAATTATAAACAAACTATTGTCATGCCCATACCTTGTTTTACAAGATCCAATGCACCCCCTTTTCCTTTTTAACGTAATTTTTTGTTGATTAAAACAGTGAAAGGGATTACTTGTTCTTACTTTAGCTTTGACCTAACGTATCATTAAACGAAAACAAAAGGCTATAATTTAGTTAACCAACTCTTTTACATGTCCCAGGTCGACAAAATGACGATCTTTATTTCACATCAGATTCATTTGTATTACGGTCTTATCCGATATTTATGAGCATCTCACTGAGTGTTAAAGGCTTTCTAGTCAGATAACTCTGCGGAATATCTTATCAAGAGTGAGACGTTATGTATTTGCATAATTGACCTTGGTGTTCCTACACAATCGAAAGAAATTGTGAAACTTGAAAAATTTTCAGAATGTAATTGAAATTTTTTTCAGAATGTAACTGAAACACCGACACATATTTACCCTATTGACAAATTATTCATGCATAAATAAAGCTAAACATAAGTAGTAAGATGTCATAAATCAGAGAGTACTTCTTAGAAGGTCATAAATCAGAGGGTACTTCGTAGAGGAAAGACCTTGGTGTGCTTTAATTTAGTAGATTCTTATGATGAGAAAGCCTTGATTTGCTCTCAAAGAAAAAAAGAAAAGAAATTAATTTCCTGTTTTTGTCCAGCAACCAACCAAGCCGATCGAGCAACATGTGATCTGGGCCATATCCAGCCGTCAATCACGTTGTGATGGGTCCAACTTTGGGCCTGATCAGCGCCTGGATTTGCTTATACTTTAATATCCGTTGATGGCACTTTTGATTAACGACATCCAATGACATTCATTCGGTTGCTTCAAACACACACACACCTTTGCTTTATGACAATCTTTAGAATTTTATAATACATACGCTTCTCTAATTCAATGAAGGCCTCGTTTGTTAGCTCGGATTGTACTGACTATTTCAGTCGGATATGATAATTTGTCATCAGATAGTATTGACTATTTAGTCGAGCGTACTGACTATTTAATCGGGCGTTTGGTGCAGTACCGGATTAAAAACTCAATTCATCAAAGATTATCATGTTCATTTACTTCCTCAAAAGGAGATTGAAGAACATTTATGACACTGAGTTTCACAATTTAAAACTAGCAAGAGAGATGGAAAAGGAGCCAGCTTGATTTTGTTTTCAGCGACCCGACTAATTAATACCGACGATTTGGAGTGTATAAGTTATCCGGCGTACGTCGTATAAAATAGGCCGGACCGCATAAATAATCCGGTGCTTATTTAATACAGAATGACACCAAACACCGAATAATATTAAATAGTACTATCCGGTGTGTTATCCGGCATGCCAAACACGCCATCAGACTAAAAATCATGAAACAATGTTTATATTGATATTGAATAATGATTCGAGTGATGAGCAACCGATAAGGATGGCAGTTGTGAGAGGTAGATGCACATTAGGACTTAGGTGATCCTAGAATTACCGGAGTTCAGAAAATATATATGTGGGTATCTTGAGGACATTCCGAATATTTTGTGCGGGTTCTTTTGTATCTATCAAGTGTTTGATGTAATACCTGCTAAGCCTATCTCTACAGGTTGCCTGGACAACACTTGACAAATTCTCTCGATGTCACTCATTAAGTGTTCGACGAAATGCTTCAGTGAATAAACTAAAATTATTTTTGCGCGCTTCGCGCTCTATTTTTATTTAAAAAATTTGAACCTTTAACACTAGGACAATTCAAGATTCAAATCCTGAATTCACCACTAGCAGTAGCTTTGATTTGGAATAATATATAGACATAGGGATGGAGATAATGGAAGTTGATGTTTATACTTGATATTCATTCACGTTGAGACCGTCTTATTATGTTCTTCACCATTATAAGTGGCGTGCTACTTGCTAATCATGTTTCTGGTTATTTGCTTTATATTTAATTATGCAAAGTTATGCAAAGGAAAAGGGGAAAAAGTTGGCTTCAAATAAAATTTGGCGTAAATTACAAAAAACTACCTTAACTATTGGTCTCACGACACTATCATACCTCATCTTTCAAAATTGACAATGTCATACCTCATTTTTAGAATTTGGTCAAATGTTATACTATCCGTTACTTGGCCGTGAATTTTTCAGTTAAATGCTGACATGGCTTGATTCGGGGCCCACTTTCTATTAAAAAAGTAATAAAAACTAAAAAATAATAATAATAATTTTTAAATATTAAAATAATAAAGAAAAGTAGAAAAGAAAAACTTTTTCTTTTCTTTCTCTCTTCTTCTTCTTCTTCTTCTGCACGTTGGGTGGGTGGGGGAGGGGGTTGGGACGGACGAACTGGGTTTCCTTTTTTTTTTTGTTTTTCCTTTCTTCTTCTTCTTTCTGGGTTGCAGGTTGGCTTACGGGGGGAGGGACGAACTGGGTTTCCTTCCTTTTTTTTCCTTTTTTTCTCTCTCTCTCTCTCTTCTTCTTCTACAGGTTGGGTTGAGGGGGGGGATGGATGAACTGGGTTTCCTTTTTTTTTTTTTTTTCCTTCTCTCTCTTCTTCTTCTTCTGTAGGTTGGGGGTGGTGGATTTAGGTTGCAGGTGTGGGAGGGATCGAGGTTTTGGGAGCGAGGGTGGGGGAGTGATGGGATCTTAGGGGGGGGGGGGAAGGGACGGACGAACTGGATTTCCTTTTTTTTTTTTTTTTTTTCCTTTCTTCTTCTTCTTCTTTCTGGGTTGTAGGTTGGCTTGGAGGGGGAGGGACGAACTGGGTTTCCTCTTTTTTTTTTTTTTTTTTTTTCTCTCTCTCTCTTCTTCTTCTTCTTATGCAGGTTGGGTTAGGGGGGGGGGACAGACGAACTGGGTTTCCTTCTTCTTTTTTTTTTTTTTTTTTTTTTTTTTTTTTCCCCTTCTCTCTCTCTTCTTCTTCTTCTTCTGCATGTTAGGGGGTGGTGGATTTGTGTTGCAGGTGTGGGAGGGATCAGGGTTTTGGGAGGGGGTGGGGGTTGGTGGGGTGATGGGATCTTGGGATCTGGGGGGGAGGGGAGTTGGTGCGGTGATGATATTTTTGGGGGGTGTGACGGGATTCTGGGCGGGGGGGGGTTGATGGGTTTTCAATTTTTGTTGTTGTTGAAGATTAAGCAGGTAGGGGGGAAAAGATGAAGGGGCAGAAAGGACAAACTGAGGGTTTTTTTTGTTTTTTTTTTATACTTTTCTGTATTATTTTAATATTTAAAAAATATTAAATTTTTTTTTTTTAGTTTTTAATAATTTTTAATAGAAAGTGGGTCCTGAATCAAGCCACGTCAGCATTTAACTGAAAATTTCACGGCCAAGTAACGGAAGGTATAACATTTGACCAAATTCGTAAGATGAGGTATGACATTGTCAATTTAAAAAGATGAGGTATGAAAGTGTCGTGACACCAATACTTGAGGTAGTTTTTTGTCATTTACCCTAAAATTTTCAAATTCAAGCTCAAATGCTAAGGGGTGCCTTAATAATCATTTTAGTTTTTATTTTATATTTAAATAAATTATATTTTACCACCTCAAATTTGGGTCGCATAATAAACTCTCTTTTGAGCATTGCAATGTCGTACGCCAACTTACGAATTCGTTTCAATGTTAAACCTCCATTCATCAATCCTTCAAGTTTAACCTAGTATGCCTCTTTTGCGTAGTTGACCTCTCTCCTCACCTGAACAAACATGCAAACGCTATGCTTCCCCTCACCAAAAATCAAGCATCCACCCGTAATCCCACACCCCGAAAAAAAAAAAAAAATCAAATCCAAATTCACCGGAAAGAGCCGCCACGAAACCACTTCAAGTTGTTGAAATTAAATAGAATCATATCTTGTTCATCAAATTAGAGGAGTAAGAGTAATGATAGATAGAATAAATTTCCAACCAAATTTGCAAATGATATGATGTATCACCAATAAGAAATAAGCACATTAATCAATACTTAAGTAATAATTCAATCATCAATAACTAGGTCATATGGTTTACAAAATTTAATCTATCTAGCATTGCCCGATGAGTAAATATCTAGTTGATAGTAGGAATCCAGATCGAACCAACATTCAAATTTTTATATTAAAAAAAAATTGGAGGTAGGATATTTTTTCTTCTATAAATTGGGGATTAGGGTTGTTCTTGTGTCGACCAACTCGTGGTCATAAAGGGTCTAGGAGACGTCGACTAGCTCGAGGATTTTGAGGGGAAGAGATCCGGTCCAGATCTCTCCCATCAAAAGCCTAGGATCAAGTGATCCGGGTCATTGGTCCGGATCTCTCCCATCAAAAGCCCAGGATCAAGTGATTATGGTCGTTGAAATTTGATCAAATGACTACAAACAAAGGGCCCCTCTAAAAGTTATAATAATTATAGTCGTTAGATCAAATTTCAACGGCCCGGATCACTTGATCCTGAGCCTTTGATGGGAGAGATCTGGACAGGATCTCTTCCCGATTTTGAGGACGGAAAGGGTCTAGGAGACGTTGGAGACGACGCGTTGCATGGCATCCAGGACTTTGAGGTCGGAGAAGTGGGGCATCTTGTTGAGGATGGGCTTTTGGTCGGATGGATGGGCGTCAATGCCGACTTTGCAGAGGTCGGGACAAGTGCTTTGTAAACTAGCTTGTAACCTAGTAGCGCCAAAGCAGGTCTGTTTGTATTTTCCTGGGATGCTTTTGGGTGTGTATAGGCCCAATGGTCTAGGATTTTTGGGTTTGTTATGTTGGTTGTAGGGCCTCCCAAAGAATTAGCAATGTCGACATAAAAAGAAAAGAAATAGCAATGGTTTGTTGGACCCGGTACGTTCGATTCATAAGCGCGCATAACCATTATATTATAAAACATTTTAGAATTTTGGATAATTATTTTTGCAACGATGATTTTTGAATGAGGACCTAAAATATATAAATGCTTCTGTAGAAAGCACCAAAAACTGCTTTTGGTTATCTGAAAACGCTTCTAACCATATCAGAAGCAATTCCAAACATGCATGCCTTCATTTCAAGTCAACCCTAATATGATAGAAACAAACACCAGAATTAAACATATTTTTCTACAAGCAAAAATATTACCAATGAGAGTCAAATGGCCAAGGAGGCAACATATATGGAATCAAAGTCACAAGAAAAAACAGATGGTTCTAATTCTGCAGAATTAAACACATAACAGACTTCCATCGAACTACATCGCGTAATTGACAGCTTATTTACTTAGTCTATAGGATCAGCATTTCGGTTGAGTTTTTTGCAGTATGTTAGGGATCACTTCCATTTCTTGAACTTGCCTCCACCGTGCTTGCCGAACTTGCCTTTCTTATGCTTCCCGAATTTCCCCTGCTTGCCATGCTTGCCATGCTTCCCGCCATGTGATGCAAAGCCGTGACCAACATTGTGAGCACCGTAACCGCCAGGGAGAATACCGTGAGAACCGTGAGAACCTTGGCCATGGTGACCACCTTGAGTGAGATGGTGAGCACCGACAGCAGCTGCAGCAGCGACCGCACCACCAGCCAGCAACGCCCCTGCACCATGGTGTCCTGAAGAGATAGAATAGCACAAGTCAGAATCAAACTTAAAGAAGCTTTATTATCCACTTTAAACACTATCAGAAGCACTAATTGAACTACAAAACTTTGAGAGTAGAGAGAAAAGCACAACCTAAGCAAACTTTAAATCCGAGCCCTAATCAGTTGATAATCACAAGGCCTAAGTAATCATGAGAGGAGACAAGGCACAAGACTACGAGCATTTCATATGATCAGATGGACATTTAAGCACGAAGATCATTCCGACCTTGAAGTTCCAGGAACTTAAGACTCGATTGTAAAAAATGCACTATAAGAGCGCTGCCAATGAACTAGTTAAGCACTACAAAGCTACTAATGCATTCAAAGATGCTAAACAAATGACTTTCAAATGACACATTTCAAGGTGTCATTTAAAGGTCTCTCCAATGTATTGCATATTTTTGTAGGGCATTCAACAAATTTAGCCTGAATTCCATAGAAATTTGAAGTCCTTCGTCCAAACGCACCATAAAGAAGAAAAATTCTTTGAAAATAATTATCTATGATCATATGCAGCAATATAATCAAAACAAAAATAAGGTCTGGGTTTCTACCCATGCGTCACAAGTTCGAAACTCTCCAGCTCGTAAGTCAATGTCAGAGTTTCGAACTCTTCCCATCTCCTCAATAATAACAATGTAAACAAAAATGGGGTAATTTGAACCTTTATTTATTTTTTTTTTTTTTGCAGATCATAACATATTAAATTACAAATTAGCAGAACATGCATAATCATCATTTTAAGGTAACAAAATCAACAAAATATGTATTCAGCGAGGAAAGTAAATCAGACCCAAAATTGGGGTAATTAAATTCCGCCAGAATTTCACCGATTAATCCATCAATGCACATAAAAATGCATCCCCAACAACGACAAACCCTACATAAATTGGTCAACGCCAACCAATACAAATAGAGATTGGACACGAAATTGATAATTACCAGATGAGCCGTGATGGCCAGGCTGAGGATACCCAGCCGGTGGGTACCCCTGTTGAGGCGGGTAACCTTGGGGAGGATACCCTTGAGGAGGATAGCCACCCTGCTGGGGCGGGTACCCTTGCGGAGGATAGCCGCCCTGCTGCGGCGGGTACCCGTGCTGAGGCGGGTACGAACCTCCTCCGTGTGCAAGGTGGCTAAAAAGCCCCTTGTCTGCTTCGTCGTCGTGATGCTTGTCTTTCCCACCACCCATTTTTTATGTTCAGTTGAAACCCAAAAGATCAGAGAGGATATGAAGATGAAGAAAGAAAAGATCTGAGATATGGAGGAGATGGATTGGGTTCTCCGGTTTTATACAGATTACGTTTTTGCTACATTAATGGGACGCGGTCTGTGCGCGCCTTCCTTAGTGCCTAATAAGAATCAACTTCCTGATCGAACGCGGCAAAAAGCTACTCCACATGTCCAGGAAATTTTATTTAATCCCATCTAACCTTTTTTTTACATCTAACTTAAATTTTAAATGTTAATTGTCTATTTTACCATATTACATAATTACTATTAAGTACAAAATAAAATTAATAATAAAAATCAAATTTATCAATAGACCCACATACTATAATTAAATCCTAGCATCACCCTTTGTTTATCCTACGTTCATTCCGACTAAAACCCTTATAGCTCTGATAGAGAAAAACAAGTTTTTCTATTGATGGATGGTCATTTTGAAGTTTTTAATCCTTCAACTAAGGTATGACTCGATTTATAGATATTTTGTTTGTTTGTTTCTTCTTTGGATTAAATTTCATACTTTTTATATTATATTGTATTTGTTTTTCTCTGCCGTATGTATGCGCTCCAAAACACTAGTGCAAGGACTTTTGATTAGTACTGCAAAGACACAAAACTTGATTCTTGATGCAAATAAAGATTGCTCAACCTTAACCACGAATTAGCGGGTGACATGTCTTTCACCTTTTGTTATTCGAAATAGCTCCAATTTGTTTATTTGTTTATTAACATAGCATCTAAACACCCAGCCTTATGTCACTTCAAAGTTTCTTAAAAAGTACATGAAAATGCTCGATTTAAAAAGGACTGAACTGAAGCTTGCATAATATTCTCTTGGCAAATTCAAGTCTATGGAATGATCTATCGGATCCCAAGTCCATGGATGAGTTGTGGTAGCAGAAAGAAAAAAAGCAGCCATGGAAATGTTAGTCCTATACGACATATGCAATTATAGACGGGCAAAGGAAGTCTCTTTGAAAGAAAAAAACATTCAATTAGAGATGTTATTTTATAAAGGGAATGAGTGTAAAGATAATTTTACATTTTGAATTGGGTTTGAATGGTTTGTTTAGGTAATAAATTTGGGTTTAAAGAGATATTAATTCTTTAATAAAAAACAATATGGGTGAATAGAGTAAGTTTAGTGTAGAAAGAGGTTAGATGAGTTCAAATAAAATTTCCCTTTCTTTTAATTCCATCTTGCCAGCATTCTTGTTAATTTTTTTATTATTAATTTCTTTCAATTTCATCGATTCGACTGAATTTGATTTTACTATTTTTTATTTGTATCCGAACACCCAATAATATTGTCCAAACACCTAGTTACAAAATTCATACTGAATTTGATTTTCACTAATTTTTTCTTTAAGTACCATACCATCAGTCATATGTATTATTTTGTATATTAAAAAATTACTTATTGATTTGCAAATAAATAACCCCTTGCAAGTGGTCTTTTACCGTAGTGGTGGAAAAGTGTTTAGTATTTGCATGATAGCGACGGTTCAAACTTGTCGGTAGTTAATCTAACATCTAATATAACAAAATCTATCGTTTAACAAAAACAAAAAACTTCAAAGTTTAACTTGAATCTAACATTTTATTATTATATAATAAAATTGAAAAAAAATATCGTTTTTTAGGGTGTTATTATTAACACTGAAAATGTCTCACGGTACTCAAAATTATTATATTTAGAACGAAAAAAAAATTACTCTTATAAAGAGTGCACAATGAAATTTTAAAGTGCTAACAAAAATAATTTTTTAAATATAGAACATTATTACATAATATTACATAATACTGCATCTTTCGCTCCCCCCAACGCCCTCTCTAGTAACGGAATGCAATAAAGATGTATTTATATTATTTTTCTTCTATTGTGGCTTATTTTAATCTGACAGGGGAAAGAGGGCCGACGACACAAAGAGAGAATAGAGAGAGATGTGTTTGTAAGGTTGTGTAGAGGATGTGTTATTCTCCCTACGCAATACCTTTATTTATAGTAATAAGGGAGGGAAGAATCATTCTCCTCCAAGGAATACAAGTCCTAATAGGGAAGAATAACTAGTATCAAAACTAATCTAGGATTTACACAATAGGAAAAATGCTTATAATCATAGGGAAAAAGAGTACATTAAGATCAAGTAAGTATACTTCAGGATACTCCTCATGAGTTTGACAGAATTTCAAAGAGAACTAACAATGTTAAAACTTAGAAAGTTTACACATACCAATTCCTTGAACAAGCTTCTGAAACGTTGCATTTGGTAGTGATTTGGTGAAGAGGTCAACCATATTGTCTTGTGAACGCATTTGCATGAATTCAATCTTCTGATGCTCTTGCTGTTTATGTGAGAAGGAGAACTTCGGAATGTGCTTGGTGTTGTCTTATTTGATGTAACCCTTCTTGAGCTGTTCAATGCATGCTGCGTTGTCTTCATAGATCGTTGTCGGGAAGTCAACGACGAGGTAAAGATCCCAGGCGCTTCGAATATGGCCCACAATTGCTCTCAGCTAAAAGCATTCCCGAGTTGCTTCGTGTAAGGCGAGAATTTCAGCATGGTTAGACGAAGTGACAACTAAGGTCTGTTTAGTTGACCTCCAAGAGATTGCAGTGCCTCAAATTATAAAGACATAACCCGTTTGAGAGCACGCCTTGTGCAGATCAGATAAGTATCATGCATCGGCATAACCAACAAGGCGAGAATCAACTCAAGATATGGGGGTGCAACATCAATCAAGGATCCGTATGGATAAAACAAGCCCATGTCCGTGGTACCCTCAAGTTAACAGAAGATGTTTTTAACACCAGTCCAGTGTCTGCGTGTCAGTGCATTACTGTATCTTGCCAAAAGATTTACAACGAAAGAGATACCAGGTCTAGTGCATTGAGCTAAGTACAATAAAACGCCTATCGCACTTAGATAAGAAACTTCAGGCTCTAAAATCTCTTCATCATCCTCATTCGGACAGAAGGGATCTCGTTTTGCATCTAGCGATCGAACGACCATAAGAGTACTCGAAGGCTTCACTTTATCCTCGTTAAAGCGGCGCAACACCTTTTGGGTGTAGTTTGATTGATGTACTAGGATTCCATCTGAACGGTGCTCTATCTCGAGATCGAGACAATATTGAGTCTTCCTTAGATCTTTCATCTCAAATTCTACCTTCATGTGTGTGACAGTTCTCTCGAGCTCTTTAGGAGTTCCGATGAGGTTCATGTCGTTGACATAAACTACAACAATCACAAAATTGGAATGTGACTCCTTAATGAACACGCAAGGGCATAGTTTGTTGTTCACATAACCCTGACTAGTCAAATACTCACTCAGACGGTTATACCACATTATTTTGGATTGCTTTAAATCATAGAGTGAATGCCTCAGCCGAATTGAGAGCGTGTTCCGGGGTTTGGAAATATTTGATCCAGTCAATGTAAGTTCTTCGGGAACTTTCATATAAATTTTCGTATCAAGATCCCTATAGAGATACGCAGTTACTACATCTATCAGCTGCATACTTAGTTTTTTGAAACCTACCAAACTAATAAGGTAGCGAAAAGTAATCACATCCATAATGGGTGAATAAGTTTCGTCATAGTCAATCTCGGGGTGTTGTGAGAAGCTTTGCACAACAAGACGAGCTTTGTAATGCACAATTTCGTTTTTCTCATTACGCTTCCGAACGAAAATCCACTTGTAGCCAACGGGTTTCACAAATGGAGGAGTAAGAGCTACAGGTCTAAACACCTTACATTTCGCAAGCGAATTGAGTTCGAATTGGATTGCTTGTTTCCAGTTTGACCAATCAGTTCTACGTCGACATTTATCAATGGAACGGGGTTCAATGTCATCACTTAACCTGATCTCAGTAGCTACTGCATATGCTAATGCATCATCGATGATCATCTCATTTCTACACCAAGCATCATCTAAGCTAGCATAATTGACCGAAATCTCACAATTCTTAGAAGGTGGATTCGTCTCTTCAATGACGCTTATGTAATTTATAATTTCCTCATGAGTTGGATAAAATGAGTGGGTGACAGTCGGATTCACGGTAGGTTCAGCAGGAGCATGTGCCATGGGTTTCTTCTTCCGGGAGAGATGGTGAATCCTTTGAACCAAGTGGTCTGCCACACTTTTATGTAGGGGCAGAGGATTGGCTAGTTGCTAATGTAAGTGGATCGGCCTAGGTGGCGTCCCGGGCCTCCAGGAGGGAAGTTTGTCGTACATTTAGTACATCCATCTTTGCAGGCACATTCGCAGCTGGAATATGTGATCTTGTCACTCGTGCTAGATCTGTGAAATCATCTGACATGCTCTGAGCTACACTCCGAAAACCTAATATGAACTGCATTTCAGTTTCAGACTGAGCGATGTGGGGATCAAAATAAGACAAAGTGGGAGTCGTCCATGATAATTCATGTTGTTCTTCAGGAACATTGATGTTCATATCTCCCCCTAACAACAGGAAGACTGTCTTGGATGCATGCGTGCAAACGTACCTGAATAAGTATCTCGTTTACGTAACATCTTTGTATCGAAAGTGTGAGAGACATACTTAGACTTAAACAATTACAATTGAAAATATGTAACAAATCTAAGCTAGTACAGACTCAGGCATTTTGTCAAGAATTGCCAATTTTGCACTAACAGTCCTTACTTTCTTCATATGGGGCGGAAGCACCAAAAATCCTTACCAGGTGGTGTCCATGCACCTCCAGAAACCCTTGTCCCCATTTCCTTTTTTTATTTTTATTTTTTATACTTACCTTCACATGGTGCCGATGCACCAAAAACCTTTTATTATATTTTTTTTTCTTATCTTCTGTCGGCACGGTATGGTTTTGGGGTGGGCACGGGCCTGGCCGGGGCGGGGATAACATATTCTAAGATAGGAACCGGACCTAACCCGGCCCGGTTGAAACAGGCCGGTTCGGGCTGAGTCCACGGGTCCTTTTTTTTGTTTTTTTGTTTTTTTTGTTTTGTTAATAAGAAAAAAGAACTAAAATTTGCTGAACTTGTAAGGGAGGTTAGCTCCACAGCTGGAGGGGAGGCCATAGAGAAACCAAACTCAACAACCTAATGTATGCCTAAGAGTAGCTCGAATCTGAAACAAAAATAAACATATAAATATACATTTCCAAGAGAACATGTTAGTCATATACAACACACATGCGCACACCAAACAAAAAATTAAACTAACTAGTTCCAAATCAGACAATACAGACAAATTTTGTTCCAGCAAGTTATGTTTCTATTTGTCGATCGGTTCTGTCATTACACCAAAATTTGCACGCAGAAGACCACAACATACAAACATAAGATACATATCCACAAACACATCACTACCAGGCTACTAGCACACATACACATACACATACATACACTGCCACACGCGCGCGCACACACACGCACATACACATACATACACGGCCACACGCGCGCGCACACACACACACAGAGCCACACACACACCTAACACTGAAATTCACACATAAAAATAACTTCAGTATCAGTAAATAGTAGACAAATATTTTTACAGTAGGTTATTTCTTTTGGTCATTTTTACATTTCATCATAAGAGGGATGCAACAAACTATACCGGTACATATAAGCCGTGTACAAAACTGAAATTCTAACATTTGTGAAATGTCAGCCTGCCATACCACATTATTTCTTCTATTTTATCAGCCAAAGGCAATTAATTTGATAACAGATGATCTTTGGGGTTTCAAGCCGCTACCAGGTTTGGGTTAAACACTCCAATTTAATCAACCAATTTTTTTTTACCTTCATGTAGCCCAGTATCATTCTGCTTAGCAAGTGTTCATCATTCTATTCTGAGTTGTTAGCTATTACAAAAGTTGATTTTAAATCAAACTCTAGAGAAAAAGAACTGCACGAGATGGCACAGATACTTTTATGCAATGTTCATTGGGAAGCATAAATGACATGTATAGTTATTTCCGGGGCTCGCCTAACATGCATGAGAAGAGACTATTAATGCAAGAAAGAATTAAACCGCATGCAAATTAGTGCAGGAATCAAATGGATAGAGACATTCTCGGCCCTCTGGGTTCTCAGAAGCAAACAACTCAATCATCAATCTACTGCAAAATTAACTACAAATTCTAATTTAAAAATCCTAAAATCCCTACACTCGAAATTCAAATTAATAACAAAACCCTAATTCAAAATTACCTAAATTTTAGAGGGATGATGGCTGGTAGCAGCGTCCTCGACGGCGGTGATGGGGTGATGGTGGTCATGACGGCAGTGGTGTTGTCAAAGAGGAGAGAATCAAACCATGGTTCTGGGACCTAGGTTCTCTGGGATGTCGTCGAGGAGGATGGCTGGATGGGTGGTGCCGTTATTGGTCGCGACGGTGGTGAGGCTGGATGGGTCATCGAGCGATGTCATCTAGAAAACGATGGAGTTTGAGAGTTGGAACTTGGAGTCTAGGGAGAAGGAGTTGACTGATTATGGAACACAGAGGATGACTAGGGTTCAAAGTAACAGTTGAGATTGAATGATAGGTTATCATTTAATCTCGGCCGTTCATTAAAATTAGAAACGGGCCGGTCCTGGGCCCCGTTTTTCTAAGTATATGGAATTGGCCCGCCCCGTAAATGACAGAGGCTCGACCCGCCCCGTTTGTTCTCTAAAATATTTGGACCTGCCCCAACCCGCGGTTCCTCTACCCGTTTGCCCACCCCTAGTATGGTTCCATTGCAGAGCACAGAGGATCATTTCTTCAGAAAACTCCTTAAAGCCGCCATTGATGGATGCTAGCTAGTACTACTGTGCTGCCAAGTACTGATGGATATGTATATATATATATGTATGTATATAGATATAAACTCAAGTAAAGTAGAAATTGAGTTATGGGGGGGTTATTCACACCACACCACCTGTCACGGACATGTCGTCGGAGGACATGGACACGAGCTGCTTGTCGTCCAGTCTGTCGAAGCCGAGCTTGTTGGTCGATCCGTGGTGATGCATCATGGTGGCAGTAGGATTCCTGCATTCCTAGTCAATATATATATATATATATATATATATGTACACCTCTTCAAGTTCTGGTCTTCTTCTCAGATGAAGCACAGCAGGGCTGGAATCCAGTCCAAGACTTCCCTTACTCAGCCACTAATTTTCCATCCACACAAACTCAACTATGTTCTCCACCTACAACAACTTCACTTTCCTCGGCAGCAGCTCCTCCTTCGCAACAGCTTCATATCAATGTGATGGCAATGATCGGTGAAGCTTCTGCAAATGATGATATACAGTCATACAACAATATAATATATATATATATATATATATATAGTTGCTTCAAGAAAATCATTAATACAAAGATTTGAATATGAAATGTAAAGATTTTTTTATTTGTGAGATTCCAGCTGACAACGTTGTGTTTTTCACTGACACGAGAGCTTCTCGTGCTGATAACGTGTTGTAAAATCGGTGATGTGTGTGCAGTGGAATAAATAAAACAAGACACAAAATTTACGAAGTTCCTCTACAACCAGTGTGACTGAAGTACGTCCTCGAGGCAGCAGCATGCCTTTCATTTATTATATGAAATAATAAGAGTACAAAGATAAATCTCTCTGTTCTCTCCTCTCTTTTCTTTCCTCTTCCTTCCTTTCTCTTTCTTTCTTTCCTCTCTTCCTTCCTCTACAATTTCTACCGTGAGTTTCCCTTCCCATTTGGTGTGCCTTTACTCCTTCTAATGTCCTTCATTTTACAGGCACACAAGAGCACCAAAAAACAAAGTTATAGTGGGGATAGTAGGTTGTAGTGGAATGTAGTGGTTGACCATTCACTATGAATTATTTTAACCAAAATGGTCCCTGAGATTTACATAACACATCATTTTAGTCTCTGAGATTGTCAACCACCCATTATTTTGATCATTCTGTTAAAAACTCCTTTAAGTATCCCAGAGTTCTTGGCCGAAAGTTTGGACAATTTTCAAAGCTTCGTAACTCAATTGTTTCTTAACCAAATTCGACCCATAATATATCAAAATGAAGATATGAAAGTGTAGAACAAGATTATACCTATTTGGAAGCCCAATGGTTGCCAGAGATGGCCAGAAAATAGCCTGAAAGTGACTGGTCCGTGGAAAAACTGGAAAACTCTCCGGAAACTAGGTAAACTTTAAACGTTCATAACTTCTTCAATACTCAATGAATCGTACTTCTCGACGAGACGAATAGAATGGTATCTTTCTTGATGGCTAACTCTCCGTGGTTTGGCCGGAAAATGGCTTGAAAGTGGTTGTCTTGGTCTCAAGTTAGCCATTTTCGAGCCATTTTCCGGCCAAAGAATAGTGAATTAGCCATCAAGAAAGGTACCATTCTCTTTTTCTCGTTGAGAAGTATGATTTTCATTTTTGAATCACTCTATTTCATTGAGTATTGAAGAAGTTATGAAAGTTTAAAATTTACCCAGTTTCCAGCGAGTTTTCCAGTTTTCCCGCTGACCAGTCACCTTTCAGGCTATTTTCTGGCCATCTCTGACAACCATTGGGCTTACAAATAGGTATAATCTTGTTCTACACTTTCCTATCTTCATTTTGATAAATTATGGGTTGAATTTGGTTAAGAAACAATTGAGTTACGAAGCTTTGAAAATTGCCCAAACTTCCGGCCAAGAGCTCCGGAACACTTAACGGAGTTTTTAACGGAAGGACTAAAATAATGGATGGTGGACAATCTCAGAGACCATTTCTATTGATTTTCTATCTCAAGGACCAAAATGATGTGTTATGCAAATCTCAGGGACCATTTTGGCTATAAAACCTTACATATATAATCTTTTTAAATAATTAACAATTCTGTTAGTCATGCAACATTTATATATAATATTTTGTAATACATGATACGACTAGTAGTGCATGAACTTCATCTTAATTAAAGATATATTTCAATGGATGTTATACACATATATGGTAATTATAACATTAATCGTAATCATACGCAAAATGGACAGTAAGGAATTTAATTCAGCCATGATTTTTGTGAGAATATCCAATCTTACAATATGCAAATCTAACTCATTGATTTGCAAATCAGTTTAATACTGTTTGGGCCCAAAATATCAGTTTGGGCCGAATATAGAATCATTCTCGGTCCGGAAAGCCTTACGACAAGGGTACCATGGATCGTTTAGTTCGTGGACTTCCGAACCTAGGTCGGTAAAGTCATGCTGCAAGACGGGTCGAATCCTGGCGCAATAAGGAGTCTCGGCGAGATTAATAACCCGGAAGTGAATCCGGCTCGATGAAAGGTTAGGTTCAAAATTCTGATGGGAGTAGAAGTACTCGAGATGGTGTTTGATTAGAAGAAGAAGTCATAATCCGAGTAAGGTTTTAACTCGACCTAGAAGGTATCCGGTGCTATAAATAGAGGAGGCTGTGCATTGTTCAGCCCCCCTCAAATTCAACACACAACTGCCCTGCACAAACTCTCTCAACAACTTGAGATTTTTTATTTTCTCTTTTCGCTGACACATCTTCCGTTGGCATCAACAACACTGTGAAAGCAACCGGTGATATCTTCAGTCGGCATAAATAGCTCTGTCGCCGTAGAATCAGCTGATCTCGCAGCATCTTCCGTTGGCATCAACAACACTGCGGCGATGACGGTTGGTTACCTATCCAAGTCTCGATCGAGAAGGGTTTCCGAATCCTTATTGATTGAGGTCATCTCATTAGCCTTCTCGGCGAAGTGAGGTGTTACAGCTTACTGAGCTCGGCGCATTGCACACCGAGTTATTTTATGATTGGATACTCTCAAGTGAGACGTGTTCCTTCCTCGGCCGCAATCGCAAGACGCAGAAGTCAGCCGCGCACCCAACGCAACATCAACAAATTTACTCCTCGACCGAGCTCGACCGACGAGTTGGCACGCCCCACATTCACCGAAGGACGTAGTTAGCTTATAGATTACTCGGCCTGCGCGCCACGTAGGCTTGATAGTTTTTAGGGTCAACAAATACGTAACCCGTTAAAATTTACGAAAAGAAAAGTTTCTTCACACATTTATGAGTTATTCACGATAAAAAATGACTTATTACATGTAAGGAACAATTACCAGATAGCGTATGATGGGCAGTAGGAGGGTATCCAGCATGTGGGTACGCTTGGGGACGGTAGGCTTGATGAGGAGGGTTGAGGCCTGCTGAGGTGGAGGTGGATAACCCACCTTAGTTTAAGGACATGGTGGCGGCCTTACCGCCGATGATTCTCCAATCAATGATGCGGCAGTTTCCATAAACACAAAACATTGCACGCGGCATCACTGATTCGAAAGAAGAAGATGAATGATGTTGAATTGGAGGCAGTTTAATTTTCTTATAACATTTGTGTTAATTAGACTTGGGACCTCCTACTTCTACCAAACTTAAAAAAGAGTCAATTAGATGTGAATTAGACTAATTGATCAAGAACATACGCCGCAGGCCCGCAATGCATCAAAGCTCCTCACCGATGCATAGTCTTCGTTGTCGCCTTCATAAAGATGAGGTTTATTGCTTAGCTCATCGGCTGTGTGCAATAGCGGATTTAAGAATTATTTGGTGAGTGGGCTAAGCTAAAATTATTATTACGAAATCAAATGCTTGATTTTTTTTTTGTTACCTACATAAAGTTGTATACTAATAAACCTAAAAGCAAATTTTGAACTATGCGTTTGTGTCGTGTTTTTCGTGTTCGTATCGTTTTTGTGTCATACTCGATATCTTAACGGGTCGTGTCGTGTAACATCTGTTAAAATAAATGGGTAAAATAACCCGACCCGAAATTGGGCCCATAATATTAACAGGTAATGTGACCCTACCCGTTAAGGAAAATATATTTTAAACCAATAAATAATCAAATGAAAAATATAATACTAAATAAGTATATAATACCATATTGTCACATCCAAAACATAAAAATGCATTTTTCTTTTAAGTATATTTTCGCTTACCTAAATTGATCAAATGGTAAAATTGGAAAATATTGGAATAGAGAAGGGATTTTTTCGTCCAAACAAGCTCTAATAATATAAGTGAAGTAGAATCCAACGATACAAATTTGCTCTCATTTATCTTACGGTTGTTATTTAAGTAAAGTCTTTAATAGTTTTTTAATTAATGTAGAAGTGTAAAAAATATAGAAAAATATATATAAACGCTCGTAATGACAAACTTTACAACTTTCATGAAAAGCTTAACTTCGAAATTCGCTATTATATTCATATAAATCATAAATCAAAATTTAACCATTGATTGTTGTTTACATTTACGCTTCATTGTTCTCATCAAATTTTGTTTTTTTTTTCTTCAGATTTTCTTTTTTGAAAACATGATCTATTAGAGAATGTAGGAAGATGAATGGTTTGGATCGTTGATATTATATTCAGAGTTTTACGGTTAGTGAAAATATTACTCGATGTTTATAAAGTTTCTACAAACTATATGACATCAACTTATATTTCAGTTAACTGTAAATATTGAAACGTAGTATCAAAGATCTGAACCGTTCATCTTCTTACATCCGCCAGATGATCATGTTTAAAAAAAAAAGAAAATTTTAAAAATGAAATTCAGTCAGAGGAATAAAGCGTAAATGACAATCGATGGTTAAATAAAAATCAAGGTTTATGGATTATAGTGTTGGATTTCAAAGCTAACCCCTTCATAAAAGTTGTAAAGCTTGTCACTACGAGTGATTGTAATTTTTTTTGTTACATTTTTTACACTTCTACAATAATTATTATTAATTTTTCCGTCAAATAAAAAACATTATTCAGGAGGGTTTGGAGGATTTTAAAAATCTAAACAATAATGTAAGTGTAACCATTATCTACTCGTAGAGGAATAATGATGAATCACAGGTGTTTATACATTCTTTCACATTTTTCATACTTGTATGTATGTCTTCTTAGTTCTTGCTATACAAATACTATACTAGTTTATTTTAATTTTGGACAACAACATGTTAAGTAAAATTTATCCTAGTAATGATAATAAGGAACTCTCATAATAAAAATAAATAATGACTAAAACGTTTTTTTTTAAATTTATATAGAATAATAATACAAAACTATATATTTAATATAGAATATATTTTATATATTAATATGGCTATTGTATTTTATAATAAATCTTTTAGTAATTAAACTTTAAAATTATCAAAATAATTTTTTTTCTTAACGGGTTGAAACGGGTTACTCACGTGCTTGATAAGTTCATATTTATATATATTTTGAGCTAATTACTTTGATTTTGTGTTTTCTAGGATTTGTCAAGCAAAGAAAAGAAAAATAGCACAAGTGGGATTTTAAGTAACAAATTCGTCAAAACTGCCTGTGCAGGTTAGCTGACTTTGGAATCAAGTTGTGAACAGCTCAAAATGAATTAGAGAATGACCTTATATTCTTAGAAAGCTACGGATGTCTATTTTCTGGAGCATTTCGCGGATTGTTAATATCATTTTTGTAGAAGAAGTTATGGCCGTTTTAACACTGAAAGGTTCACAAGAGACTGAGCAGTTTGTAACTGCAATGAAAGCAATAAACCTAATAAATCTAGCAGCCAAAACTGATGCAGCCAAGAACAAGCCAGCTGACACCTATTCAAATATTAAAGGAAATGGAAATAAAGATGAGGATTAAGTGGGAGTAATTGGCATAAAGGCTACCCAAAGAGTTACAATTGTTTTATCATTTCCTCTCACTTATTGCCATCACTAAATGACTGTTAGTGGGTGAGTTAAGGAGAAGAAAATGGGGCAGCAATTTAAAAAGGGGAAAGGTTGTAGGTTGCAGCGTTGGAAAAAGAAGAGAAAGGAAAAAAAAATAGAAAAGAAAGAGGACAAGGCAGCTTTGCGGAAAGGATGGAGGAAATCTTGGCATTCTCTTCTCTCGGTTTTATCTTCTCAAACTCATGTCTCTCTTTTGGTTTTCTTTGATAATAATGTATAACTAAATTTTTAGTAGTTAGGGGCTGTTTTGAAGCCCCGAATACGATTGCAAGTTTGTTATGACATTTTGTTTGAATTACTTTTATGAATTGATGAAAATTGATTCACTACTAGTCTCATTGATGAATTCTTTATGTGTTTTCTACGAATGCATACCTAGTAAGCATATGTAGGATTCTAATGCTATGAATATGTGTGTGCCTGCCCTTGTCGAATGAGGACCTACATATGTTCTAGAGTAGTACTTGTTAATTGCGATTAATATGTGAACTAATTTGTAGGATAAGTAAGACAAACGCTAGTACTTACGATGCCTTGTGATGACTCAAACTCTTTTTGTTCTTAATGATTTCTACTTGTTAAATCTATGACAATACCATTCTAGATTGCATGCTAGGGACTAAGTTAAGTTGAAAACGCCATTCTCTTTACATACTACATAAGAAAGAGTAATAGGTTGAGTGCTAACATTGAGCCAACTTGAGCATCTTCATCCATAAATAAAAGGAGTTTGAATGAAACATAACATGTTTGCATGATTATTTGGTGGTGGATAGCAATTCCCCTAACTTGTTTTTCTTAATTTGTGAACTACTTAAAATTTGTTTCTGTCCTGGTTTTGTTCGATTTAATTTAAATAGCAAATCAACTCCAAAAATCCCAACAATTTGTAGAAGTGTAGCTCTATGTGTCTAGTGTCTGGATATAAAATTTTGTAGACTTTAGATTAGTGTAAGTCGGTCTAATAATTATGTTTTGGTGGTTAGTCAGTAGGGACATCAACCAGTTTTTGTGACATTTTAAGTAGTTAGATAAAACAATATTCTGCGAGAAAGACCCTTATTTTCATATGCTACAATTGACAAATCTTAGTGTTAATAAGGAAAATCAATAGGACATTTGTGTGCTACTTTGTGGTGTGCTTTTAATCCTATCAAATTTTTGGCGCCGTGTCGCCGGGGATTGTTATTTCTAATTACTTATTTTTCTATTGTTTTATTTTCTTACCTAATTAGTGTTTTTGTTTTTGTTTTTATTTCAGGTACTCTTCGTAGTATATGCATACTCGAAGGTCCAAGAGCATTGATCTAGCTTCCTATGATCCTGAGCTTGAATGAACACTTCGAAAGCTTCAGAGAAAAATCAAGCAGAAGCGTGCATCAGTGTCTTTACCACCATCTTCTCCACCACATTTGAGTTTGGAAGAGGAGGAAGAACCACAAGAAGGCATGACTGAGAACCGTACTTTGAGGAAGTTTGCAACGCCAAATACAGATCAACAACCATTGTGCATCACATATCCAAATGCAGAAGGAGGATTTGAGCTAAAGTCCGACATGATTCACTACTTGCCTAAGTTCCATGGCTTTTAAACAGAGGATGCCAACAAGCATCTCATGGAGTTTCACGTGGTACACTCGAGAATGAGACCAACAAATGTTGATGAGGAGCAAGTCAAGTTGAGGGCATTCCCATTTACATTAGAAGCTAAGGCAAATTAGTGGCTTTATAATTTACCTCTAGGATCAATGAACACATAGAACCAGGTGAAGCAAGCATTATTGGAGCAATATTTTCCGGCACAAAAGCTGCAAGCATAAGGAAATATATATGTGCAATCCGACAACAACATGGAGAACCCTTTGAAGATCACTGTGAGCAATTCACACATTTGGTTGCATATTGTCCTAATCATCATATTTTAGAGCATCTTTTAATACAATATTTTTATGAAGGATTGTGTGGTACTGATCGTGTATTGCTTGATGCAGCAAGTGGAGCATCATTCATGGACAAGACACCAACAAATGCTAAGGCATTATTAAAGAACATTGGTGGCAACACACGACAATTTGGAGGGAGAGATGAACTACTTCTTAAGAAAGTTAATGAGGTAAGTGCTAATTCTAGTATTGAATTACAATTAGCTAACTTGACTAATCCTGTGCAACAGGTTATGGGGGCTCCAAAACAGGTGTGCGGTGTATGTTCAATGATGGGACATGCCACGGACATGTGCCCTTCATTGATGGATCAAGGTGGTCTTGAGCAAGCTAATGCGTTAGGAGGGTTTTAGGGGCAATAAAGGCAAAAGTATGATCCATACTCCAACAATTATAATGCGGGGTGGCGCGATCATCCACACTTAAAGTGGAACAATCAAGACATCGGACAACAATTTGTTCCCAACAATTATAATTGTCCACCTGGCTTCATTCAAGCAAGACCACAGACACCATGCCAGCCTCAACAACACCAAGCTCCAAGTAAGTCTCTTGAGGATTTAATTGCTTCTTCAGCTAACTCTACTGAATCTCATCAACAGAAAACAGACAAAGCAATTGAAAACCTTGAGCGCCAAATGAGTCAGTTAACAAGTTTGATGGGGCAACAACACCAACCAGGAAGGTTGCCTAGCCAGACCGTGGTGAATCCAAATGCGGAGCAGATGAATGTTGTGACTTTAAGGAGTGGAAAAGAAGTTTTTAAGTAGCCAAGGATGCAAAAGAGAACTAGAAAAGATACAAATGAGCAAAGGGAGCTACAAACCAAAAATCTTGAGCAAGATGAGGCTTCAATAGAAACGAAAAAGTCTCCTAAAGCTACAAAATTGAACACAAAAGATTTTGATAAGGTAAGTAAAGAAGTTCAAAATTCATTTAACTCATGTGTCCCTGTTTCTTTTCCTCGTAGGTTTATGAAGTCTAAGAAAGAGCAAACTGATAAGGAAATCTTGGATACTTTCCGGAACGTCCAAGTGAACTTACCTCTTTTAGATGCCATAAAACAAGGGCCCAAGTATGCAAAGTTTCTTAAAGAGCTTTGTACGAACAAGAGGAGATTCAATGATCAAGAAACTGTGGCATTAAGCGAGGAAGTATCAGCTATTTTGCAGAGGAAGCTGCCACCGAAGTTGAAAGATGCCGGTAGCTTTACCATTCCATGTGTAATCGGAGGGAAAGAGTTTGGGAGAGCATTGTGTGATTTGGGTGCATCCATCAATTTGATGCCATATTCAGTGTATGAATCATTGAACCTTGGAGACTTGAAGGAAACAAAGGTAGTAATCCAGTTGGCAGATTGTTCAAATAGATATCCCAAATGCCTATTGGAGGATGTACTTGTGCAAGTGAATGAGCTCATTTTTCCGGCTGACTTTTTAATTCTTGAGATGGAACATGACCTTATGCCTACTGCACTTTCTCTTATATTAGGAAGACCATTCCTTAGAACGGCACGTACAAAGATTGATGTCTACGATGGTACCTTAACCATGGAAAGTGATGGAGAAAACGTCAAGCTCAGAATCTTCAATGCTATGAGGTACCCTAGTGATTTTGAATCTTGTTTGTCTATTGATGTGTTTGACTATTTTGTGCAGGATTGTTTTAATGAAGGTGTGGGACAAGATAATTTAGAGAAGGCATTAGTGCATAGCATTACACATGGAAATCTTAATTATTCCGAGCACATTGAAGAAGAATTAATCCAAACAGTGGCCGCTCTTGAGTCTCTTTCACCAATTCGTGGTAAGTTTTCTTCTTATTTTATTTCTCTTCCTACTTCTAACGAAAAAACTCTTCCTTCTGTGATTCAGGCACCCAAATTGGAGCTTAAACCGATTCCTGAACATTTGAAGTACGCATTTTTGGGAAAGGATGAAACATTACTAGTCATCATATCATCATAACTCACAGCAGAAGAGAGGGAGAAACTGATCCGGGTACTGAAGGATCACAAAACTGTCATAACTTGGAGTATTGCAGATATCAAAGGTATAAATCTAGCTACATGTATGCATAGGATTCTGTTGGAGGAATGTGCAAAACCAACAAGAGAAGCTTAACGCCGTTCGAACCCACTCATGATGGAGGTCGTCAAGAAAGAGGTTATCAAACTTCTTGATGTTGGCATCATATATCCTATCTCGGACAGCAAGTGGGTGAGCCCCGTTCAAGTAGTTCCGAAGCGATCCGGGGCCACAATTGTTAAGAATGAAGCTAATGAGCTAGTGCCTACACGTGTGCAAAATAGTTGGAGAGTTTGTACAGACTAACGGAAGATAAATAGCACCACATGCAAGGATCACTTTCCAGTCTCATTCATTGATCAAATGTTAGAAATGTTAGCTGGTCATTCTCATTATTGCTTTCTTGATGGCTATTCTGGATATAATCAGATTGCAGTTGCTCTAGAGGATCAAGAAAAGACTACTTCCACATGTCCGTTTGGCACATTTGCATACCAAAGGATGCCGTTTGGACTTTGCAACGCCTCGCCACATTTCAAAGGTGTATGGTAAGTATCTTTTCTGATATGATTGAGAAAATAATTGAAGTGTTCATGGATGATTTTTTAGTTTATGGTGATTCTTTTGATACATGTCTACATAATTTGTCTCTAGTTTTAAAACGTTGCCAAGAAACTAATCTGGTCTTAAATTGGGAAAAATGTCATTTCATGGTTTCACATGGATTAGTTCTAGGGCATATCATATCTGAAAATGGAATTGAAGTTGATAAATCTGAACTTGTTAGTTCTTTACCCCTCCCTACTACTGTCAGGGAGGTTTGTTATTTTCTTGGACATGCAGGTTTCTACCGTAGGTTTATGAAGGACTTCTCAATGATTTCTAGACCCTTGTGCCGTTTGCTTCAAAAAGATGTAACATTTGATTTGAATGAAGATTGTGTGGTAGCATTCAACAAGCTTAAGGAGTTGTTATCCACGGCTCATGTAATCATGCCACCAGATTGGAGTTTACCTTTTGAGTTGATGTGCGATGCTTCAAACTATGCCGTCGGTGCAGTTCTAGGGCAGCGTGTCAACAAGTACTTTGAAGGAGTTTGGTAAAAGAATAAGTGTGGGGGTATTTCATGTTTGTATTTAGTTATGTGCAAAATTGGTTCAAAAAAAAAAAGAATAGAAAAGAAAAGAAAAAAAAAAGAAAAATTGTATGCAAAGCAAATAAAAAGTTTTTATTTTTATTTTTTTTCAATTAGGGGTGTGGTTGGAGGTAACTACATAAGAAAGAGTAAGAGGTTGAGTTCTAACATTGAGCCAACTTGAGCATCTTAATCCAGAAATAAAAGGAGTTTGAATGAAACATAACATGTTTGCCTGATTATTTGGTGGTGGATAGCAATTCCCCTAACTCGTTTTTCTTAATTTGTGAAGTACTTAAAATTTGTTTCTATCCTGTTTTTGTTCGCTTTCATTTAAATAGCAAATCAATTCCAAAAATCCCAAAAATTTGTACAAGTGTAGTTCTATGTGTCTAGTGTCTACATATAAAATTTCGTAGACTTTAGATTAGTGTAAGTCGGTCTAATAATTATTTTTTGGTGGCTGGTCAGTAGGGACATCAACCAGTTTTTGTGACATTTTAAGTAGTTAGATAAAACAATATTCTGCGGGAAAGACCCTTATTTTCATATGCTACAATTGACAAATCTTAGTGTTAATAAGGAAAATCAATAGGATATTTGTGTGCTACTTTGTGGTGTGCTTTTAATCCTATCAGTGTTACCCACGTGTATACCCGTTAAGAACCCATTATTAACGGGTCACCTTATAATGACCCGATTAGTTATCGTGTTGACTCGAAACCCGTTATTTTCGTGTCAGAAACTGCCGGGTTTAAGAAATTATAACTCTGCATAACTCAAGTTTCAACTAGATTTAACAAATAAATCATTTAAATTTGCAATAAAAAGAAAACATATATCATCAATCTTATTCAACTTAACAAATAAAAAGAAGAAAAAGTACCTATTCAAGTTGTGCCCTTCAATCCTTAATATAATTGAAATCCTTTGTTATTTCATCTGAATCAACATTTTTAGCAAGCTTTTTTTTTCTAATGTAGACAACCATTGAGTCTGCTAGAAACCCACTCTCTATCTTGTTGCGAAGTCTTGTTTTAATAAGATTCATTGCTGAAAAAGCTCGTTTAGTACTTGTTGTAGAAACGGGTAGAGTCAATACAAGTCAAATTGACATATCAATCAAATAATACCTTTAGTACCTCTTCAATAGGTGCAGAAGGTGTATCACTCTCTAATTTATCATCATTGTCTCTTTTTCTAAAAAATTAATTGATAGTTCTAAATCTCTTAATTAGACAAACAGTTGGACCTAAAAAATAGAACAATAATAACAATTGTTTATGATAAAATATACTTAACAAATTTCGAGTACGAATTTTTAAAATTCAAACAATATACAAATAAACAAGATCAGGAAATAAGAATAAAGCAATTGATGAGAAAATTGCAGACTTTAGCAGTTACTGTGCCTTCGAAACAGCCGAAAAACATGTAAGTTGTTGTTGAAATGAATCTATATATATAAAGGAAGAAGGTCAAATAGGTGAAGCATTTCAAAATGTCAAAAAAGTCCTTTTGATTTCTTCACAACCAAACCCAAAAAATTTCAAAAAATGAGGATAAACTGGTAAAAAAACAATAACCACACAGAAATATGTATTGAAAAACCACTACGTTCAGGACGTTCAGTTTTATGCGTAGCAGTTTCCGTTCAGTTTTCAAACTCCCCACAACCTTTTATCATAACTTCTCCGCTTCATTTGTTCAGTTACAAAATTCTGATCTCCGTACATCGATCGACCTCCTCTCCCAATTCGAGCACTGCTTCTTTATTCTTTCTAATGCTTCATTTTCGTTTCGGATTAGCTTGCTCTGACTCAGCCACTCCCGCCGGTTTGGAACCACCACCACCGTTGCGTACCGGAAGGACGGAGGAGATACGTTTTTCATTGAAGAAAGCATTTCGTGGACGTCCCTCAGTGTATTCGATAAGGTTTCTCAAGCTCTCTACAATGCCGGCCTCGGCTAACTGTCTCTGGTTCAAGTGCCAAGTTCAATCCTAACCCTAATTTTTTCTTTCATTTCTCAATTTTCTCCATCCGAGCAATGAAAAATTGAACTATGTTTTCAGATTATTGATCCCAATTTGTGAAATCGCTTCAAAGTTTGAATATTTTATTATGTGTTTTTGGGATTTTAGGCTGCTAGCATATGGTCTATACTTTCAGGGAAGGATTTTTGCAGCTGAAACTGAATCATCACGTTCAGGGATGGATGTTGTTTTGATCAGAGATTCCCCTCATTGGGTTTTCATTGCAGTTTGGATTTACAGCAAATACAATTCCGGTTCTTAAAGCTCAAAGAGAAGGTCTGCAAAGGTACGTTTACAGCTATATATGTCGTGTTCCTTTCGAGTATGTGATTGGGCTTTTGTCTTTCTTCCATTTCAGCAAGGAAGAAAATATCGGTAATATCGGAAATATCGGTAGTCCGAAAACACGGAAATATCGATGAAAATATCGGTAAAATATCGATATCGATAAAAATTACATGGAAACCACGGAAATTGTAAGAAAAACTTGGAATTTTTTATTGAAACTTTGTAGGATGTTTATTTAGTCAATTATCTATTAGTTTATCACAAAAAATTGGAAGGAAATGCATTGCATGATGGATTTAACATTATCAAGTTGATTATATAGCGATCTGACAATTTGATAATAAAAAAACCTAATATTAATGAATAATAATCCTATTTGATAATAAAACCTAATATTAATAAAATAATAAATAACATTAAACATATTAAAATTATCCTAGGGAATAATTATACAACATTACTTAATTACTTAAAAAAATTAACATGTAATTGTTAACATTACTTAACTACTTACAAAAATTAACATGCAAGTATTAATTACTTAAAAAAATTAACATACGAGTCCACACAAATTTATTTGTTGTTGTATAAATTACAATAATATAAATATAAGTTTGTAAACTTACCTTAAATATGGAACCCTTTGTGTTCAGCTTTGGAATGGATCTGGAATGGCTTTGAAAATGGTAAGGGAAATAAAATAATAAATAACATTAAACATATTAAAATTATCCTAGGGAATAATTATACAACATTACTTAATTACTTAAAAAAAATTAACATGTAATTGTTAACATTACTTAATTACTTACAAAAACTAACATGCAAGTATTAATTACTTAAAAAAATGAACATGTAATTGTTAACATTACTTAATTACTTACAAAAACTAACATGCAAGTATTAATTACTTAAAAAATTAACATACGAGTTCACACAAATTTTTTTGTTGTTGTATAAATTATAAGAATATAAATATAAGTTTGTAAACTTACTTTAAATATGGAACCCTTTGTGTTTAAGCTCTGGATCTGGAATGACTTTGAAAGGGGTAAGGGAAATAAAATAATCGAAAAGGCTCCTCTGATACTCCACCTCTTGAAATTTTTTCACAATGACAACTTTGAAAGAATATCACAATGGCTCTGATACTCCACCTTTTAAAACAATATCGGCACACGGTTTTGAATGAAACCACCATCCATGGTCTGAAAAGAATACAAATTATAATTGTAAAAGCTGCATGAAATTGTCCAAATAATTGTAAAACTTGTCGGGAATATTGAGTGAGTCATGTGTCCTCCTGACAGGAGGAACCCACACACACACACACACACAAATGACCACCATCCATGGTCTGAAAAGAATACAAATTATAATTGTAAAAGCTGCATGAAATTGTCCAAATAATTGTAAAACTTGTCGGGAATATTGAGTGGGTCATGTGTCCTCCTGACAGGAGGAACCCACACACACACACACACACACAAATGACACAACGCACGCACGCAGACACGACCTCAGTCTCTCTCTCTCGATCCTTCTCGATCTCTCTTCTCCCTTCTCTTCTCCCACACACACACTCACACAGAGATCTCCACAGGTTGACATCCGATCCAACACACACATACACACAGAGATCTCCGATCTCTCTTCTCCATTCTCCCAAACACCCACATACAAAAAGAGATCTCCGATCTCTCTTCTCCCAAACACACACACACACACAGAGATCTCTCGATCTCTCTTCTCCCTTCTCCGATCTCTCTTCTCCCAAACACCCACATACAAAGAGAGATCTCCGATCTCTCTTCTCCCAAACACACACACACACAGAGATCTCTCGATCTCTCTTCTCCATTCTCCGATCTCTCTTCCCCCTTCGCCGTTGATCGTGGCTCTGGCGAAGTCGGAGTTGGCTCAGTCGTCTGTGGCGGTGCGCCGCTGAGCAAGGAGTTGGCTCAGTCATCTGGTTCGTCTTCGTCAGGTGAGATTCCATTGAAACCCTAAACCCTAAACCGACATCACATATGTTGAATCGTTTATTACCTCTTGCATGCGTGAAATCTGAAGTTTATATGTGAAATTGATGTTAAAAATCGTGTTTTTGCAAGGTTTTTGGGACGAAATCGGCTCGGGATTAGGCACACCATCTCCAGCGTTCTTCTCCGACGTCGGCTCGGAGTCCGATTGCACCAAACTCAAAAAAATTTCGCGATATTTGGCCGAAAACCATTCGGATACCACTTAAAATATCCCTCCCCCGAAAAACCGATAATATCGACGATAAAGTTGTTGCGATGAAGACCTCTCTCACTCTCTGAAGCCAGAACGGAGTGAAACGGTAATTCTCCGCGCCTTTTCTCATTGAATACTTACTTTTCCTACATTTTTCTCATTGAATTTTCTTCAAGTGTATTTATTCAAATGGGTTTGACACATTTACCAGACACATGGAATTAGGAAAAAGACTAAACTTTGGGACTGTGTGGCACAATAGCCAGTAGGCAAAAGGGAATAGATTAGATTAGTTGGATTCATTTTTTACTGCCTCACTGCAGAGATTATCACTTCCCTCCCCAACTTTTTACTGATCTATGTCCACTTCGTCTAATTTTTTAAACGCCTTAATCTCTTGAAAGCTTCTTCTTTGCTTTTTCGTCCATTTTCGGTTTTTAACACATTTTGTAATTGTGAAACAGGTATTGGATTGATTTTAGCGAGTGGGTTTTTTTGTTAACGTGGATCAGATTCGGACCTTTGTGTTGATCGAAGTCATTGCTGGTGGGTTAACCGAGGTATGATTGCTAGCTTTCTGTCTTGGTGCAATTCAAAATGTTTTCAGTTGTTATATGGACTTAAGATTTAGTAAATACTTGCCGAAAGTCATGGGATTTCGAAATATCGATGTCTTGGTTGCTTATTAGCTTAAACATCTAATCTAAGAACCAAGGTAGTCTTTTTTTCATTGCCTCACTACATACAATGTGTTGATGATTTAGACAACAGAGTCGTGTGACAGGATCTGTGCGTGCAACCTCATTGGTTAGGCAGGCCTTGGTGTTTGCTGTTTTGGGCAATGTTTAATCCATTGCCAGTGGTGCACTACTTTGTGATACCATGGATGAGCAGGAAAGTAAATACAAGAGCTTGATTGCATAATTACACGGAAAAATAAGTTTATATAATTTTAACTATTCTGAAGTGAATCTTCTACTGGTCCGGTTCAATGTTGTCCCAGTTTACATGGGACAATGCAACACTTATATGACACTTTTCTTATCGGCTGTATATGGATCATCGTTGACTTATGGATTAATATGCTTATGTATATGTATACATATGTTTTGATTCCTGTTAAACTTTGTTTGTATTATTTTTGTGTTTGGCATTGACATTGATAGTAGCTTTGAAAACATTCATATTTATCCATAGGACCTTGAGGGAGGGTGATCCAATTTTCAGAGAAGAACTAAGTTTTTCTCAGAGAGGACGAATTCTGCAGCTTTTTAATTTCAAAGACAATTCCAGCCCCATTGGTGAATTTCAAATGCCTTAATCTCTTGAATTCTTTCACCTCTTTGGCATGTCAATTGTCATTATTAGCTATTAGATGAAGGACTTGAAATTATGACGTTCATTTTGAACTCAAAATTGAAGAAACACAAACACATTTCTACACATGTTATCTTATGCAACATATACATGCAAATATATTCTAACCCTTGCACTATGTTGTTGCCCGTACAAAAAAAGAAAAAAGACTAATGTGTTGCTCACTATAGTTTAATTAAATTGATGATACACATTTGAGGACATGATTTTTAAGGATAGTATCACTTTCATATGTTAGTTAACTGTTACAATAATTTTTTCCCTTATGTGCTCATTTCCTTTGTCAAATAAATTATTGTGTTTATTTATTTATTTATTTTTATTTAGGAATACAAAAAGTTTTCAACTGGAGTTCAACATATCAAGTATGGAGAGAAATGATAGGAGCAATATAGCACAAGTTGTCATCTTCTTAAATAAACTGTTCTCAATGTTAGGATGTCTTTTTCCTCCGTTTGGGGTTTTGTCCTACCTGGTACGAACAATGTTTCAATTCTATCAAATATTCTCCCTCAACTTCTGTAAACTTTGGATTGCTCTCTGTATTATGTGACATCCCTTTATATATATAGATGATGATCGCTTTTCTTTAATGTTTCTAATATGTCTCATAAAGAAAGAAAATAATGAAATACAAACAAGTGAAGCAATTCACGCAGATAAATATGTTTAAAATGTGAGTCGCACGCAGCACGCCGTGATTAAAAAAAGGCATTTCGCAATTATTTTGTGTCAAGGCCTTGAAATTGTATAATTGTACAAGATTATTGTGTTACCGTACGAGGCCTCGACATTACAGGGCCTTGAAATTCTCTCTTTCCCTTTTGGTTTTTGACAGATTGTATTAGATTTATTGTTGTTCGTTTGATGAAGTTTTCGATTCAAGAGCATATATATTTTCAGTTTCTACTATTTGGCGTTTGTTGAGTTTTAAGTCTGAGTTGTTGTGATATTTGTGTGTTTCTAAATTTCTTTCAATAGCTTACTTTTAGTTTGCTTTTGTTTGTATATATTTCTTCCGAGCAATTTTTCGAGTTGCATTCATACGAGCTATACGAAAATGATAGTTATTTGAGAAAATTTGGAGAGAAGAGCGTCTTAAATTATTAGTACAACATCTACTATTGTAAAGTAAGCTGACATATTTGAGCTTTCTATTTTTTCCTATTATAGGCTGCATAATGAAAGGGACTGACTGCCTTTGTTGCTAATATTTATGGTGTCGGTGTTGTGGTGTAAACAAAAAAAAAAAATTTAATTTTCTCTACCAAATACTATGATGAATCCTATGTCAAATGATGTATATGGTTTTGAGATATGTAAAAGATCTATTGTGGTACATATCTGTATTTGACTATTTTGCCTGGTAGGTAACTGTGATCTTCATGCTTATTGTTTTGTGCGGGTTGTTAGAAAATACTCCAAACAGTGAGCAATTTTTATTCGATATTGAATTTGTTAAAAGAAGAAGAGCACATTTTTCTCAATAGAATGCAAATTTCATTCAACTTGGAGAAATACTATTTGACCACTCAGACTTAATTAGTTTGTTTGTAACTTAAAACAACAGTGACACTATCAGTATCTAAACCAAATGAACAATGAGCAATGACTTTTTGAGTAATATGAGGGCTCAGATTACACATTTTAGTTCATCTTTTGGCAATGAGCAATACAGTCCTGCAAGTGGCCCCTTTACCACAATGGTGGAAAGGTGTTGACCCCTTGCATGAAAGCATGGGTTCGAATTCCGTTGGTGACTTCTAACAAAATCTATCATTTGACAAAAAAAAAAAAGAGCAATACAGTTCGAGGCAAAAACAATGAGAGTTGCTGCACGCACTTCATTTGCGATTTAGGGGAAAGAATCTAATCCCCTTTTGAGAGAGTCTCTCGATTTCGATTACATTTTAAGTTTTTCCCTAAATAGTTGGACGAGGCCATCTCCTTTGACAATGACATCCTATCTATTTTTAGTCATCACTTAAGAAATATAAGAATATCTAAAGGAAAACATTTTTGGGGCACGTAGGGCCCGTGATGTAAAAATGCCTCTCGCATGCGCGTGAGCATTTGCGGAGAGGCTAGTAAAACAATAAAATAATGAAAATTAATCATTACATACTCCTAGAAATCTAAAACCGTACGGTTTTGAATAGAATAAAATATTAAAGTCAATTATTATTTCTAGGATCTAGTAATCGTACGGATTTTGAATTGATTAAAATAATTTTAAAATAATATTTTATTCTTTGACTGACCTGTGTTTGATATATTGAGTTAGCCATAACAATTAAAAATAAAAAACATTACTCAAACAATTAGTATTTTTAAGTTTAAAAAACTCCCTATCCTAAAGCCCACCTTAACCTTGTTAGTAACTCCGTCATTGGCTGTGTGGATCAGCGGCTTCTCCAATTATGTTAAGTGTAAGATTTAAGTACGAGAGTTTGGGACCTTAATCAATCATTGCCTGTGCGGAACAGCGGCTCTTGAGAACGTTAGGTGTAAGATTTTATTTGAAAAGCAGTTATGCCATCTCTAACCGAAGGGTTTATAGGGCCAAAGGGCTGAAAATAGCCCTAAAACCGTATCCAACCGAGGGCTAGGCCAGAGGGCTCGGGAATCTGGGAGGGCCCTACGGAATTTCAAAGGGCCAAAGGGCTGGCTGCTTTCGGCCAGCCAGTCAGCCCCGGGCTGGCTATTTTTTTTTTTATAGTTTTCCCATTGCTGTCGGTTATAACCGACAGCATTAAAGAAGGATTTTTTAATACTATCGATTATAACCGACAGTAAAAGTTATTCAAAGGCAATTTTTTTTTAATTACTATTAGTGTCGGTTATAAACGACACTAATAGTTTGAAATTTTTTGAATATAACGGCTAGTAGCCGTTGTATTAACTTTTTTTTATATGAATTGAAACTTCTTTTTTTCCCTTTTTTTTCCTTTTCATATGAATCAAATTTTGTTTCAATTCTATTTTACAAAATTTGTTTCTATTTTTTTTAAAATTCTATTGTTTTTTCCTATAACTTCTATTTTACAAAATTTGTTTCATATTTTTTTTAAATTTCATTTTTTTCCTATGACTTCTATTTCACAAAATTTGTTTCAATTTTTTTTTTAAATTCTATTTTTTTCCTATAACTTCTATTTTACAAAATTTGATTCATATTTTTTTTTTCATATAACTTCTATTTTACAAAATTTGTTTCATATTTTTTTAAATTCCATTTTTTTCCTATAACTTCTATTTCACAAAATTTGTTTCATATTTTTTTTCAATTCTATTTTTTTCCTATAACTTCCTAGGCCATGTATACAACATTAAATTAAATTAAGTAACATGAAACAACATTAAACAATATGAAACAACATTAAATAACATTAACCAACATACAAATTATACAACATTGTAGTTTTTAAATAATAAATTATGTTTGGCCCTATGACCCTTTGGCCCTCGATTGGAGACGGAGGCAAATATGGCCCTATACTGTTCATTAAAATAGTAATATCTTGGGGAATCTTGGAGGGCCAGAGGGCTAAAACGAGCCCTCTGGCCAGCCCTCGGTTAGAGATGGCCTTAGGTACCAATGCCCTTAATTTATAGACTGTTGTGTGGATCAACGACTTCTTCATTAAGGTAGGTTTAAGATTTAAGTTTGAGAGTTTGGTACGTCAATTCATTAAACAAGAAAATTATGAAAGTGGATGCCTACATTAGTTTGTTAGTATCTGAAGATTTCAAAAAGGCTACAGTAATAGCTTGTCATTATATGAAATTTTCAAAAAGAGCGATCACTTCGCTTTTGATTTTTGTCACGGATGTGACTCTACATAAAAAGCACTTTGTGTGTAATTACAACACACAACTAAAATAAAAGAAGTAAAAACAATAATATCAGTATCCCTCTTTTCTTCTTTCCTGCAATCTTTTGTGTTATAGTTATGAAACTAAATAGTGTGATATCTTGCATCTGCTTCTCTCCCGTCTCTCGCGAAGGTTATCTCACTAACTTTTCTATTTATAACAAAAATTACATACAGAGTTTTACAAAGGATTTTCCCTTTCGGAAAGCTCCTTGAAAAGCTTAAGATTTTATAAACATACCTTAAAAACACTCTCCAAAGACACGTAATAGGAGAAGAACTAATTTATCAGTTACATTATTTTTGAAATTGAACTATATATGCAACAGATTGGTAAAGAAAAGCACAAGCCTAAGGACACGTTTACTAATCCGTAATCAGATTGAAGAGAATTGAATTGAGGAGGAATCAGATTGAGGAGGAATTGGATTGAAGAGGAGTTAGAATCAGATTCTTATTAAAAATGTTTACTAAAACTTTCTGGAATTGGAGTAAGAATGACATTTATCTATATAAACTGTTTACTAGTTCACATGAATCGGAATATAAACTAATATGATTACTAAAATACCCTTGTTATATTAAATTATTTTTATATGCCGATTAAAAGAAAGTCAAATGATATAAAATAAAATTAAAAAGCAAACTAACCAATTACCAAACCCCAGCCTAATTGTTCCTCTCATTCTCCGCCTTTCTCATCTTTCAACAGTTTGAAATTGAAGGTGGGTTTGTGGCCGATGGGCAGTGGTGGTGGTGGCGATGATGTTGAAGGATTAGTTTACAGGGCTGTGATTTCATGTTGGTTTGGTGTGGGGGCTTGGTTTTTGACATTTTGTTCATAAAATACCTAATAAAATTGCAGCAAGGTTCTTCTTGGTTTGTGGTTTGATCTACTTTTGTAATTTAATTGTTGTGGAATATGGTGGTGGTTGAGTTTGTGTCCTGGGAAAGGCAATGGATGTGCGACAGTGGTGAAGGAGAAGGAGAGGGATAACACTGTGGACAAGAGCTTGGGTTTCTTTGGAATTTCCACTTTTATGCGAGGGCACAATGGGTAAGAAAAATGGATTCCTCACCCCCTCAATTGTCACATCCCGGCCCGAGCCCCCACCACATCCCAGGCTCGACTTCGCCGTAGCACGATATTGTCCGCTTTGGGCCCCGACCACGCCCTCACGGTTTTGTTTCTGGGAACTCACACGAGAACTTCCCAGTGGGTCACCCATCATGGGATTGCTCTCGCGTGAACTCGTTTAACTTCGGAGTTCTGATGGAACCCGAAGCCAGTGAGCTCCCAAAAGGCCTCGTGCTAGGTAGAGATGAGAATATACATATAAGGCTTACATGATCCACTCCCCTGGGCGATGTGGGATGTCACAATCCACCCCCCTTAAGGGCCCGACATCCTCGTTGGCACACTTCCGGCCAGGGATTGGCTCTGATACCAAATTGTCACATCCCGGCCCAAGCCCCACCACATCCCGGGCTCGACTCTGCCATAGCACGATATTGTCCAATTTGGGCCCTTACCACGCCCTCACGGTTTTGTTTCTGGGAACTCACACGAGAAGTTCCCAGTGGGTCACCTATCATGGGATTGCTCTCACGCGAACTCGCTTAACTTCAAAGTTCCGATGGAACCCGAAGCCAGTGAGCTCCCAAAAGGTCTCATGCTAGGTAGAGATGAGAATATACATATAAAGCTTACATGATCCACTCCCCTGGGCGATGTGGAATGTCACATCAATCCTCTAGAATCCAAATACCATCCCATAGTTAGGTCCTCCAAATTTCGGAATTGGATTCCAAAATTTGTGTGGGACGCATTAATTTTTTATTCCCTCAGATTTGGTAAACACCGGAGTATTCCGTAATCGGAATTCAATTCCGTAATGGTAGGAGAGAAAAGGTCAGAGATTGATTTATAAAATAGAAAATTTTATTTTAATCCTTAAAAAAGATGAGTTTTAAATTATAACCTTATGTAAGATTAAAATCTAATTTTAATCTATGATACATTTAATCATCTCATTTATTAATTACATTTTGATGTTTTATTTCTTTTTTCTTTCTTTCCTATTTTAAATGTATTAATTACATTTAATTTTCATTTTCATTTCATTCATCATAATATATTTTGATGTCTCCATTTAGGTAAACTAATTTTTTATATAATATATTCCAATACAATTTGTATAATCTTTCATTTAGATACATTAATTCATTTGATATATTTCAGTATATCCATCGATACAAATATATAGGTACATTAATTCAATATAATACATTTTGGTACGTAAATTTTGGTACACTAATTCAATATAATATATTTCAGTACATACTGTGAACACAGAAAATTCCTGAAACGAAAGAGACAAGAACAACGTGCACAAACAAATATTTGTATTTGATGATTTTGGGTTACAATCTCTCTTAAATTTGATCCTCTGATTCGATCTCCGTAAGGTGTTGATTTGTGGATGTGCGATTGATCCAAAGGGCCGTTGGGCTTGATCTAAGGATGAACGTTCTTCAAGGGCCGTGGGCTTGATCTTGAAGGTGGATTTGAGCGGATCTTCAAGGAGCCGTTGGGGCTTGATCTTGAGGATGAGCGTTTCTTCAAGGGCTTTTGGGCTTGATCTTGAAGAACAGTGATGAACGGATCTTCAAGGGCTTTTGGGCTTGACTTTGAAGAACAGTGATTGGATGTATGGATTTGTCGACGTTGTTGATCCAAAAGGCCGTTGGGGCTTGATCTTAGGATGAACAGATGATGAACGATGAACACTTTCTTCAAGGGCCGTCGGGGGCTTGATCTTGAATTGGTGGAAGTTCTTCAAAGGGCCGTCGGGGCTTGATCTTGAAGGTGGATGATTGTTGATCCAAGGGCCGTCGGGGCTTAATCTTGGAAGAACGATGAACGAAGAACGAAGAACGCTTTCTTCAAGGGTCGTCGGGGCTTGATCTTGAATTGGTGGAAGATTGTTGATCCAAGGACCGTCGGGGCTTGATCTTGGATGAATGATGAACGAAGAACGAAGAACGAAGAGAGCTTTCTTGATTCTTCGGGAACCTGGATGCTTGAGAGCTTCGGAGTTTCAGAGCTTCAGAGCTTCAAGAATTTTGCCTAATGATTTTTTAGTTTCCCTAAATGAATGAATTAGCCTTCTATTTATAGAAATTTCCAAGGCCTAATTTTGAATATAATATTCTAGATGAAATAAGTTGTTTCTGCCAGGTGTTGACACGTGTCCTATTTGATGACTTTTCCGACTCATTTCAATTTTTCGTCGAGTCACACGCTACGTGTAAAATTTATGTAATACATGAGCGTTGAAACTTTGATTTATCGGTCAACATTTATTTACCGAAATTTCGATGTCTACACATACATTTCGGTATTGATATTTAAGTACATTAATTCAATATAATACATTTTGGTACATACATTTAGGTTCATTATAATATATGCAGGTACAAACATTTCGGTATAGTCATTTATGTACACATATATTTACATATTTATGTGTCACTAATTTCTTTTAATATTTTCTTGTTTATGTTCATTTATAATTGAAAGAACTAATATGTGCATATCAATAAAATTAAAATTTTAATGTGAAGACATTAAATAACAAAAATAGAATATAAATCTTAATAAAAGTACACTTTAAGAGATTAAATTAAATATGTAATCTAGCATCAAGGTTTTTTTTTTTTTTTTAATTCTAATATTTGGCAAGGACTAATGTTCAAAAACCCCTTCCCCTTTATAAAATTAGGCACAGAGATTGTGACATATGCCCTAGCTTCCAATTAGCTAGTATAAATAAAGAACTTTTGTGATTGATTAGTCACAACATTTTCAAGCCAAGCAACCACATAATCCCTCTAATGGAGCACAGCAAACACCGGAGAGTGATACTCTTCCCCTTGCCTTTTCCTGCATCACATATAAACCCAATGCTGGGCCAACATTCTACACACCAAAGGCTTCTCCATAACCATTAACCACACCAACTTCAACTCTCACAAGTTCAACCCATCAGCCCATCCACACTTCACGTTTATCTCATTCCCTGACGGCTTATCTGAATCCGAGGCGGCCACCAGTAACATTCTCCATCTTTTTTCTCTTCTGAATGTCAAATGTGTTGAACCGTTTCGCGAATGCTTGGCTAGCTTGTTATCCTGCTGACGCTAACTCAGAGGAGCCTATTGCTTGCTTAATTTCTGATGCTATCTTTCACTTCACACAACCTGTTGCTGAGAGCCTCAAGCTCCCAAGGCTTGTGCTAAATACCGCGGGTACCACTTGCATTGCTGTTTATTCTGCATTTCCTCTTCTGCGTGAAAAGGGTTACCTTCCCATACACAACCCTACAAGCAATTTCATTCTTAACATTGCATATCACTCAATTCGAAAAATTTATATGTAGCACAGTCACGTGATATAGTTGTATACTAATACGACAACTAATATTTAGTTAATTGTTTTCCAAAGAGATTCTCAACTAGAAGAACTGGTGAAGGAGCTTCCACCTCTCAAAGTCAAAGACCTTCCGGTGGTCAAAGGGTACGATGCCGATAAAAAATTTGAGTTCATTGTTTACGTGTTATGTAAAATTCAGGCCTCAAATGGACTGATTTTGAATACTTTTGAAGACCTTGAAGAAACTTCACTGGCCGAAATACGCCACGAATATATCTACCCAATACTCCAATTTTCCCAATAGGCCCATTTCACAAGTATTCCCTTTCCCCTTCTTCAACTAGCCTATTGTCACAAGAACAAAGTTGCATTTCATGGCCAAACACTCAAGCACCAAAGTCAGTTGTTTATGTGAGTTTTGGGACCGTTGCTAAAATGGAAGAAGCTCAATTTTTACTAAACTCAAGTTTCAACTAGATTTGACAAAGAAATCATTTAAATTTTCAATAAAAAGAAAACATATATCATCATTCTTATTCAACTTAACAAATAAAAAGAAGAAAAAGTACATATTCAAGTTGTGCCCTTCGATCCTTAATATAATTGAAATCCTTTGTTATTTCATCTGAATCACCATTTTAGCAAGCTTTTTTTTTTTTTTTTAATGTAGACAACCATTGAGTCTGCTAGAAACCCACTCTCTATCTTGTTGCGAAGTCTTGTTTTAATAAGATTCATTGCTGAAAAAGCTCGTTTAGTACTTGCTGTAGAAACGGGGAGAGTCAATACAAGACAAATTGACCTATCAATCAAATAATACCCTTAGAACCTCTTCAATAGATGCGTGTATCACTCTGTAATTTATCATCATTATCTCTTTTTTCTAAAAAATGAATTGATAGTTCTAAATCTCTTAATTAGACAAACAGTTTGACCTAACAAATTGAACAATAATAACATAATTGTATATGATAAAGTATACCTAACAAATTTTGAGTACGAATTTTTAAAATTCAAACAATATACAAATAAAAAGCGACTCTCGAATAAGTTAGGTGTAAGATTTTATTTGAAAAGTAGTTAGGTACCAATGCCCTTAATTTATAGACTGTTGTGTGGACCAACGGCTTCTTCATTAGTAGGTGTAAGATTTAAGTTTGAGAGTTTGGTACGTTAATTCATTAAACAAGAAAATTATTGTTAAATTATGAAAGTGGATGCCCGCATTAGCTTGTTTAGTATCTGAAGATTTCAAAAAGGCTACACATTAGCTTGTCAGTATTCGAAGATTTCAAAAAGGCTACAGTAATTGCTTGTCGTTATATGAAATTTTCAAAAGTAGCGATCACTTCACTTTTGTTTTTTGTCCTGCAATAGTAGGAGAGAAAATGTCAGAGAATGATTTATAAAATAGAAAATTTTATTTTAATCCTTAAAAAAATGAGTTTTAAATTATAATATTGTGTAAGATTAAAATCTAATTTTAATCTTTGATACATTTAATCATCTCATTTATTAATTACATTTTGATGTTTTTTTTTCTTTCTATTTTTAATGTATTAATTACATTTAATTTTCATTTTCATTTCATTCAACCTAATATATTTAGATGTCTCCATTTAGGTAAACTAATTCTTTTATATAATATATTCCAATACAATTTGTATAATCTTTCATTTAGGTACATTAATTCATTTGATATATTTCAGTATATCCATCGATACAAATATATAGGTACATTAATTCAATATAAAACATTTTGGTACGTAAATTTCCGTACACTAATTCAATATAATATTGACACACCCCGACCGAGATCGAGACATGCTGGCCGTCACGTGAGGGTGACGTAACCATGTGCACAGTGCGGAAGCAATAATGATAATAGAGAATACGAATAAATAAAAACCAACTCATAAAAGTACTAGCTAAGATAAGTGCTAGAATATGAGTGAATTCACAAATCAGAGCATAAGTAGCCTAAGTTCAGTCCAGAAAACAAGTACTAATTAAACGACACCCAAAGATATCCTACATAGATATAATCTGTTAGAACCGCCGTTGACTCCTCAGTGCCACCAACAAACACTCCTACCTAAAACCTGGAGGGGCGCAAAATAGAAAGTGTGAGTGGGAAAAAACAAAGTTTTTCAAAACCATTTCATTTATCAAATGCTCTAACCCCTCGCCGTAAAACATGTAAATTTTTCCCAGAAATAGAATATATATATTCAAATCATGCTTCACATAACCATAAACATAAGTATGCCATGTCAAATATAGAATAGAATAAGTAACTTAGGTGAGAATAAGCTCATGAAAAATAACATATTAGCCGGAACCACTGGCGGAGCCAGGAATTTAAGACAATGGGGTCAAAAGTTGAGCTTCCATTACTAGACAGGGCATGCCGAAAACGCGGGTCTGACGATCTGGAGGCTGCCAGGCCGTAAATTCACTGTGGTGGGAAGATTTAGCAGGGGGCCGGAGAAGAGGTGATGATGGAGTGATGGCTAACAAATGGAGCAGTAGCTCCTGTTGGACCTTAAACTGCTTCTAGTTCCAAGGATCGACGACAGCAAGTGGAGCTCCAATGGATGAGTTGCTGCTGCATCGAAGAAGAAAGAAGAAAAGAAGGGTTTAGTCCCAACGGCTAGTTTTCAGTTTAAATGCTTTGTATGTGTGTGTGAGAGTGACAAGTGTACACTCCAGATTAGATCGCTTAAAACCCCAATGAAGGGCTAGGATCAAATCTGGAGGAGAATGGGTGTAATATTTGTTTAAGTTCTCTTGTCCCCCAGACTCTTAAAAAATGTTTTGGGAGTTGGCAATGCACCAAACCCTACAAACATTCCTTATTAAATGAAGTGATGGCAGATGCAATTTGCACAGCCTTGTAGTCATCCAACATCTCTGCATTCTTTGTTCCATTTTTCTGTCAAGTTCTAAACCCCAAGAAACTAATCAAACAAACACAAACAAACTTTATCAGCTCCTTCTTCTTCTTGTTTGGCCACAAGGTTATTGGGGTCAAGGAATCCCATTGCCCCCACCTTGGCTCCGCTCCTGGCCGGAACCCCTGCAGAGGTCTGTACGACTGAATTCATAGCTCATTAATCAATCTAGTCGGAGTCACCGCCAGTGACCTATATGGCACTACACCTGCACACAAGTCGGAACCACTGTAATGGTCTGTACCACAAGACTGGGTGTAATATAGTTATGCTCAATGCTACGCTCTCATGATAGCTGTGTAATAAATCGCTAGTCACCTATGAGTCGGAACCACCTATAATGGTCTGTACGACAAGACTGTGCACCTAAATTGGATCCAATGTGAGCATATGATGCAGGTGATGACATCATAAACAGGCTTATACCTTATCTCTGACTAAATCACAATCACCGGGGTGCAGGTTTATGAGCTCGAAGTTTCTCAATTAATCACAACCATTCAATTCACATTCACAATTCATAAACTCACCTGGAACTTACCTGAGCGTCCACATTACCAAATCACATTTATGCATACAATTCTAACTCATGGTTTAAGCATAATTCAATAGGCATGGCATTTTCAAAGCATACTTTCATTTAAACATATTTTCTGGGAAAATATCAAGTATATAAATATATACTGAAACCAAAAGCCCACTCACTGGTATGTCGAAGGGTCGTAGCCCCCGAGTCACCCTTGACTGCGCTCGTCCTTTGGATAGGTCTCACATATATGAGAAATAACTGAATAAACGTTATTTAAAGCACATAGACAAAACTAGTTAATAACTTCTCATACATTGCTCAAATGGGATGTTTGAATATACACAACCTCACGAACATCCCCATATTTTTAGAAAAAAATTCCGACCACCCACACGCCGCCACACGTCAGCGAAGGCACGGCCCTACGCGCCCCCACGGGCGGCCAAACCTTAACTGAGGCCTAACGGCCGTTAGGAATATTCCGTTAAATTTAAGAATTATATCGTTAAAATCGACTAACGCCGTTAGTCGCCGATAGGAATATTCCGTCGTCTCCTACTTTCGAACTTCGACGACCATCGTCGTCGCCGAAAACTGGAAAATCTTAAAATCCTTATAACTTCTTCATTTTTGCACCAAAACTCATGAAACTTATACTAAATTGAAGCTTACAACGAGTAGAACACATTCTTACCAATTTCAAGCTCCAAAAATAACAGAATCACGCCAGAAAATTCCTCGATAATCCTGCCAAATTGCAACGCGTCGAAACTAGGTCTCCCGACGTCCAATTTGCTTGGTTTTTCTTCTCCGAGCTTCGTAAGAACGTCCTAAAGCTTCCTACAAGCTTAAAATCCCCTGAAACATCCATAATTACGACCACGTGAACAGTACTCAAATCGGGGGTGATGGTTTCTCAGGGTTTTGAGGGTTTCACGATCTAAAAATGGCATATATGAACTCAGAGACTTGCAAGAAGTTCAAATTTTACCTTCTTGACATCGATCCGTGCGTTTGTGGTTGGTTCCGAAGTTCGTCCGTACAATTGTACGGATTTCCAGAAAAATCCGTGAAGGAGGAGAGAGAGAGTGCACGAGTGTGGTGTGTGGGTGTGTTATGTGGTCCTAGTTTGTCCCCAACAAACCAAAACAAAACAATATTCTAAAACTTAGAAAAAATTAAGAATGAAACTGCAACCAACATATCACACACCATAAGGTTCAAGGATATAATTGTAATTTCATGCCGTTGAAAAATAATACTCCGGGGCAGGCTATGACAAATATATTTCAGTACGTACATTTCGGTACATACATTTCGGTATTGATATTTAAGTACATTAATTCAATATAATACATTTTGGTTCATTATAATATATGTAGGTACAAACATTTCGGTATAGTCATTTATGTACACTTATATATTTACATATTTATGTGTCACTAATTTCTTTTAATATTTTCTCGTTTATGTTCATTTATAATTGAAAGAACTAATATGTGCATATCAATAAAATTAAAATTTTAAAGTGGAGACATTAAATAACAAAAATAGAATATAAATTTTAATAAAAGTACACTTTAAGAGATTAAATTAAATATGTAATCTAGCACCAAGTTTTTTTTATTTTTAAATTCTAATATTTTACAAGGACTAATGTTCAAAAACCCCTTCCCCTTTATAAAATTAGGCACAGAGATTGTGACATATGCCCTAGCTTCCAATTAGCTAGTATAAATAAAGAACTTTTGTGATCGATTAGTCACAACATTTTCAAGCCAAGCAACCACATAATCCCTCTAATGGAGCACAGCAAACACCGGAGAGTGATACTCTTCCCCTTGCCTTGTCCTGCATCACATATAAACCCAATGCTGCAACTGGCCAACATTCTACACACCAAAGGCTTCTCCATAACCATTATCCACACCAACTTCAACTCTCACGAGTTCAACCCATCAGCCCATCCACACTTCAAGTTTATCTCAATCCCTGACGGCTTATCTGAATCCGAGGCGGCCACCAGTAACATTATCCATCTTTTTTCTCTTCTGAATGTCAAATGTGTTGAACCGTTCCGCGAATGCTTGGCTAGCTTGTTATCTGCTGACGCTAACTCAGGGGAGCCGATTGCTTGCTTAATTTCTGATACTAACTTTCACTTCACACAACCTGTTGCTGAGAGCCTCAAGCTCCCAAGGCTTGTGCTAGAGACCGCGGGTGCCACTTGCATTGCTGTTTATTCTGCATTTCCTCTTCTGCGTGAAAAGGGTTACCTTCCCATACAAGGTACAACCCTACAAGCAATTTCATTCTTAACATTGCATATCACTCAATTCGAAAAATTTATGTGTAGCACGGTCACGTGATATTACTAATTCATGTATACTAATGTGACAACTAATATTTAGTTAATTGTTTTGCAAATAGATTCTAGACTAGAAGAGCTGGTGAAGGAGCTTCCACCTCTCAAAGTCAAAGACCTTCCGGTGGTCAAAGGGTACGATGCCGATAAATATTTTGAGTACGTTGTTTACGTGTTAAGTATAACTCAGGCCTCAGATGGACTGATTTTCAATACTTTTGAAGACCTTGAAGAAACTTCACTGGCCAAAATACGCCACGAATATCTACCCAATACTCCAATTTTCCCAATAGGCCCATTTCACAAGTATTCCCCTTCCCCTTCTTCAAATAGCCTATTGTCACAAGACCAAAGTTGCATTTCATGGCTAAACACTCAAGCACCAAAGTCAGTTGTTTATGTGAGTTTTGGGACCGTTGCCAAAATGGAAGAAGCTCAATTTTTGGAGATAGCTTGGGGACTATGCAATAGCAACCAACCTTTCTTGTGGGTGGTTCGACCTGATTTAGTCCATGGATCGAATTGCCTCGAACAATTACCTAGTGGGTTTGTCGAGACTTTGAATGGGAGGGGACACATTGTGAAATGGGCGCCACAAAAAGAAGTGTTGGCCCATCCGGCAGTTGGAGCCTTTTGGACCCACAATGGTTGGAATTCTACATTCGAGAGTGTTTGTGAGGGGGTCCCCATGATTTGTACGCCAAGTTTCGCGGATCAAATGGTTCTTGCAAGATATGCGAGTGAAGTTTGGAAGGTCGGGTTGCAGATTGAAGATGGGATTGAGAGAGGTGTGATTGAAAAAGCAATTAGGAGAGTAATGGTGGAGAAGGAAGGGGAAGAGATGAGAGACAGAGCCTTGAAGCTAATGGAGAAGGCAAATCTTTGCCTCAAGCAAGGTGGCTCCTCAAACCAATCTTTGGATGGGTTGGTTAAACACATTTTATCATTCAAACCATTTGGTGTTCTACAAGAATAACATATAAATAGTGCATCAAAACTGTTTTGTTCCTATTTTTTTGTCAAACGATATATTTTGTTAGATTAATTACTGACGGGATTTAAACCTACGTCGTCACTCAATACATTTCCACCACTATTGCTCTTTTAATTTGACATTTCTAACAACAATTTTTATTTTATTTTTTTATCACAAATTAACATTTATTTAAAACACGGGCCAATCCAAAAAAGGCAAAAACCCAACATAGATTAAGGAAATCCAAGTAGACAGAGCCCAGCTCAATAAGCCCAAAAAAGTGTGTATTCTAACAAACTATGAATATATATATATATATATATATTTAGACAACGATATCAGTAATAGGTCAAATTATTAGTTGTTAAAATGTGAAGAAAATCGGTATAGATCGAACCAGTATGATAATGCATTATCAGGAACGAGGATCATCTTCGGATCTACTTTGTGAAAATCTAGGAGATTATTTAATCGTATCTGTTTATCGTAAATCTTGTAGTCAATTTTTATAAGATACTATTTATATTAAATTTTAAATAAAATATTTAAAATAATTTATGATTGCATGATATACGATGAATATATAATTAAAGAGTCACCGAAATCCTCAAAAAGAGGACCTATCCTCATTCCATTATCAGAATTACTTTATGCAAATGGGATCCAAGATTTCCTCCACTATCTTATTTGCGATTCTTAAAAAGAGGACCTATCCTCATTCCATTATCAGAATTACTTTATGCGCGATTCTTAAAAGTCGTGAGCCTGTAGTTCAGAAAAGAAAAAAAAATCAACATCAGTGACCCATTCAGTCAGAAAAACTTTTAGGAGTAGCGTGAGTAAATTTGAGACGGCTGCTCTAGTTTATATAAAAAGTTCGTCTTCGGTTCGGATTTTTTATTTATTTTTTTATTTTATTTTATTTTTAATTTTTAATTTTTTTTTAATTTTTATTTTTTTTTAATTTTTATTTTTTTAAGGATAATACCAAATGAACAAAGTTGCTTAAAAAATACAGAAGTTCATGCTCTCACTCAATAATGAGAAATTTTTTAATGTGATCGAAATATGGGATGGTATACCACGTATCACTATAGAAATGGTGGAATATATATATTAAAAAGTTAATAATTTAAAAAATACAATTTTCCACAATTTATATAAAAATAAGTGGTGTACCATCCGTATTCCAATTACAACGAAAATTTTCTCACCAATAATAGCTTAACTAGTATCCGAGTTGTTTGTTCAAGCTCTAAATTTTCAATGATTTTGGACACTCATCAAGTTGTTATTGGGTGAGAGCTCCTGCTTGTTTTTTTAAGTAACCAAGCTTTATTAATACCAAATTCATATGCTATGCAAACAAAAAACAATCTCGATTCAAAAATGGAGCAAAGCAAAGGCAGGAGACTGATCCTTTGCCCACTGCCATTGCAAGGGCATATAAACCCTATGCTGGAACTGGCCAACATTCTCCATTCCAAAGGCTTCTCCATAGCCATCATCCACACCAACTTCAACTCCCTCAATCCTTCAACCCGAAACCCACACTTCACCTACCATTCAATCCCTGTTGACTTGACAGAAACGGAGACCTCCATCAAGGATCTCACCTTTGTTCTTTCTATTCTAAATGCTAAATGTGTTGAGCCTTTCAGAGAATGTTTGGCCGGGTTGTTATCCGATGGCGTTCATTCGGGGAACCCCATTGCATGCTTGATCTCCGACCCTTTCTTTGACTTCACTCGATCGGTTGCGGAGAGCTTTGAACTGCCGACGATCATGTTAAGGACTGGGAGTGCCGCTTCCTTGGCTGTTTATGCTGCATTTCCACTACTCAAGGAAAAGGGTTACCTACCAATATCAGGTAAAATCTCAAGCCAACAAAACCCTGTTATTACATGTGTTTTAATTTCATCATTGCACATCTAAATAATATGAGTAGAATGAGGACACTATACCGAGACTAATGTCTCGTTTAGAATTCTTTCTATAAGTAATATTGTTGTTTTTTATTCGTAAGAGATTATAAAATGCTTTTGTTATAAACATGTCAAAAATTTTATTAAAAACTCAAGTGCTTCTTGGCAAAAACTTCGAAGTGATTCTTCTTCTTCTTTAGAAATAACTACAGATCCAAAAATGTTTTGGTAACTACAAAACACTTTTTAACTTTTCTAGAAGCGATCCCAAATTGGTACATAAACAACTTATGCAGATTTGGAGTTGAGCAATGATACCCTTACCATCTATTTGTGTCATCTCTCTAATAAAGGTAGAACGTACCAACACATGTGGTCTTATCGTTATTAGAGAGATGATACAAATGATGATATAAATAGATGGTAAACGTATATTTTTGTTTGGATTAAGATAACTAGCTAGGTTAGCATGTTTAGAGCATTTCCAATGAGGGACTCTATATGAAGCTAGAAAAGTGGTGGATATAGCTCAATTTAGAGCTTCAAGGAATCTTTAAGACTCTAAAAATGAATCTCTTACAATGAGGGGCTATATACCCTTTTGGCTCTATACGAGGCTAAATACCTTTCAGGCTCTATATAGGCTATATATTTATTTATGTAATAATTTGATTAATAATTTGATTACGCTGTAAATTTATTGTTATCTTAACTTTTCTTAAGTTGGTTTTTGGACGTGTTATCTTAAATATTTTTATGAACTTTTCAACCCAAAAAAATTTCAAATTCTGACAAAATTAGATTTCATCACCTATGCACCATTAGATTAGGTTTTCTTATCTTAATCTCATCCGTTGGTTTATGTGTCGGTTTAGGTCTCTAAACTACCAATGTTAAATTTCATCACTTTTTATGTGAACTTTTCAATCTAGAAGATTAAGCAAAAAGCACAACATTTTTTTCTTAATTAATAACACAGAATATAGCCATTGTTTGTTTATGTTTTCTTGATTAAACAAAGAGTTGAAAATAAATTCTAAAAATCATGTTTTGGCCGGATTAGAAATGGACCCCATTTCTAAACTAAAAAACAAAAAAGAAACCAAGATTGCGCTCTTAATTTGGTGTGGGGTCTCTTGCTTTTTGGTGCTAGATGTAGCCTTTTTTTTTTTTGCTACCAAAATAATGAAATTGCTAGCCCATGAGACAGAAGTAGCCTTATTTTCCAGCCTATTGGAGATGAAATTTTTCATTAAAGCTACAAATATGGTAGCCTCATAAAGTTCCTATTGATGATACTCTTATCCTGTGCTCTCCTCCTCATAAATTAACATTTTAGAATATGCACTATCTTGTTAAAAGACAAAATATATGTACTTACTAGAAAACTTGTGTTTGGCTTTCTATTTTGACAGAATATATATATATACTTGCTCAAAGTGTTTTAATTGGGGTAATGTTATTCATACACTATTTTTTACCTTCCACATACCTATATTAGTTTATATTTATTGATTTTCTTCAATTCATTTGATTCGACAGTCAGATATTAAGAGGGGTATGAGAGATAAAATAAATGTGTGTATGGCACCCTTTAATTGCCTAAATTTATAATACATGGTTGACTTGACTATGTCTATGTGTATTATTTATTAGTGCAAATAACTGAGTAAGGATATGAAGTGCTAGTCGTAACTTTCTCGTAGTGATTACTTTGCCGAAAGATTAGTCTTTTTATTAATCTTTTTTACATAATATTACTTACTCACGTATTATAGAAAGAATGTACCAAGATTTAGACAATTTATTTTTGACCTTTTATTTTGACAATAATTAGATTCTCGGCTAGAAATACCAGTGGCAGAGCTTTCACCTCTCAAAGTTAAAGACCTACCAATGATGACGAATTGCGACCCTGAGGTTTTTTATCAAGTGATAACCAACATGGCAAATGAACCCAAGGCTTCTTATGGACTAATTTTCAATACTTTTGAAGATCTTGAAGGACATGCACTTGCCACAAATCGCCATAAATATTACCCCAATATTCCAATTTTCTCACTGGGTCCATTTCACAAGTGTGGTCCCACAACCTCTTCTTCTTCAAGTAGTTTATTAGCACAAGACCAAAGTTGCATTTCATGGCTAGACACTCAAGCGCCAAAATCTGTTGTTTATGTTAGCTTTGGGAGCATTGCTAGTATAGATCAAGCTCAATTTTTGGAGATTGCTTGGGGGTTGGTCAATAGTGGCCAACCTTTTTTGTGGGTGGTTCGACTTGGATTAGTTCAGGAGTCGAACTGGCTTGAAAAGTTGCCTAACGAGTTTACAGAAGCGTTGAACAAGAGGGCCCATGTCGTGAAATGGGCTCCACAAAAAGAAGTGTTGGCCCACCCAGCAGTTGGAGCCTTTTGGACTCACTGTGGTTGGAATTCTACATTGGAGAGCATTTGTGAAGGGATCCCTATGATTTGTATGCCATGTTTTGGTGATCAAATGGTAAATGCAAGATATGTGAGCGATGTTTGGAAGGTAGGGTTGCAGTTGGAGCATGGGATTGAGAGAGGTGAGGTTGAAAGAACAATTAGAAGACTCATGGTGGAGGAAGAAGGGGAAGAGATCAAGGACAGAGCCTTAAAGTTGATGGAGGAGGCAAATCTTTGCCTCAAAGGTGGTGGCTCTTCATACCAGTCTTTGAATGGCTTAATTCAACATATTTTATCATTATAAATCGATTCAACATATTTTATCATTATAAATCGTTTGTTTCTAAAACTCAGCATTGTTATTGAATAAAATAAAAAATATTGTTGGTCTGCACTCTCCGGATATTTTCCACCAAGTCCACCAGATTTTTGAAATTTGATCAAACAGTTACAAATAAAGGCTTACTTTAAAAATTATAATAACTTTAGCCATTGGATCAAATTTCAAAGGTCCGGATTGTGTGTCTTGGTAAACTTGGTGGAAAGGATCCGGCGTCTGCAACATGTGTATGTGTGTACATAAATTGGGGCTTTTAGCAATGGATTTTTCAAAGATTAACCACTTTTTTAAAAACCATATATATATCGTGGATATTATTAATAGGATGTTGATATTGACACATCTATTTTTGTCTTCAATACACTCCTCAATTCTAGTTGTCAAATTGAATGAACTGAACAATATCAATAAATAAAAATTAACAAGTGTTTGTGATAAGGAAAAAAAGTACATAAATAACACTACCTTATTGATAATGTTGATGCTTCAACATTGTATTTGTTCATATGCAGATATCAGGCCTACTTAAGAATATTATATTGTTATAAAATGTCTTGAGAAAATCTTTAACTTTTGATCATTAAGTTTTTAACAATTTTTTTATTTATTTATTTAATTTTTTTTTTATGAATAAAGTTAATATTCAGTGAAAGGAGACGTATATCAACCGATTGTATTAAAAATACAAAATATTAAAATCGCTCTAAACTTATATTATCTTTGCGCTTGAGTTCCTAAATTTGATTGTAATTCCTATGATATTTGTTTGTATCAGACAAAACCCATTTTCCCGATATCGGTAAAATATCAGCCGATATTGCTGATTTTTTAATCCATGTTGACATGAAAATATTTCTCTGTCTATGTAATCAAAGTCATATTCAATTTGTCATTTTCGTGTTGGGAAAACTGGATTAAACAATATAACTGATCAAGTTTGCTAGTAGATAATATGACATCGTGAGTTCATTTCTAAGAAAATTTTATTTTTTTATTCTAACAAGTATGGATATTTATTTTTTAATTTTTAATAAACAAGAACATTAATTAATTAAATTGTTAAAATACATAAACACGATTACTTTACGTCATTAAGAAGGAGATCCACCTTCAGCCAAACCAAAATTTCCTCCTTTTATCTTATCTGCGAGTCTTAAAAGTCGTGAGCGTGTGAGTCAAGAAAAAATCAACATCAGTGACCCATCAGTCAGAAAAGGTCTTAGGAGTTGCGTGAGTAAATTTGAGACGGCTGCTCTATATGAAGAATCGTCAAACGCCGCAAATTAGTGTATTCTATAAAAAATCTGTCGTCAGTTCGTCCTTTTATTAGGATATATTACCAAATTCATATGCTATGCAGTCACACAAACCATCTCGATTCAAAAATGGAGAAGAGCAAGGGCAGGAGAATGATCCTTTGCCCACTGCCATTCCAAGGACATATAAACCCTATGCTGGAACGGGCCAACATTCTGCTTTCCAAAGGCTTCTCCATAGCCATCATCCACACCAACTTCAACTCCCTCAACCCTTCAACCCTAAACCCGCAATTCACCAACCATTCAATCCCTGTTGATTTGACAGAAACCGAGGCCTCCATCAAGGATATCACCGTTGTTCTTTCTATTCTAAATGCTAAATGTGCTGAGCCCTTCAGAGAATGTTTGGCCGAGTTGTTATCCGATGGCGTTAATTCGGAGAACCCCATTGCATGCTTGATCTCCGACCCTCTCTTCAACTTCACTCGAACGGTTGCGGAGAGCTTTAAGAGCAACTTCATCGTTACAAAGGCCCCCTAAGGCTACTCACTATTGAATCCACCCAGTGAACAGTAATTGTATTTTGCATCTCCATCTCTACACTGAATAACTCTGGCAATAGGCAATAAAATATTAGTATTTTTTATTATAAAATAATAAAAAATCATTTTATTTGTAATTTCGGATAAGATTTTTAATCGTTCTCGTTGCACCACGTATCATTATTCGAAAAGAAAATTATTGGTGATGGATTTCGATAAGATTTTTATCCAATGTCATCGTGCCACGTCGTTACCTTTTCAGAATGATGATAGATTTCCGATATGATTTTTAACCAATCACGTCACACCATGTGTCACAATCTGTTTACAATTTTTGAGGATAGATTTCGATCAAATTTTTAACGAATGACGGCATGCCACGTGGCATTATCTACAACCTAATCCTTTCTGAATCCTCCATATAACCCTCCATTTAGTGTGTTTGTTTTTATTTGGTGTGTTTATTTAATTTTATTTGGTGTGTTTTTTAAGTTCATTTAGTGAGTTTTTTTATTATTTGGTATGTTTATGTAATTTTATTTGGTGTGTTTTTTAAGTTCATTTAGTGAGTTTTTTATTATTTGGTATGTTTATGTAATTTTATTTGGTGTGTTTATATCATTTGAATAAAGATTGTCTTAGTTTAAATCAATTACCAAATTAAATAAATATACTCTTAGTTTAAATAAAGTACTTTATTCAATAAATAAGAAATTACAACCCAAAATGATTGGAAAATTATGGGCTCCGATTACAAACAAAGTGATTGGAAAATTATGGGCTCGTGAATGGAAAATCATCACTAACCAATTTGTGGTGCTAGGATCATCTTCTCTTGTGGTGCTAGGACCATATCCTCTTACTCTCGCTTCTCTTGCACGCCTCCTTCGCACCACGTCCACTTTCTCCGAATTCCAAAAATATTTATAATTCGGAGACTTCCCTTCTAAAGGCATGCTCATAATGTCACGATCTCGTTGAGCCCTTCTTTCTTCTCTAATCTCTTCCCTTTCTTGCCTAAGTAGCTCTTTTTCCCTCTCATTAGCTTGAAATTTTATCTCAACAACTGCAACTTTTGCCTCTTCTGTAACCTTATCAGCCTCAAATTTAGCCATTTCCCTCGCCAAAGTCAATTCACCTTGGCGAGCAAGTTCTTCCATATACTTTGCATAATCATTCTCGGAAGCACTTCCTTTTCTCTTTGAAGCCTTCTTGCCTTGAGGCCTAATTGGATAACGGGTCGACCCCGACGCTTGTTCAGGGGGGCGTTTCCGGCACTTCTTCTGCATCAGCTTCATGAACATGCGAGGCATGATCGGGCGTAGAGTGTAGAGGGGAGTTCACGACAATTTCTGAACCGACAAGCACAACTCTGAATTTAGGACAATCTTTGACAATATTCCAACATTCCCACCGGGTGAATGATTGCTTTTTGTTTTTGGATTTGGCATTATACCAAGCTTGTGCTTGAAGTGTCTACACAATGCGGGAGAAGAAATAATTATAATTAAAGTACCTAATGTAAATTTGGGTATAGTACAAACAAATAAATAAAATATTGTTACCTAATCCGCTAAATTTTCCCTACTTCGAAGATTACTACTAGCTTGTGCCAATGCATCTCTCAAAAGACTAAACGATTGGCTGAGTATTCTCTAACGACTGGACATCGATTCTTTGGTTCTTTTCCCACCAACTTTCTCAAGATAATTGGTATGAATAAGACTCCACATTTATCACAACTACATCTCATTACCCGTAATCGAATCATGAGTAACTTCAACCCATCTAGAACACAACGTAACGTCTTCAATAAGTGTCTAATTCGTACCTGCATCATTAGTCATTTTGTTGGGAAAAAAAATTGGATTGAAACTTTGAGAGAAAGATAGGAATGTGTTGACAGTAGTTGAGAAAATATGAAATTATGGTGTAAGGTAGAAGATAATGACAAGGTATATAGAAAAGTAAAAAAAAAAAATTATTAAGTTTTCAAATTTTTTACAATATTTTTTTAAATTTTTTATTCACATAATTAATCTCTGCCGTTGGATTAAAAAAATTTGAAAACCAACCCTCTAGATTGTGCCAGGTGGCACAACGGTAAAATTTCAGATTTTTAAACTGTTTTTTTTTTAATTTATAAAGGCGAATAACGTGGACTGTTGATCTCAAATCCAACGGCTAAAATTAAATAAGGTTTGAATTATTTTTTTTACCGTTGGAAATCCAATGGTATAGAAAAAATTACCGTTGAGATCCAACAGACGTGGAGGCGCCACGTGGCCTCCATCGGTAACTGACGGACGTTGTGCACGCGGGCCCTAGCGCCTAACGCAAAAAAGAAGGAGAACGTGGCTGACGTCAGGGCGACGTCAACCTTGCATCATACCAACTCCGGGCTCTCGGGCCAGCGACTCCTCACGAGCCTCTCCCTCGGACCCCCTTTCATCCACACGCATGCATGGGCTGGAGCATGCAGCTTTGGCTATTGGGTTGGTGGGGAAGCCGGTCCATCGGGCTATTTAGCACGGTGGAGGTGCTCTAAAGCTGCCGACGATCATATTAGAGCAAGTCCACCCCTAAAGACTTTGCGTCAGCACCCAGCGCATTTATCCACTTAAGTGAACAGTAATAGACTGGAGTGAACAGTAATAGGCCAAGGCATCTCCACCCCTAAAAAAATGCGCTGGCACCCAGCGCATTTATTTGGCATGTTTTTTTTTTTTTAAGTTTATTTCGGATAAGATTTTTAACCAATTTCAGATAAAATTTCAAATAAACTTAAAAAAAATACACACTAAAAAATAAAATTACATACTCATCAAATAAACTTAAAAAAACACACTAAAATAAAATTACATAAATTCATCAAATAAACTATAAAAAAAACACACTAAAATGAAATTACATAAACTCATCAAATACACTTTATTCTTCAACCACAAGCTTTTTGGTATTTTTTTTTCACACAAAAAGTATATGAAAGCTTTGGTAGAAAGTGTAGAAAATATTGAAATGTGGTGTAAGGTGAAAGATGAGAGTTAGGTATTTATAGAAATAAATAAATAATTTTTTTTTAAAATTTTCTGTATTTTTTAATATTTTTTCTGTATTTTTTAATAAATTTTAATTTAGTTAATTAACGTGGACCGTTGATCTGTGATCGGACGGTCTATTTTAAAAGTAAAATTTAAATTTTTTTTACCGTTGGAAATCCAACGGTCTAGAAAAACTAGTCGTTGGAAATCCAACGGCTGTGAGCGTGCCGCGTCACTCGGCGCACAAGTGGGCTGACAGCCCTCTGCATTCTTGTCGGCTACTCGCCCTGGGCGCGAGTGTTGTCCACGCGCCAGCCAAATAGGCCGGCTCTTGGGTCAGTCAAAATTGGGCTGGGCTGTTGCCTGGCATGGGCTGGGTGCCAGGCAACTTTGTGGGCTGGAGCAATTTGACTGAGGGCCAGGTTGTTTTTTGTGCTGGGGGCTGGGCAATTGAAGTCCCGGTGGACTTGCTCTTAAGGACTGGGTGTGCCGCTTCCTTCGCTGTTTACACAACATTTCCACTTCTCTAGGAAAACGGATTACTTACGAATACAGGTACAATCTCAAGCCAACAAAACCCTATTATCAAATGTCTTTTTATCTCGAGGAAATTGTAGAAATAGTCCCTCAACTTTAACCCAATTGGAGAAATGGTCCCTCAACTTTATTTCCATGACCATTGGTCCCTCAACTTGTCAAAATGTGTAGCTATGGTCCTTTTCCTTAACACCGTCAATAACTCTGTTAAATTCAGTCATGTGCGTGGCACATGACACTGAATGTAAGGGCAATTTAGGAAACAAATTATTTTCCAGATAAAAGCATCCCCATCCCCAGCTTGAAGTCCATACCCATCCCCAGTTTGAATTCGATACCCATCCCCAGGTTGAAGTTGAGACTAGTGAGAAAGGACTATTTTCATCATTCAGTTCTGGGTATGGTTATGGATATGGATACCGCCCACAACCACAAACAAATTATTCATCATATTCATACTCTTCTTCTGGCAGCCATTCTCCACCTGGATATTCTTCCTCTGGAGGATATCAACAGGTCTCCTATGCTGGTGGATATCAACCCGCAGGTGGTTATTCATCAGGTTCAACAGCTTCATATCACTCTGAAGGTAATCGAATCACATTTGTCACGAATGTATTCGTTTTGTAACTTCATAAAAATTTTGGTTTATCATTAATTATTGAGAATTACATTACTTTCAATGACAATAAAGCACATCAGATTGGGGATGGGTATGGACTTCAAGCTGGGGATTGGGATGCTTTTATCTGGGAAATAATTTGTTTCCTAAATTGCCCTTTCATTCAGTGTCATGTACCACGCACATGACTGAATTTAACAGAGTTATTGACGATGTTAAGAAAAATGACCATAGCTACACATTTTGACAAGTTAAGGGACCAATGGTCATGGAAATAAAGTTGATGGACTATTGCTCCAATTGTGTTAAAGTTGAGGGACCATTTCTACAATTTCCTCTTTTATCTCATCATTGTTACTAATCCACATAATATGAGTAGAATGATAAAAGTAAAACCTTATCGAGACTGATGGCTCGTTTAAAATTCTTTCTGTAATTAGCATTTTTGTTTTTTGTTCATAAGAGATTATGCAATATATTATGTGCTTTTATTATAAACATGTCCCAAATTCTATTAAAAACTCAAGTGCAAAGTCTTTTTTTTTCTTCTTTAGAAATAACTCTATAGATCCAAAAATATTTTTGGTTACCAAAAGAACTTTTAATTTCTTCTAGAAGTGAATCCAAATTGGTACTTAAACAACTTATGTAGATTTGAATTAAGCTAATTAGCCAGGTTAAGCATGTTTATCCCCTGCTCTCCCTCCTCATAAGTTAAAATTTTAGAATGTGCACTATCTTGTTAAATGACCAAATATATATACGTATAGAAAACTTATAGTTGGCTTTCTATTTTGACAATATACATATACTTGCTAAAAGTGTTTTAATTGTCTAAATATATAATAAATGGATCTTGACTATGCGTATCATTTATTAGTGCACATAATTGAGTATGGATATCTAGTGCTAGTCATAACTTCCTTGTAGTGGTTATAATTGCCGAAGTATTATTGTCTTTTTATTAATTCCTTTTTATATAATAATATGACTTCGCGTATTATAATAAGAACCTATAAAGATTTACACAATTTATATTTGACTTTTTATTTTCACAAAACTTGGTTCTGGACTAGAAGAGCCAGTGATCAAGCTATCACCTATCAAAGCTAGAGACCTACCTACGATGCCCCATTATGACTGAGGATTTATATCGACTGATAACCAACATGGTAAATGAATCCAAGGCTTCTTACGGACTAATTTTCAATACTTTCGAAGATCTCTTGAAGGACTTGCACCTGCCACAATTCGGCAAGAATATCCCACCAATATTCCAATTTTTTCACTAGGTCCATTTCACAAGTATGGCCCCACAACCTCTTCTTCTTCAAGTAGTTTATTAGCACAAGACCAAAGTTGCATTTCATGGCTAAACGCTCAAGCGCAAAAATCTGTTGCTTATGTTAGCTTTGGGAGCATGGCCAAGATAGATCAAGCTCAATTTTTGGAGATTGCTTGGGGGTTGGCCAACAGTGGAGAACCCTTTTTGTGGGTGGTTCGACCTGGATTAGTTCAAGGGTCGGACTAGCTTGAAACGTTGCCTGACGGGTTTTTAAAAGCTTTGAACAAGAGGGCTCATGTCGTGAAATGGGTTCCACAAAAAGAAGTGCTAGCTCACCCAGCAGTTGGAGCCTTTTGGACTCACTGTGGTTGAAATTCTACATTGGAGGGTATTTGTGAAGGGGTCCCCTATGATTTGTACGCCATGCTTTCGTGATCAAATGGTGAATGCAAGATATGTGAGCGATGTTTGGAAGGTAGGGATGCAGTTGGAGCATGGGATTGAGAGAGGTGAGGTTGAAAGAACAATTAGAAGACTAATGGTGGAGGAAGAAGGGGAAGAGATCAAAGACAGAGCCTTAAAGTTGATGAAGGCGGCAAATCTTTGCCACAAAGAAGGTGGCTCTTCATACCAATTCTTGGATGGCTTGGTTCAATATGCTTTGTCATTATAAATCGTTTGTTTCTAAAACTCAGCATTATTCAATAAAATAAAAATATATTGTTGGCTTGCAGCCTTGCACCATGTGTATGTGTATACATAAATTGGGGCCTTGAGCAATGGATTTTTGAAACATAAACCACACTTTTTGATAATTTTAAAATTGCTAATATGCAGATATCATGCCTAGTTAACAAATATTAGATTTTTTGATAAGATGTCTTAAGAAAATCTTTAACTTTTGATTAATAAGGTTTTTTTTACTTTTTTTTAAATAAAGTTAATCTTCATTAGACGTGGAAAGAGACGTATAGCAGCTGATTGTGTTAAAGATACCAAAAATTTAAAATTTATCCAAACTTTTAATATCTTTGTATTTGAGGTATAAGTGAAAGATATAAAGGGTTGAGATGTTGCCATGTGTTAGAAGATGGAGTAGGCAGTTAGTCTCTGATTGTGTTAGTTAGCTTACTTAGTCGGTAGGTAAATGAAAGCTATATAAGCTGTTGTAATGAACTCATTTGTACAATGAATGAAATATGCAGAAACAATTTATTCCTTCTCTCTCTAAGTTCTCTATCTAATATTCTCTAAAGGATTTGTCTTTTGCAAGATTTACATGGTATCTTCGCCGTGGATAGAGCTCTCCTGATTTTGGCTGAGCTTCTTCCATCCTGATCTCTCTACTGCTTCTGCATTCTCTCTTTCTCTGGTATCTCTCTACTCTATCTTCGTGTTTGGGGCCAAAATAACATTATTAGGCCGATCATAGGTTTATGTTCGGTCCAAAGCTTTTCCGAAAATACTGTGGGCCGGCCAGGGGTCATGGGTTGCCCAGTCAGGTCGGTCGAGTCTTATTGTTAGAAGGATTAATCTGGATAAGAGCGAATGGGTCGAGTCTTAGTATGATAAGGAGTCTTAATGGAATAAGGATGCTGAGATTTGAGAAGTGAAGGTGGCCGGATAAGGAGTTTGTTTCAGAGTCCTAGTGGAGGTAGGATTGACCAAAGTCTGGTTGGATTAGGATAAAGAATCCTAATTCGAGTATAGTTCTGATTCGGCTAAGAGGAGATTGACTGCTATAAATAGGATGGGGGTGCGTCATTCGAAAAGGCCAACTGAATACACAAATTATCCTGCGCAAACTCTCATTCTACGCGAAATCTCTCAACAACCTTGAGATTTTTTTTATTTTCTTTTCCGCCAACACATCTTCAGTTTGGATAAACAGCATTGTGAAGGCAACCGACGAACATCTTCAGTTTGGATAAACAGCATTGCCGTCGTAGAATCAGCCGACTGCGAAACACCTTCAGTTTGGATAAACAGTACTGCGTCAAGGCCGACTGGTTATCTATCCAAGTCTCCGTCAAGAAGGGTTTTTGAATCCTTATTGGCAGAGGTCATCGCACGAGCCTTCTCGGTGAAGTGGGGTGTTACGAATCACTAGACTCGGCGCATTGAATGCTGAGTTGTTTTATGATTGGATACTCACAAGTTGGATTTAGAGTTCGGCATTCCGATGACCGAACCACATTTACGATTAAGACATACATCTACTTTGAATACTTGTGTCCATATAGTCTGGTGTCGATTCGGCGTGTTTATACTCTTACAAATATAATCACCGTGACCGAAACCGACACCGACAATTTGTGAACTTCGTAGAACTAGCAGCCTTGTCTTCAGGCTTTAGAGCCCGAAGGCCGAGACGTGTTCCTTCCTCGGCCACAATCGCAAGATCGAGAAGTTAGCAGCGCATCCAACGTAACATCAACATATTTTACTCTCGGCTGACGAGTTGGCACGCCCGCATACAACCGAATGACGTAGTTAGCTCATTAGTTACTCGGCCTGCGCGCCACGTAGGCTTGGTAGTTTTTAGGGTCAACACTTCGATCTTGATTTTCTCTGGAAATTGTGCGATTCTCTCTAGAAATTGTGATCTTCTTCTTCATAAGGTTTGTGCTTCTTAACTGTTCGATGCAATGTCTAAATGACTTGATCTTTCTCTAAGGCTGTGATTCTACATTTCAATCTCTATTAATTGATTGTTCTCATAATTTCTTTAAGAAATTGTGAATTTCTAAAACCCTAATTCTTCAAAATCTTCAAGATTTCTCTTATTTCTCCTCAAATTACAAGAATTACAAGCATGATGGCGACGACTGATAAGTTGAAGATTGTTCAGTCTCCAATCATGAATCTTGTTCCTAATGTTTCTACTTCTATGACTGTGAAACTTGATGATATGAATTACCTTGTTTGGCATTATCAATTGAAGTTACTTCTTGAAAGCCATAGCATTCTTGGCTTTGTTGATGGAACACAAAGGTGTCCTACTCGATTCACTGATGATGCTAACTGAAGGTGTGGAAACTAAAGCTTTTCAGATTTGGAAGATGGATATCGAGTTTTGATGCAGTTGATCATTGCAACTCTTTCTCTAACAGTAATGTCTTGTATCATTGGCTGTTCTAATTATCTAGAAATGTGGAATAATTTGAAGGATAGTTTCTCCACTGTTACTAAGGCTAGTATATTCCAGATGAAAACTAAGTTACAGAATATCAAGAAAGGTTTAGAATCTCATTCTCAGTATCTTCAACGCATCAAATATGTTCAGAATCATTTGTCAGCTGCTGGTCTCCTATTTGAAGATGATGATATCGTGATTTTAGCACTTAAAGGTCTGCCTTCCTAGTACAATACTTTTCGAACAGTAATCAGAGGTAGAGATAATGTCATCTTCCTCAAGGAATTCAGGTCTCAACTTCTTGCACAAGAGGCTACACTTGATACCATTTCTAGTCCAGGCACATTCTTACCTACAATGCTGGCTAATGATTCTTCTTCGAAAGGAAAAATGTTGGTGCTTAATGAAGGTTCTTCTAATGGAAGTTCATCTTCTACTTCTCAAGTTGTGAATTAGAACAATAATGGAGGCTATAAGGGGAATAATTTTAGCTTTGGTAATAATTGCAAAGGCAGAGGGAGAGGAAGGAATACATATGGTAATAATTACAGGTTAAATGCTGGTGCTCCTAACTCCAATCCTGGTGTTCTTGGTCCAACTAAACCTCATGTCTACACTTGTCCTGATCATGGCAATGATGTACCTGTGTGCCAAATTTGTAATAAAATGGGGCATGTGGTTGTTGATTGCTTCCAAAGGCACACCTCTTCAACTGTGCAAACCTCTCAAGTTTAGTGTTAAATTTGCTTGAAGTATGGACATTTTGCATTGTAATGCTATCATATGGCCAACTTTTCTTATCAAGGAAGGAATCCACTTATTAATCTCACTGCTATGAATGATGTCGATCAACCATCTGCAACTCAAGAGCAATTCTGGGTTGCTGGTACAGGAGCCACCTCACACATGACTTCAGATCTGTCCAATCTCACTTTGGCTACACCTTTCCAAGGCAATGATACTATTACCACAACCAGTGGGTCAAGTTTGAACATATCAAATATTGGTTTTTCCACTTTACATACTCCTAAATATGCATTTCAATTAAGGAAAGTGCTTTATGTGCCCAAAATATCTCAGCATCTTCTGTCTATATATAGACTATGTAAAGATAATAAATGCAAATTCATTTGTGATGAATTCTGCTTTTGGATTTAGGACAAGATCACAGGGAAAATTCTGCTCCAAGGGCTGTGTAGAGCTGGCTTGTATCCCATACCCTTTTTCATACCTCATCACATCTTACACCAAGCTACCAAATCCAATCAACTGTCAAAGAAACAAGCATGCTTTCTGGGTCATCAAATAAAACTAAGTATGTGGCACAAGAGATTAGGGCATCCATTTAACATTGTAACATCTGCAATGTTAAATCAGTCACAAATCCTTTTCTCTTTAGATGAAACTACTTCTATTTGTACATGTTGCTTAGAGGGCAAGTTAACTAAACTGCCTTTTCCCTATCCTGCAACTAAGTCTGTAAAACCACTCGAAGTAATCCATAGTGATGTTTGGGGTCCCTTATTAACTACATCAATTGAATGGTATAGGTTTTCTGTTAGTTTCATTGATTAATGTACCAGGTATATCTAGATATTTCCCTTAATAAATAAAAGTGAAGTTTTCATTACCTTTATTCACTTTCATAGTTATTTGGTCACCCAATTCTCAGCAAACGTAAAAGATTTCAAAGTGATGGAGGGGGTGAGTACTCTAGCTCAAAGTTCAAACAATTTTTGTTTGATAAGGGCATAATTCATCACAAATTGTGTCCTTATACACCTGAACATAATGGTCTTGCTGAAAGAAAGCATAGACACATTCTTGAAATAGCAGTCACTATTTTGCAAACTGTTAAATTGTCATCCCAATTTTGGTTTCATGCTTGTGCTATTTCAGTCTATCTTATTAATAGAATGCCCTGTCAAATTTTAAAAATGACATCTCCTTTTACGTATATGTTTGGCAAGCCTCATGTGTTATCTCATTTAAAAGTATTTGGATGTGCATGCTTTCCATTTCTCAGACCTTATAATTTTACAAAACTTCAACAAAAAACAACACAGTGTGTCTTTTTAGGGCATGCAGGGCAATATAAGGGATATTTGTGTCTTAATCCAATTTTAGGGAGAATTTTTGTCTCACAACATGTTCTTTTTTATGCGTCTATTTTTCCCTATACATCTTTATGTCCTCTTCCCCAAACACACACACACCTAATTTCCTACCAGTGTTTAGTCCCTCATTGTCATCTTCACCAATAGTTATTACTATGAATAAAGTAGTTGATATTTCATCACCATTACCTAGAGCTTCAGAGTTTTTGGATACACAATCCCCATCCCTACATCAAAATACTCAACCCTCTAGAGCTTCAGAGTTATTGCAAACACCATCCATTACTCCCTCAGGTTGTTCATCTTCACATTTACCAGTTTATAGTGCAGCTACACAGTCTCAAGTCGCTATGGATCCTGATTTTCAGCCCAAAAGTTTATCAGTTGTTCTTCCCATTCCTCCAGTAAGTTTGCATCTTATGCAAACAATATCTAAGAGTGGAATATCCAAGGAGTTTTCTGCCATTGTTCATAGTAGTAATGTATCTACAGTAGAACCTAGTTCTTTCAAGGTTGCTAATTCAATTCTTGAGTGGCAGTTAGCAATGGAGGAGGAAATAGAAGCATTGAATGTTCAAAACACTTGGTCTTTGGTACCTTTACCCTCTGGTAAGAATTTGGTGGGTTGTAAGTGGGTCTATAGAGTTAAAAGAAATCCAGATGGTTCTGTGGCTAGGCACAAGGCCATGCTTGTTGCCAAAGGGTACAGTCAAGAAGAAAGAATTGATTATAGTGAGACTTTTAGTCCTGTGGTTAAACATAGCACAGTTAGGCTTATTTTAGCATTGGCAGCACAATTCAATTGGCATTTGAGACAATTGGATGTCAAAAATGCATTTCTTCATGGAGAATTGCATGAAGAAGTATACATGGCTCAATCTCTAGGGTTTCTTAGTTTAGAATGTCCTTCTAACTATGTGTGTAAGCTTCAAAAGTCCTTGTATGAACTCAAGCAAGCTCCTCAAGTTTGGAATGTGAAGTTTACCAATTTCTTACCTGGTTTGGGTTGCAAAGTGTCCTCTGCAGATCCTTCTTTATTTGTTCAACATTCATCTCTTGGTACTGTGATTCTCTTGTTATATGTTGATGACATTATACTTACTGGAAGTAGTTCTCAACTTATTAGTGATGTTATTTTGGCACTCACTAAGGAATTTGACATGAAGGATTTGGGGCAGTTGAATTATTTTTTAGGGTTGCAGATTTCTTATCACTCAGATGGTCTGTTTGTATCTTAGTCTAAATATATACAGAAGGTTGACTTGCAGGATTGTAAAGCTTATGCTACTCCATGTTTGCCTTATCACAAATTATTGAAGGAAGATGAGAAACCTTATCACAGTCCAGAGCAATATAGGAGCATTGTTGGTGCCTTGCAATATCTGACTTTTAACAAGCCTGACATAGCCTTTTTTGTTAATCAATGTTGCCGGTTCATGCATAAACCAATGGAGTCTCATGTAGTTGCAATGAAAAGGATTCTTCGACACCTCAGTAGTACAGTTGATTATGGTATTCGATTTCAACCTGGCAAACTTCAGTTGCAAGCATATAGTGATGCAGACTGGGCTGGGGATCCCAATGATCGAAGGTCTACATCTGGCTATGTTGTTTATTTTGGTTCTAGTCCTATTTCTTGGGCTTCCAAGAAACAACACACAGTTTCACAGTCATCAACTGAGGCAGAATATCGAGCTTTAGCCATTGCTGCTGCAAAGATTGCTTGGATTCGACAACTTTTATGTGATTTGCATGTTCCACTTTATGTTGCTCCAATGATATATTGTGATAATCTTTTAGCCATTGCACTGTCTTGTAATCTTGTGTTTCATTCAAGGGTTAAACATATTGAGATAGATTATCATTTTGTCCGAGAACGGGTCACTCGAGGAGACTTACATGTCCAACATGTTTCTTCGAAGGAACAGATTGCTGATATACTTACCAAAGGGTTGTCTTCTTCTCTGTTTCAACAACATTGTTCCAATCTTATGCTTTGTTTCTCCAAGCATAAGATTGAGGGGGAATGTAAGGATATAAAGGGTTGAGATGTTGCCATGTGTCAGAAGATGGCGTAGGCAGTTAGTCTCTGATTGTATTAGTTAGCTTAATCTGTAAGTAAATGAAAGCTTTGTAAGCTGTTGTAATGAACTCATTTGTACAACGAATGAAATATACAAAAACAATTGATTCCTTCTCTCTCTAATATTCTCTAAAGGGATTTGTCTTCTGCAAGATTTGCAATAAGATCGCTTGTATCAAACAAAAAACACATTTTTCCGGATGTATCGTTAAAAATATCAGCCGATAATGTTGATTTTTTATTCATTGTTTACAGACATGAAAATATTATATTTCTCTTGTAAGCAACATCATATTCAAATTTGTCCTTTACGTGTTGGGAAAACTTGGATTAGACAATATAACTGATCAAGTTTGTCGATAAGGTGATATCACATAGTGAGTTCATTTCTACATAAATTTGCTACAAGCACATCGATATGTATGTAATCGACGTATAGATAATATTAATATGGATTCCCAACTTTTCAACATTTTCTTTATTGCATGAGTTCAAAAAGGTATGCTTCTGATTTGGTCCAAAAAGGCACAAAATCCATCTGGATCTCCAAATCTAGGATTTAATTTGGTGGATTTCCTTTGGGTAAAAGGGGCAAATAGGGTTTCTAGAGATCTGAAAGAATTAAATACTGTAATCAAACCAGGGAATGAGAGTTAAAATCAAATCTTGAGTGGAACTTGACGGATAGGGGGACTAAATATTTATTCAAAATCTTTTCCATCTAACGTGTATTATACAACGGAATTCATAGGCTCACAGCCTGACAAGCTAAGCAAGACAGTCGTTCTTAGAAATTCAAATGGAGCAGAGCAAAGCCCAGAGATTGATACTCTCCCACTGCCATTCCAAGGGCACATAAACCCTATGCTAGAACTGGCCAACATTCTACACACCAAAGGCTTCTCTATAACCATTATCACACCCGCTTCAACTCTCTCAACCCTTCAACCCTAAACCTACACTTCACCAACCATACAATCCCTGTCGACCTGTCCAAAACCGAGGCCTCCACAAAGAATTTCCCACTTCTTCGTTCTACCCTAAATGCTAAATGTGTCGAACCTTTCAGAGAATGCTTGGCCGTGTTGTTATCCGATGATGTTACTTCTGAGGAGCCTGTCGCTTGCTTGATCTCCGACACTTTCTTTGATTTCACTCGATCGGTTGCCGATATCTTTAAGCTTCCGAGGATCATGTTTAAGGACCGGGGGTGCCACTTCCTTCGCTGTTTATGCTGCATTTCCACTGCTCAAGGAAAAGGTTACGTACCAATACCAGGTACAATCTCAAGCCAACAAAACCCTATTATCAAATGTGTTTTTATCTGATCATTGTTACTAATCCACGTAATATGAGTACACTGAAAACACCATACTGACACTTACGACTCGTTTGGAATTCTTTGTGTAAGTAGCATTTCTGTTCGTAAAAGAAAATGCAATTTGTACTTTTATTATAAACATGTCACAAAATTTTATTAAGGAGAAATTAGGTTTTCATCTTTCATTTTGTTACTCCATTGATTAAAATCCTATTCCTTTTCAATTTTTAATCAAGGTCCTTGGGTATTAATAACATCATTAATTTTTTCAATAATAATTTTTTTTTCTAGATATATTCATTTAATGTTAAAAATGTTACAATTAGTATATTTATATTTATGACTAAATTTTTTATCATATATTTTTAGTTTTAGTTTGTACCCATTTTTAATTTGTAATTCTTTTTTTAACTTGTACCAATTTTCTTTTCAATTTTAATTTGTACCCATATATTAATTTCTTTTTGTGCCCATATTTTTTAAAGTTTATTTGTATTTGTACCCATATTTTTTTTATTTGTACATTTTATTTTGCTAAATGTACCCATGCTAATTATATGTACCCATTCATGTAAAACTTTTTAATCTTAAAATGTACTCATTTTTAAATATACCAATTTGTTATATGTAAAATGTACCCTTTTTTTTATATATAAAATCTATTCAGTTTTTTTTAATCCATTTTTAAACTTATATGGGTACATTCTTTTTTCTTTGATTTTAAAATGTATTCATGTCAAGTTTAATCGAAGAAATTTACTAATGTTATTAAGCCTAATATCTTCTTCTTCTTTTTTTTTTTTTTGTGATTTTGAAGAATGTACCCATGTTTTGATACAATAAATTTTTTGGTTAATTTTGATGAATGTACCCATGGTTATACACACACACACACACAATAGTATATTTATATTTTAAATTTATTAATCCCACAAATTATGGTTTTTTTATATTTAAAATCTCATTTATATAAACAGCTAAAATTTCTAATTTTTAATTCAAAAAATATAGTAACGTACATAGAAATAAATTATCGCATTAATTTCAGGGACCTCGATCAAAAATTAAAAACCAATAAGGTTTTAATCAAAGAATATTCATAACTAAGAATCGCATCCAAAATCTCCCTTTAAAAACCCAAGTGCTTTTTGGAACAAAAACTTCAAAGTGATTCTTCTTCTTCTTTAGAAATCACTCTATAGATCCAATAATATTTTTGTTTACCAAAAAACACTTTTAACTATTTTAAAACGTCCTCAAATTGGTACATAAACAACTTATGCAAATTTGGATTAAGCTAAAGAGCCAGGTTAGCATGTTTATCCCTTGCTCTCCCTCCTAATAAATTAGCATTAGTTTTAGAATATCCATTATCTTGTTAAAAGGAAAACTATATATGTATTTACTAGAAAACTTATATTTGACATGACAATAACTAGATTCTCGACTAGAAGAGCCAGTGATGGAGCTTCCACTTATCTAAGTTAAAGACCTACCCATGATAGCCAATTGCGACCCTGAGGATTTCTATCAACTGATAACCAACATAGCAAATGAAACCAAGGCTTCTTATGGACTCATTTTCAATACTTTTGAAGAGCTTGAAGGACATGCACTTGCCACAATTCGCCAAGAATACTTACCCAATATTCCAATTTTCTCACTGGGTCCATCTCACAAGTGTTGCCCTATAACCTCTTCTTCTTCAAGTAGTTTATTAGCACAAGACCAAAGTTGCATTTCATGGCTAAACACTCAAGCGCCAAAATCCGTTGCCTATGTTAGCTTTGGGAGCGTTGCCAAGATAGATCAAGCTCAAATTTTGGAGATTGCTTGGGGTTTGGCCAATAGTGGCCAACCCTTTTTGTGGGTGGTTCGACCCTGATTAGTTCAAGAGTCGAACTGGCTTGCAACGTTACCTAATGGGTTTCTAGAAGCATTGAACAAGAGGGTCAATGTTGTGAAATGGGCTCCACAAAGAGAAGTATTGGCCCACCCAGCAGATGGAGCCTTTTGGAGTCATTGTGATTGGAATTCTACGTTGGAGAGTATTTGTGAAGGAGTGCCTATGATTTGTATGCCATGTTTCAGTGATCAAATGGTTAATGCAAGATATGTGAGCGATGTTTGGAGGGTAGGGTTGCAGTTGGAGCATGGGATTGAGAGAGGTGAGGTTGAAAGAACAATTAGAAGACTAATGGTGGAGGAAGAAGGGGAAGAGATCCAAGACAGAGCCTTAAAGTTGATGGAGGAGGCAAATCTTTGCCTCAAAGAAGATGGCTCTTTATACCAATCTTTGGTTGGCTTGGTTCAATATATTTTATCGTTATAAATCGTTTGTTTCTAAAACTCAGTAATAATAGTTATTCAATAAATTAAAAATATATTGTTGGCTTGCACCATGTGTATGTGTATGCATGATTTGGGCTTTTAGCAATGGATTTTTCAAAGATTAACACATTTAAAAAGTCCGTATGTTTATATCGAATAGATACATCAACCTTATAATTGTTGATATGCATATATCAGGCCTAGTTAACAAATATTAGATGTTTGATAAGATGTCTTAAGAAAATCTTTAACTTTTTTTTATCAACAAGTTTTTTGACATTTTTTTAATAAAGTTGATTGATTGAACGTGGAAAGAGACGTATAGCAGCCGATTGTGTTAAAGATATCATAAATTTAAAATTGCTCCAAACTTGTAATATCTTTACACTTGAGGTCCTAAATTTAATTATAATACTTATAATATTGCTTGTATCATACAAAAACATATTTTCATGATGTATCGGTAAAATATCTGCCAAATATTGCTAATTGTATTATCCATCTTTACAGACATGAAAATATTTCTCTTATCCATATAGGCAACGTCATATTCAAATTTGTCATTTTCGTGTTGGAAAAACTTGTTTTAGACATTATAACTAATCAAGTCAATTGATAAGATAAAATGACATCACATCGTCAGTTCATTTCTACGTAAGTTTGCTACAAGCACAGCGACATGCATGTAATCGACGTACCGATGATATAGATAATATGGATTCCCAACTTTTCAATATTTTCTTCATTGCATGAGTTCAAAGGCATGCTCCTGATTTGGATCCAGAAACGCACCAAGTCCATCTACATTTCCAGATCAATCTTGGATTTAATTTGGTGGATTTCCTTTGGGGAAAAGGTGCAAAAAGGGTTTGCAGAGATCTGAAAGAACTATGTATTGTAATCAGACCAGGGGATGAGAGTTAAAATCAAATCTTGAGTGGAACTTGATGGATGGGGGGACTAAATGTTTCTTCAAAAGCTTTCCATCTAACATGTAGTATATATATACGAAATTCATAAGCTCACAAACTAAGTAACAGTCGTTCTTAGAATTTCAAATGGAGCAAAGCAAAGGCCGGAGAGTGATACTCTTCTCACTGCCATTCCAAGGGTACATAAGCCCTATGCTAGAACTGGCCAACATTCTAAACACCAAAGGCTTCTCCATAACCATTATATATCCACACCCGATTCAACTCTCTCAACCTTCAACCCTAAACCCACACTTCGCCTACCGTTCAACCCTTGTCGACTTATCCGAATCCAATGCCTCCACAAAGAATCTCCCACTTCTTCGTTCTACCCGAAATGCTAAATGTGTCGAGCCTTTCAAAGAATGTGTTTGGGTTAATATTTGAACTTTGGGGCAAAGGAACAGAAGCCCAACAAGAACCAAGAAGGCATGACTCTGCCCGAAGGCCCAGCATCAAACTCATTCGCCCAGCCCAAGGCAAAATGATGATTCCACATTTAATGCAAAGACTAGTGGCTTGAAAGAAGTGACATTTGATGGAAATCAACCTACTCGCAACCCAAAAGCACTTTCTGGATGGCAGAGTACGTAAATTACTGATGAGTCACTACCCTTAAGTTGCTTTTGGGCAGGAACCAAGCTGCAAGCAGTTAGGCTAATTCGCCTATAAAAGGAGTAAGAGGGCCCAGAGACAAGGACACTCAACCAATCAAACAAACAAATACACAAACTCTGCTCAAGCCAGATTTGCATACGAAGCTGCAGTCAGCCCCCAACCTCAATCATTTTCAGGATCAGCCCTCACAAAAGTCATCTTTTGTCTAGTTTAATAGCTCTGTTGCTCACCAAGTAGTATCGATTTCTCTTGTAACTTTATTTGTCATCCATTCTCCTTTGAAACCCTCAAACCCCTGTAATGGCAAAGAAAAGAAACGGTGAAAGGTCCAGCATTGCCCGACAAGGTTCAATCTTGCCCGATTCCCTTTATTTTGTCTTTTACTTAATAGATATAGTGTTGTGATGAATTCCATAGTATGTATTCAAATCATTTTAGGTCTTTCAATGATCCAAAATTCAGCTTACTCTCGGATCTGGTTTTAATTAAAGGGTTTCACTATCTTAAGAGTGGATCCACTTAATGCCGTGATTAGACCTGAACCTCTGCCCTTTTACCATACAAGATATACAAAAGTCTTTGATCTCAAGGCATAGAAAAGAACCTAATGTGGACTTAACCCATCCACGACAATCCTTAGATAATGAGAAGTTAGAGTAACTTGGGGCACAAGTAATCGACTTAAATCTACTCATTTCACATCTGCCATATTGAGATGGCAGTGGCACGCCTCAGCACTTAAGTTAGTTTTGACTGTGAGCCTCACGGCCTATATCTAAGGCCCGACAAAGGCACCTTTCAGAATTAACCCTGTCCTTTTCTTGCAGCCCGATGAACAAAGCAAGAACCCGACAGTCAACCAAAGTGCCAACTCCGAGGGAAGCTGTGTGCTCGAGCCAGGAACGACCACAGACGATATTCCTGCCCACACAAAATGCTTGGCCGGATTTTTATCTAAGATATTAATTAAGAGGAGCCGGTCTCTTGCTTGATCTCCGACACTATCTTTGACTTCACTCGATCGGTTGCGGATATTTAAGCTTCTGAGGATCACATTAAGGACCGGGGGTGCCTTTTCCTTCACGGTGCTCCATTTCCACTTCTCAAGGAAAAGGGTTACATCCAAAACAAGGTATAGTCTCAAAGCAACAAAACCCTATTATCAAATGTTTCCCTTTTATCTAATCCATAATTGTACAATCTTATAATTTCACAAGTCATAACGTAAGTGAACAATGCTGCTTATAAAATCTTATGGAAGAACCGAAGAAGTAATATAAACAAGTCGAAATTTCAATTAAAATTAAATGCTTTTTGAAATAACACTTTGAAGCGCTTCTTCTTATTCTTCTTAAAAAGTCGCTTTTAGACCCAAAAAACGCTTTTGATTATCATAAAACACTTTTTGGCTCTAGAAAACCTTAATAACCTTTACAATATAGGTTATGCCAGTTGGATAAGAAAGTGTTTTTGTACCATGCTCAAATTTGAATCCCCACATTTAAAAATTGGAAGTTCGGGTATTTGACCCAGAGTATCCGGGAAAAAGTGTTGCGAGTTATATATTAGTTAAAGTGTAAATAGTAGTTTATTGTCCCACATTGGTGAAGTACACATATGTAATACCAATTGTAACTCCTATATATACTCCACTTTGGAGATTAATGAATATATAAAAAATTCCCAAATATTGTCATATATATTTTTGGTATATACCATATTTAGTTTAATATTGGTATTTACTGATGAGTAGATTTTATATTATAGATTTTACCCTAATCTTAGTATATTTTGGTTAATATTTTGGAAGAATTTTGATACTTCGAATTGTATTTTCAATATAGGACTTTCGACTTCCTCTGGAGCAAAACAGGACCAAATGGACGAATTTTGGAGTAGTTCCAGTTGGAGGACGTTTGTGAGTCACTTAGCTTGATTGTATCAAAATTTGGGATTTTTCCACCAAGCGGTTATTTTCTGGCGATTAAATAAATGAGCGATGCGCAGTGCTGGAAAATGACGTTTTTGAGCTTAAGTTGCGTTTTTGGAGCCCAAGATGACCTCGGATGGTTTCGTGGCCTTCTGGAGAAGTGTTCAGAATATTCCAAACATTAAATCCAGCTATATTGGGCCAGTTTTGGAGCAGCTTATGGGTCTAAAACGTGGCTGTTCAGATTTTAGGCGAATTTTACAATTTAATTTAGGGTTATGTTTCCTATTTTATTGGATTATTAATTTTAGTTTTTAGGGTTTTGTGTGGAGGCTTAGCAGATATATTGCTTGGCCGTCTACCATATTTCAAAACGCTTCTTTTATGCAATTTTGGAGACAGAGAGAATTGTTAGGGTTTTGGAGACTTTTTACTTGAAGGTGCTTTCAATCCTTTTCTTGAATATATTTTCTATGATTTCAATTATGAATATGCGGAACTAATTTCTGTTGCTAGGGCGAAGCCTTAAGCCTTAGCATGAATATGTGATTTTTATTTAATTGCTTATGATTGATTGCATGCATACTTTGAATTGTTAATCACCGGGATAAAAACTATATAATTGTCTTAATGCCTGATCACCATTAGGATCTTTAGAAAAGTAATTTAATGCAATTTTGGTAAGAAGGTTCCCTGAAATTGACGCTGGCTTCTTGTGATTAATAATTGTAATTTCATTTAGGATGAATATCACGTCTTAAGGATTGCATGGTTTTACAAAGGATTTTCATAAAGCATAATGAGTCTTTCATGTTCAGATTTAATCCGAACGTCCGAACGGGTTGCATGTTAGATATACGTTCTATGTTGGAGGTTCCAAGTAGAATATGAATTAGGAAAATCTAACCTTCAAAGTGGTATGTGTAGATCATAAGTAATTGGTAAAAGTTCATAGAATTGCTAGGTGATGGTGGAACCCTAATGCTTTCTTAAATTGATTTCTCCCAAAACTATTTTCTTTTCTCTCTAGTTTTAATATTGCAGATTGTCTTATCTTTAATAGTTAAATTCGTTTTTAATTTAAGTAGGTTATAAAATCAATCACCTCAATTTCAACTTTACAATAACTAATTGGAATTTGGTTCGCTTTGAATTATTTAATAATCCTTGTGGAGAATGACCTTGCGAGATCCGTTTATACTACAACCTTGTGATTCTTGCAAGTATAATAGGAGATTTAAGCCCGTTCACATGAGTAGTAAAAATCCTATCAAGAAAATGGCGCCGTTGCCGGGGATTATTTAAAATAATCCCTACTAATCAGATTTTCAATTAGTTATTGCTGTTTATACATTTAAAAAAAAATTAATTTCGTTTTTATTTTATTTTTACAAATTACAGAAATTGATTCCACTTGATCCAGAACTTGAGCAGAATTTAAGGAGGAGACGCAGGGAGCAAACTTTGTAGAGCGTTCCTCCTCTGCAGGGATCTTTTCTACAGTGTTTAAATTCTGGGGACCTGCACAGCAAAGAAAAAATGGCATTTGTAATTCCAGAAGCTGGTCTGCCCCTGGGTGATTCACTGACAGCCCATACCACAAATATACCAAGTTGCATTACTTATCCGGCAGTGAAGGAAGGGTCTACATTTGAAATAAAACAGCACATGTTGAATATTCTACCTACATTTCATGGGTTACCATCAGACGATCCTAACATGCATATTGCATAATTTTTAATGAGTTGCAAAAACATTTTGGTCAGAGGATTTACAGCTGAATCTATTAAGCTGCGTTTATTTCCATTCACTCTCAAAGATCAAGCAAGAAGATGGCTCCTCACACTCCCATCTGGAATCATAAGTACTTGGGCCCAACTCAGTGAAAGATTTTTAAACAAGTATTATCCGGCTCTTGACATGAGAACACAAATTTTATCTTTAGTCCAAAAACCAAATGAAGAGTTTCATGAGTCGTGGAAGCGGTTCAAAGAGTTGATTAGAAAATGTCCACATTCGGGTATTAACACTACTAATCAAATGCACATATTATTCAGAGGGTTGAATATGACTACAAAAACTCTTGTCAACGCATCTTGCGGAGGTTCATACAAAGATAAAAAAGCACAAGAGGCTTGTTTGTTATTTGAAAAAATGGCAGCAGATACACAGCAGTGGGCAGTTGAGCAGCCACAATCTAGGTCTGTTTTTTAGATGTCTAACGGTTCTCCGTATGTTACAGCACAAATTGAAAAAATGGAGAAAAGGTTTGATGCAAAATTTGAAATGTTATTACAGAGAATACCAGGTTCACAGGTTGCTGTACAGCAGCCTTTACAAGCTGCCTGCAGCATTTGCAACATGATAACTCATGATTTTATGAGCTGCCCACATAAAGACGTTTGTCCAGATTTTACAGCAGAGCAGGTTAATGCATTCAACAATTTCCAGCGTCCCAGATATGTCCCTTATTCAAATTTCTACAACCCAGGTTGGAGAGATCATCCTAATCTAAAGTGGGACAAAGATCAGAACTTTAGGCCTCAATTTCAACAGCAGGTACAGCAATCTGCTGCACCTAAGGCTGCTTTGGAGGTTGCAATTGAAAAATTAGCAAATACTACCACTCAAGAAATCCAAAATCTACAGGCAGCAATGACAAACATGGAAAAACAAATTGGGCATATTGCTTTGCGGGTTTCAGAAAGAGCACCGGGTACATTTCCTAGTCAAACAGTACCTAATCTATGAGGACGAGAAGAATGCAATGTTGTACGGGCTTTACGGTCTGGAAAAAGTTACAACAACAGACATGAAATTTCTGCTGGAAATTCGCGGGCAGCAGAACAGGCCCAAACTAAATCTGCAATTTTCGCAGATTCTGCAATTTCAGCAGATTCTGGGTAGCCACAAGACAGATCCGAAAATACTGCAGAAGCTACCACAAAAACTGTAGAACGTGTTTATGAGCCTCCTATGCCTTATCCAGAAAGGTTGAAACCTAAAGCTAAAGATCAACAGTTGACAGATTTTATGAAGACTTTGGCTAAGGTTCACATAAATCTACCGTTAATTGATGCAATCAAGAACATTCCATCTTATGCCAAGTTTTTGAAGGACGTTTGTACAAAGAATAAGAAGCTTGTGGATTCCGAGAAAGTAATTCTAACAGAACAATGCAGTGCAGTCTTATTGCATAAATTGCCTCCAAAGAAAAAAGATCCAGGGAGTTTTACTATCTCTTGTACTATTGGCAATTCTGATTTTAAAAGTGCTTTAATTGATTTAGGTGCTAGTGTAAACTTAATTCCTTATTCTGTTTTTAAATGTTTAGGTGAAGGTGAGCTGAAGCCAACCTCCAGTATTATTCAATTGGCTGACCGTTCAATTACCTACCCTAGAGAAGTCATTGAAGATGTTATTGTGAAGGTTGACAATTTATATTTACCGGCTGATTTTATGATGTTGGACATGGATGAGGATTTGACAACACCCATCATTTTGGGCCGCCCATTCCTGGCAATAGCCCGAACGCTTATTGATGTGGAAGCCGGAACATTAACATTCCGGGTTGAAGATCAAACTGTTGTTTTCAAGTTGTTTTAAGCAAGCATACATTCAGGTGACAAGCAGGAATGCATGCGTGTTGACGTATTAAATGGTTTACCACATACCACATGCCAATTTTGTGACCAAATCATCTACTAGCAAGCTGCCGATAAAGAATCAAAATATGATTTGCCACCAAATTGACCAAAAACATTTGAATGTCAAGGGCAATAAAAAATTGCGAAGCAGTCAAAGTTGTGCAAAAATACAGCCTGGTAAAAAAGTGTGGTTGTTAAGTTCCTATTTCAAATCATCTCCAGGGAAACAAGAGTCTCGATGGAAAGGTCCTTTTCTAATTACTAAAGTTTTTCAAAATGGTAATGTGGACATCAAAGCTGAGGGCACAAATTTCTCATTGAAGGTTACCTAACATCAACTAAAACCATGCATAGGGATATTTGGTGCAAGCGAGTCTTTGACTCTTTAGGAACCAGTGATCTAGCCACCAGACTTCCGCATAGTCTAGCTACAGACTTAAAATAAAGCGCTTATTGAGAGGCAACCCAATTTTTCTAAACTCTTCCCTAATTTTATTTTTCGTTTGATTTTCACTTTAAAAAAAAACAAAAAACAAAAAATGGAAGATTGCAGGTTGATTTTATTTACCCAGTTTATTTGATTTTATTTTAATTTTTTTTAACGCATATTGGTTAATTGCAGGTTGCGAACGTGGAAAATAAAGTGCGTCCTATGCTGGAATCCTGCACCCAGCAGCAAGTCTACCGTTACATCAACCACATCTACACCATGCTGGAAATTTAAAGCAGTCAACATACATAGTCATTCACAGATGCAAGTTTGGGGGAGATTGTTGCAGATCCAGCACAGAGACATAATTTTGAGCAGTTAATTTTCTGCAGCTCAGTTTTGCGATGCATGGAGGAGAAGCACAGTTAAATGACAGATCCATACACCACAAAATTGAGTACTGCTATTATTACCAGATCTACAACAATTCACCTTGCAAGGATATGAAATTTTACCTCCCAGATTCACCGATCTGGGCTCTTGGAAGCTTGTGCCGTTTTGTCTATTTAAGCTGATGTTTATCCATCCATTTCCCTTCCCATAGGCTCTATCATGGATCCGCATTCCCTGAGCACAAATAAAAAATAAATAAAACAATGAAACCATGCTGGGACATAAATATCATTTTTACAAATCAAGACACCACAACCCAGGATTCGTTTTACCTTCGGATGGGAGGCGGATTTGTGATGTCCAAGCGGGTCCTGTTTTCTTCCTTTGTTCCGGGATCAGATTGTCGTCCTGCACAGTTCACAATGGAAAGATTAATGACATTTTGATTTTCATGATCCAGGTTCTATATCACTTAAAACACACAACATTGTGAAAATCATTCTAGGTCTGCAAGTCTTATTCATTTTGTTATTTGTTCATCGGATCTAGGGTCCATATTTTTCGTGGTCATTTAGTCTTCGTTAAGTCTCACGCATTTCAAGTCCACTTTCATCGTATACATGTTAGTCCGTATGTTGTTAGTTCGATGCATGCTCAAACCCGCATATACATATGGTTTTTGTTAACATGTTTCACAGACCCATGGACGAAATTAATTATGACATGTAAATCAGAGCAGGGCTGAGCTTATACCTTCATAATCAATTGTTGTTGAGTGTCATTGTAATACCTTTCCCTTGATTTAAGGGAGTAGACTTGCATAAGTTAAGTTTAGATAGGTTGGCAGCTTTATTCCTTATTTTTTTTATTTTCTTGTTGGCTGCTTGCAGCAGCTTTATTTTCCACTTTCTTCCTACTACTTTCTCCCCATTTCCTGATTTCTTGTCGGCTGCATATAGCAGCTTTCCCTCCCTCTTCTCGTATATATCCGGACTCCCTCTTGTACCAATATACATGAAATACATATGAAAACTTTAAACCAGAAATTCTACATGGTATCAGAGCAGGTTTTGTAACCTGTCTCTGGCCATTCTTCCCGCTGCATCTTTCTTTCAATCGTAAGCCATGGCTGAAGAAGATTCAATAAACATTGAGGGTGACATCTCGCATGCCTCTCCTTCAAATTTCTCAGACGTCGAGGTTAACACCAATCAACGTTTGTGTTCAGTTCTCTTGAATGAGTTTAATTATCTCCCTTGGTCTCGAGCTGTGTCACTAGCTCTCGGAGGCAAAGGGAAATTAGGATTTGTAAATGGAAGTGTGGAAGCTCCAGACATCTCATCCCCTTCATATGGTGCATGGCTTTGCAAGGATCAACTTGTCATGTCTTTGCTGCTCAACACCATAGAGAAACATGTTGCTGAGATTTTTAGCTACTACAATTCTTCATGTGAGCTTTGGAAAGCATTGCAAGATATGTATGGAAATCAAAACAACTATGCACGTGTCTTTCAACTTAAGAAGGACATAGCCAGTGCCCAACAAGAAGGGAAAGCATTTGTTCAACATCTTGGAAGCCTCAAAGCCATGTGGAATGAGTTGGATGTATACCTTCCACATACCACAGACCCTATCATTCTCCTTAAACGAGCCGAGGAAGACAAAATCTACCAACTGTTGGGGAGTTTGAACTCCGAGTACGAGGATCTAAGGAGTCATATCTTGATGAGTCAGGAGCTTTCCACGTTCAACAATGTCTGTGCAACTATCCAACGAGAAGAAGCAAGAAAGAAAGTGATGAATGCTGAGCACAACTCGAGATTGACTGAGACTCGTGCATATGCCTCAAACTACAAGACCTCAGAGGCAAAAGTGTACAAGGGTAAAAATACACACCTGAAATGCAAATATTGCAATGGCGTTGATCATGTGGAAGACAAGTGTTGGGAACTTCATCCTGAACTCAAGCCTAAGTTCAGCAAAGATGGAAAAATGATACCAAGGTCCTCACAGCAATTTCAACCTCACTACAAGGCTCAACTTGCCAATGCTTATCCCTCTACTATCTCACAAGGATCCATGGAGTTCACTACCAACCCATTGTCACTTATCAATGAGTTTGTAGCTTACCTTCAAAGTAAGGAACACGAAGGAGGTTCACAAGCTCGAGGCAATGAAAAGAGCAGTCATACAGCCATGTTGGGACAGTTTGCTGGCTTTCTTGCTGGAAATGAGAAAGTCCCAAAGGATGAAGCACCAGGTATACTCAAAGCTTTCACTACTGCCCTATTAACTAGTACTGAAAATGATTGTTGGGTAATTGATTCAGGAGCCACAGATCATATGACAAACAAAGTCACAAATTTGAATCATTTTAAACGTTTTTTAAGTCCCTCACATGTGTCTATTGCAAATGGAAAAAATGTCTTAGTTTTGGGAAAAGGAGAAATAAACTTACTCTCACACAAAACACCTTCCACTGCCTTATATGTACCAACCTTTCCTTTCCAACTTCTGTCAATTGGAAAGATCACAAACACCCTAAATTGCCGTGCCATTTTCTCACCAGATAATGTGATGTTTCAGGATGTTCTCACCATGAAGATGATTGGTGAAGGGGTCTTTATAAATGGACTTTACTACCTGTGCAAGAATACCTGTTTTACTCAGGCCCTTCAAGCTCAATCAAAGTCCGTAGATGAAAACCAACTTTGGCATAAGAGATTAGCTCATCCCTCTGAAGTTATCTTGTCTAAATTATTTCCAAATTTTTGTAAAAATCATGTTACTTGTGATACTTGTCAACTTTCTAAGTTTACTAGACTACCTTTTGGTAATTCAATGTCTAGGACAAGTAAACTCTTTGAAATGGTGCAAACCGATGTATGGGGACCAACAACTGAATCAATAGAAGGGTTCAAGTACTTTGTTCTATTTATCGATGACTTCTCTCGAATGAGTTTTGTGTACCTTATGAAATCAAAGAGTGAAGTTCAAACTATTTTCAAAGATTTTCATATGCATGTTAAGACACAATTTCAATCAAACATTAAGGTGTTAAGATCTGATAATGGCACTGAATTTCTATCCAACAACATGCTTCAATACATAAGTTCTCAGGGCATAATACATCAAACCAGTTGTGTAGGGACCCCCCAACAAAATGGTGTAGCCGAGAGAAAAAATAGAGATATCTTGGAGAAGACTCGTGCCCTCATGCTTCATATGCATGTTCCAAAGAAATTTTGGTCATTTGCTATCCTCACTGCCACCTACCTCATCAACCGACTCCCAAGTCGTGTGTTAGGGTTTAAATCTCCCTATGAAGTACTCAAGGGTAGGAAAATTAATTTGACACACCTCAAGGTATTTGGATGTGTTTGCTTTGTTCACATTCAAGCCTTGAACCGTGACAAATTAGATGCCAGGGCAACCAAGTGTGTGTTTGTGGGGTATTCTTCCACCCAAAAGGGATACAAGTGCTACAATCCAACCACTAAGAAATGTGTTGTGTCAAGGGATGTGAAGTTTGAAGAAGATTGTCCTTATTTTACTCACAAGGGAAATACTGCAAGTCAGGGGGATGAACTGTTTGAAATCTTTCCACTTCCTCAGAACATTAATAATCCAGTATTGGAAGAGAGTTCAGTTACTGTGATACCAGATATTGAAGAAATACAAACTGACTCAATCACTGATAGCAGTATCCCGGCCAATGAGAGAGACGAGGAGTCTCATTCTGATAATTCACAATCTCCTACAGAGCCTCAAGGGCTTAGAAGAAATCCTCCTCGAACCAGAAAACCTCCAACTAGGCTGCAGGACTATGTTACTTATGCCTCACGGTATCCTATCAGTGAAAACATCAGTCTTGGTGAGTTCTCAACATCTCATGCTACATTTCTCTGTGAAATTGATAAACACAATGAACCTAGAAGCTTTCAAGAGGCTTTTCTCCTCCCACAATGGAAACAAGCCATGGCAGATGAGCTTAGTGCTCTAGAAGAAAATAAAACTTGGAGCTTGGTTCAACTACCACCAGGAAAAAAAGCTGTTGGAAGTCGTTGGATTTACAAGATTAAATTCAAGGCTGATGGTTCTATCGAGAGACACAAGGCCAGGCTTGTTGCTCGAGGTTTCACCCAAACCTTTGGGGTAGATTACAAGGAAACATTTGCTCATGTGGCCAAGATGAATTCAGTGAAGGTTCTACTCTCAGTTGCAATCAATTGTGGGTGGACTCTTTATCAAATGGATGTGAAGAATGCTTTCCTTCAAGGAGAGTTACAAGAAGAAGTGTATATGCAGCCTCCTCCAGGTTTTGATGGTATTAAAGGCAACATGGTTTGTAAGCTACACAAGGCAATCTATGGATTGAAACAATCCCCAAGAGCTTGGTATGCCAAGCTCAGTTCAGTCCTAGAGAAGGCTGGATTCCTACGAAGTAATGTTGATTCCTCATTGTTTGTAAGAACTGGCACCAGTGGGAAATTGGTGGTGCTCATCTATGTAGACGATCTCATCATCACAGGAGATAGTGTTGCTGAAATTGAGGCACTAAAAGTCTCGCTATGCCAAACATTTGCTATCAAAGATCTAGGGAAACTAAAGTATTTTTTGGGCATAGAAATGGCAACCTCTTCAAATGGGCTATTTCTACATCAACGGAAATATGTATTGGATCTTCTTCAGGAAGCAAAAATGCTTGATTGCAAACCTGCCATCACTCCCGTGGATTCTAAACTAAGGCTCAACACAGATTGAGAAGCCATGCATAATGTGAGTTACTATCAACGATTGGTGGGCAAACTTATATATCTCACAATCACACGTCCGGATATCACATATGCAGTGAGCCTGGTAAGCCAATTTATGCATTCTCCTACAGTTGATCATCTTAACATGGTTAAGAGAGTTCTGCGTTATCTCAAGGGTTCGATAGGGCAGGGAATCATCATGCATAACAACAATTCCACTGCCATCAGTGGCTACACTGATGCAGATTGGGCAGGGAATACTCTTGATAGGAAATCTACCACGGGTTATTGCACGTTTGTTGGTGGAAATCTTGTCACTTGGAAGAGCAAGAAACAACATGTCATTGCTCGCTCTAGTGCAGAGGCTGAATATCGAGCCATGGCAGCCACTGCATGTGAACTTATATGGCTTAAAGGGCTTCTTTCAGACTTAGGGTTTACTAGCACTACTCCTATGTCTCTTATGTGCGATAATCAAGCAGCCATGCACATCGCTGCTAACCCTGTGTTTCATGAAAGAACGAAACACATTGAAGTGGACTGTCATTTTGTTAGAGCTCAAGTGCAAACTCAAGTCATTCAGACCATCTTCACGCGTAGCCATGATCAACTGGCAGATCTCTTTACCAAGGCTCTGACATCTACTCAATTTCATCGTTTTTGGGGCAACCTTGGCTCGATTAATCTACTCGATCCAGCTTGAGGGGGAGTGTTGTTGAGTGTCATTGTAATACCTTTCTCTTGATTTAAGGGAGTAGACTTGCATAAGTTAAGTTTAGATATAGGTTGGCAGATAGGTTGGCAGCTTTATTCCTTATTTTTTTTATTTTCTTGTTGGCTGCTTGCAGCAGCTTTATTTTCCACTTTCTTCCTATTACTTTCTCCCCATTTCCTGATTTCTTGTCGGCTGCATATAGCAGCTTTCCCTCCATCTTCTCATATATATCCGGACTCCCTCTTGTACCAATATCCATGAAATACATATGAAAACTTTAAACCAGAAATTCTACATCAATAGATCACGACTTTTAAGATGTGTCATGCGTTCTGTCCAGTGGATTTTCGGTTGAGATTTCTCTTTCTCGGATCCGTCATGGATCTGAGTGTTCTGCACAAATACCACACCATTATAATTACATGCAGAGGTGGTGAAGCTATTTTCTTACAACATGGGGGTCATTAACCTACGGAGTACAAGTTTTTACCTTTGCAGGAACCGGATTTGCAGAGTCTTTGCTGTTGTTCCTAGTCATTGCCGTTGCAGAGCTTTCAGGTCATGGACATTTGCACATTCATAATATACACGGACCTGAGACCAACATGCATCAGTCACAGCACCATGATGTTCAACCAGTTACTCAGAGACTATAAAAATAAAAAAATAAAAAAATAAAAAAATAAACAAAAGGAGACGAGGGTGTGTTACCTGCTGATGGCTGGTTTTTGGACAATCGACCATAAATCTACCAGTATTTGGGTGCAAGGTTGGTGCTGCTGTGAGCGAGGAGGAGGCTGAATTTCTAAGAGACAGAAGGTTCTTGTGTTTTTTAGAGTAATGAAGAAGAGAGCAGAGATGCATTGGGGACATGAGAGAAAAATGTGAGAGACAGAGAGGTCTTTTTCATTTTAACGAGATATGGAGTCTGAGAGGAAAAAGAGAGAGGGCTGAAAAATAAAAAATAAAAAATGGAACGGTTTGAAGAGAGGGGAGAGAGCCGTTTGGGCTCTGGGTTTGATGACTGACATGTACTGATGCCTGACGCCATTTTCAACACGGCATGCTAGCTGCATGCCTTTCAAAGAAGAGCATCCAATGTTTTAAAATGTTGGTGCACGGGTTTTTGGTGCAAGCCTGCTGTGCACATGGATTTGGTAGTATCTCAATCAAGTGGGCGCCATGACTGACAATTTTTTTTTAAATCTGCATGCCAGCTGCACGTCACTTTCTCAAGGGAATCCAATGCTCATATTAGACCTTTGTTTTACAAGTTGTGTTTCAAACCTTATGGCTGCCACGTGTCTTTGTCAAGGCTAAAAGGTGGTCACACCATGATCTTTTCCCATGACCCTAGGACCTGATTTCGAATCAGGTGAGTCTTTTATATATATATATATTTATATATTTATATATATATATATAAATTTTTTTTTAGTTTATTTAGTCTAGGTTGTTGTTTTGTTTTTTTTCCAGTTTTGTTTTTTTAGTTCCATTAGTTTCTTTTATTTTTCCACACCTTGAGGACAACGTGTGAAATAAGTTTGGGGGTGGGAAACTAAATTTTAGGCTTTTATTTTTCTATGTCAGTTAAAAATTTTCATTCTTTTTAAGTTAATATCCATAGATTATTTTAAACGTTAGAACAGATGGACATGGTGAAGATTAATCCCACAGTAGAGTATTTTCTATTTATCGTTGCTTAGACACTAATTCATGAATTATACTTTGAACTTTGCACATCACACCAACATGGTTTGTGGGGAGTGAGATTGAAACACTTGCTTTTAGTCTAAGTTTATTTTTAATTTTTGTTGTAAGTAAAGTTAGTTATTATTATGAATAAAGTAATAATTGTCTCACCTGAGGTTTTGCTTAGTAACCGGGCCAGTCCTGCCTAATCAGCAGTGATTCTCGCGTCAAACGGTAGAGTTTTGGCATGGGGCAGGGTGGTTAGTTGGTTTCGTAGCCTTTTCAGCTCGGGTTAATAAGTTCTTAGGGGTGTTCTACACCTAGTGCCCTAAAGCCCTAGTGGTTTGGGAGTCATTGACCTAAAGCTCGCTACATGGGTTGGTTCGAAAGTTTAAGTGAACCAACATTGCACGACCACTACTGTTATTGAAAAAAAAAAATTGAAAAGCAAAAGAAAAAGAAAGATAGTTATATTTAAAGTTACTATGTGTGAAATAAAGAAGGACGAGAGGTAAGAGTTTTAGTCGAGTCTCCTTAACTTTGTTGGTTCACTTTACACCAAAGGAAGTTTGTGAATTCTTTTCTAATTGATTCTAAATGGTTTAGACTATGTGGTAGGATTGGTTGGAACTTTTGAAAAGATGTTCTAGTTTTTAAAATTTGCTATGGATTGCAACTTTGAAGGTGAAAATTTTTGTCAGTTAATTTTAGCTAGTTGTCTAGTTTGTTAAGTTTTTATTTTTGTTTGAGTCTTGTTTTGCTTGAGGACAAGCAAAAAGCTAAGTTTGGGGGTATTTGATGAGTAGATTTTATATTATATATTTTACCCTAATCTTAGTATATTTTGGTTAATATTTTGGAAGAATTTTGATACTTTGAATTGTATTTTCAATATAGGACTTTCGAATTCCTCTAGAGCAAAACATGACCAAATGGACGAAATTTGGAGTAATTCCAGTTGGAGGACATTCGTGAGTCACTTAGCTTGATCGTATCAAAATTTGGGCTTTTTCCACCAAGCGGTTATTTTCTGGCGATAAAATAAATGAGCGATGCGCAGTGCGGAAAATGACGTTTTTGGGCTTAAGTTGCGTTTTTTGAGCCCAAGATGACCTCGGATGGTTTCGTGACCTTCTGGAGAAGTGTTCAGAATATTCCAAACATTAAATCCAGCTATATTGGGCCAATTTTGGAGAAGCTTATGGGTCCAAAACGTGGCTGTTCAGATTTTAGGCGAATTTTACCATTTAATTTAGGGTTATATTTCCTATTTTATTGGATTATTAATTTTAGTTTTTAGGGTTTTGTGTGGAGGCTTAGCAGATATATTGCTTGGCCGTCTACCATATTTCAAAACGCTTCTTTTATGCAATTTTGGAAACAGAGAGAATTGTTAGGGTTTTGGAGACTTTTTACTTGAAGGTGCTTTCAATCTTTTTCTTGAATATATTTTCTATGATTTCAATTATGAATATGCAGAACTAATTTCTGTTGCTAGGGCGAAGCCTTAAGCCTTAGCATGAATATGTGATTTTTATTTAATTGCTTATGATTGATTGCATGCATACTTTGAATTGTTAATCACCGGGATAAAAACTATCTAATTATCTTAATGCCTGATCACCATTAGTATCTTTAGAAAAGTAATTTGATGCAATTTTGGTCGGAATGTTCCCTGAAATTGACGCTGGCTTCTTGTGATTAATAATTGTAATTTCATTTAGGATGAATATCACGTCTTAAGGATTGCATGGTTTTTCAAAGGATTTTCATAAAGCATAATGAGTCTTTCATGTTCAGATTTGATCCGAACGTCCGGACAGGTTGCATGTTAGATATACCTTCTATGTTGGAGGTTCCAAGTAGAATATGAATTAGGAAAATCTAACCTTCAAAGTGGTATGTGTAGATCATAAGTAATTGGTAAAAGTTCATAGAATTGCTAGGTGATGGTGGAACCCTAATGCTTTCTTAAATTGATTTCTCCCAAAACTGTTTTATTTTCTCTCTAGTTTTAATATTGCAGATTGTCTTATCTTTAATAGTTAAATTCGTTTTTAATTTAAGTAGGTTATAAAATCAATCACCTCAATTTCTACGTTACAATAACTAATTGGAATTTGGTTCGCTTTGAATTATTTAATAATCCCTGTGGAGAATGACCTTGCGAGATCCGTTTATACTACAACAACCTTGTGATTCTTGCAAGTATAATAGGAGATTTAAGCCCGTTCACATGAGTAGTAAAAATCCTATCATTTACCATGTTTAGTTTAATGTGGTATCAGAGCAGTTCGCTCTTAGTGATCTGTGTGCTTTAATTTTGTGCCCACATTTTTCGTGAAAAAAAAAAAAGTGAATAGTGTCGCACTACAGTACATTGCGTGAACAGTGGTCATCTACAGTGCCGTAAGCAATGATTGATAGAGTGCCGTGAATAGTGTTTTGCTACAGTGCCATGAACAGTCTCTGCTACAGTGTTCTGGTAAATTATTTTCATTCAGCTGCGTATCTTTTGTGCCTTTATTGTTCGTGATTTTGTTCAATGGCTCAATATAATCATAGTGTTGTTATGCATCTTGGTGGAACAAATAAATGGATAATTGATACTGGGGCCACTGATCATGTGACTAGTGACCCTAGAGTGTTTGATGAGTTATGTGACTATGTTCGTGATCCGTATATTACTAGTGCAAATGGAGCACATTCCCCTGTGAATGGTGAATGCACTATCTCTCTGACTCCAACCTTATCATTAGTCCATACTTTACTTGTTCCTGATGTTAAGTGCAATCTTTTGTCGGTAGGAAAACTTCTTGATACCTTATATTGTTCTGCTCACTTCTACCCTACGTATTGTTATTTTCAAGATATTCAAACTCAAAAGATAATTGGTCATGGTAAAAGAATATGGGGTTTGTACATCGATCTTGACTATGGAGGATACTGTTGTTTCTGGTTCAAATAATCATCAAGTTTTAAGTGCTAAAGTGGATAACAGACATCAAATTTGGTTGTGGCATCGACGATTGGGACATCCATCATTCAGTTATATGAAACATATATTTCCTTCTTTGTTTCGCACTTGTAGTGATTCGGAGTTCAAGTGTGAAATATGTGTCATGGCTAAGAGTCATCGTGATTCCTTTCCCGTAAGTGATTCTAAAGCTACTTTAGCATTTGATTTGATACATTCTGATGTGTGGGGTCCGGCGAAAGTTACTTATAATGGATTCCGTTGGTTTATTACTTTTATTGATGATTGTACTCGGTTAACTTGGGTGTTCTTGATGGAGAATAAGAGTGATGTTCCGTTACTTCTTCAAGAATTTTGTACAATGGTGTCTACTCAGTTTCAGACCAAAATTAAGGTATTCAGGTCTGATAACGGAGGAGAATATGTGAATCACACTTTGGCATGTTTTTTTCGTGATCATGGTATTATTCACCAGACGATTACTTCGTTTACACCCAACAAAATGGTGTGTCCGAATGGAAGAATCGTCAAATAATAGAGGTTGCTCGCTCCTTGATGTTGGATAAATGTGTTCCTAATCATTTGTGGGGTCATGTTGTTTTGGCTGCTGTGTATTTGATTAATCGTGTTCCAAGTAGGGTTCTTGATTTTCAGACACCGTTCGATGTGCTACAAAAACATGTTTCTCTTGTTTATGTATCAAAGCTTCCTCTGAAAGTGTTTGGGTGTATTGCGTATGTGCATGTCTACTCTCATCAGCAGAGTAAACTTGATGATATGCTCTCCGGTGTGTCTTTATTGGGTATGCTAACAATAAAAAATGTTATAAGTGTTATCATCCTCTGACTCAAAAAACTTATATTACCATGAATGTCACCTTCCATGAGGAAGTTTCGTATTTTGTGAAGCTATCTTCCGACTCTCCACTTCAAGGGGAGAGGGGGAGTGAAGTGCAGATTCGAAGAGATGGTATAGATGATGTATTACAGGCAGAGTTGGGAACATAACCTATTATGTTGCGTGATACTGATCAGTCGACTACAGATAGTGATTGGTCACCTGTTATTCCCGGAACTATTTCTACTGACGATAGATCAGACGTGCCCAGCGAGTTGCCTGTTAGTATGTCTGACGAATTACCTTCTGATGATCGGTTGCCTGCTGCTGATATGTTTAACGAGTTTCCTGATGATGGTTCGTCCAGTGATGATTCTTCTAACAGTTTGGTACAAGATGGTGGCATACATGAGGTAAATTCTGACGATTCTTCTACTTATCAGTTGCCTCCACGAGCTAATCGTGGAAAACCTAAAGTACAATATGACCTTGATATGCATGCCAAAGCCAAATATTCTATCAACAATTATGTGTCTACTCATCGTTTATCCAAACCATATGCATCTTACATATGTCAGCTATCTAGTGTATCAATTCCAATAAAATTGCAAGATGCTTTGTCTAACCCTAAGTGGGTTAATGCCATGCAAGTTGAGATGGAAGCTTTGGAAAAGAATTCTACTTGGGATTTGGTTCCTTTACCAAACGGGAAGAAAGTCGTTGGATGTAGATGAGTGTTTACTATTAAGCACAAAGCAGATGGTTCTATTGACAGGTATAAAGCTAGATTAGTTGCTAAGGGTTATACTCAAACCTATGGGGTGGACTATCAGGAGACATTTGCTCATGTTGCCAAACTTAATAATGTGCGTGTTCTTCTGTCATTAGCAGCAAACCAGGATTGGCCTCTGTTGCAGTTTGATGTTAAGAATGTTTTCCTTCATGGCGATCTTAAGGAGGAATTGTATATGGATCTCCCACCTGGTATTGGAACATCTCCTGGAAAAGGTGTTGTATGCAGGTTACGAAAGGCCTTGTATGGTTTGAACAATCTCCTAGAGCGTGGTTTGGGAGGTTTACAAGTTCAATGAAGAAGTTTGGGTATATCCAGAGTCATTCAGATCATACTTTGTTTTTAAAGCGACAAAATGGTAAGCTAACTGCATTGATTATTTATGTTGATGACATGATAGTATTGGTGATGATCAGAAGGAGATACAACACCTTCAAAAGTACCTAGCTACTGAGTTTGAGATGAAAGAATTGGGTGAATTGAAGTATTTTCTTGGAATTGAGGTTGCACGATCCAAGCATGGTATTTTTCTGTCTCAACGGAAATATGTTCTTGATTTGTTAGCTGAAACAGGTATGTTAGATTGCAAACCTGTTGATACTCCGATTGAGCAGAATCATCGTCTGGGCTTATTTCCAGATCAAGTTCCTACTCGTAAGGAACAATATCAGAGGCTTGTGGGGAGATTAATTTATTTGTCTCACACTCGCCCTGACATTGCTTATGCAGTTAGTGTGGTAAGTCAGTTTATGCACTCACCTAGTGAAGCTCATATGGATGCAGTAACCCGTATTTTGAGGTACTTGAAGATGGGTCATGGCAGAGACCTGGTTTTCTCCAAGAATGGTCATTTGAATGTCGAAGGGTATACATATGCAGATTGGGCAGGTTCTATCACTGATCGGCGATCTACATCTGGATACTTTACGTTTGTGGGTGGTAATTTAGTTACTTGGAAAAGCAAAAAACAAAAAGTGGTGGCTAGGTCAAGTGCAGAAGCTGAGTTTCGTGGTATGTCGCATGGTGTATGTGAGTTGTTGTGGTTGAAAAAATTGTTGAGAGATCTTGGGTTTAACCCCAAAGGTGCTATGAAACTTCATTGTGATAACAAGGCTGCTATTGAGATTGCTCATAATCCAGTGCAACATGATCGAACAAAACATGTGGAGATTGATCGACATTTCATTGGATGCTGGAATTATTATGTTTCTATTTGTGAGATCTGAAGATCAACTTGCTGATGCTCTTACTAAGGCCGTGTCTAATAGTGTGTTTTCCAACTCGCTTGACAAGTTGGGCATGCGTGACATCTTTGCACCAACTTGAGGCGGAGTGTTGCGAGTTATATATTAGTTAAAGTGTAAATAGTAGTTTATTGTCCCACATTGGTGAAGTACATATGTAATACCAATTGTAACTCCTATATATACTCCACTTTGGAGATTAATGAATATATAAAAAATTCCCAAATATTGTCATATATATTTTTGATATTTACCATATTTAGTTTAATATTGGTATTTACCATATTTAGTTTAATAAAAAGCAGAATATTTGATAGAAGAACAGGAGATCCTTTTGATCAACCTGTTATAATAGGAAAGCCTTGTATCTTGAAATTAATTCATCAAGTTGATCATAAAATACATGGATGTTCCAGTGGACACTATGCACTTGTTACACAACAACCCCTTATTAGAGGAAGGGCCAAGTAAAGGGGACAACGGATAAGAGAAATGGAAATTTCTAGAGGGATTTGGTGTAAGTATGTATCGTCTTTTTTTTTTCTTAAAAAAAATAATAATAATAATTGAAAGAAAAAAAAAAGGGAAAAGAGAAAACCACTTGCTAGAATACTTTATATTTTGCTTTTTGAGTATGTGTCGTCTCTTTTTTTTTCCCTTGCCGTTGGATTCTACATTGGAGGGAGCATTAGTGAGAGAGAGAGGGAGGAGGAGGGGGGGGGGGGGGGGGGGTGAGGGGTGGTGTGGAGTCCTATGATTTGTACGCATGTTTTAATGATCAAACAGGGAGGGCAAAATATAAAAGTGATGTTTGGAAGATTGGGGGTACAGTTGGAGCAGGGGATTGGGGATTGAAAGATGTGAGGTTGATAGGACGGTTAGAAAAGTTACGGTGGAGAAAGAAGGAGAAGAGATGAAAGATAAAGCCTGAAGTTGATGGAGAAGACAAACCTTAATTGAAATCTTAAACAAACCTTAATTGAAAGATCAATGAAACTACTGAGAAACTACACATATATAATCATAAGTAGTAATAGTAATTGTAATGAATGTGGAAAGAGACATATAGCAGTCGCTTAGCATTTGCACTTGAAGAGAAAGAAAACTAAAAATTAAAAAAATTGCTGCAAAATTGCAAATCAATTGATTAAGAGCATATGCTCTTGTACTCGAATTCTTATGTTCCATTTCCCCTTAATCAAAATTTTGCTTGTATAAGAAACAAAAAACGTAATACGCAAACAAACCAAAACTGATGCAAAGCTCACCCTCCTTCCATTGAAGGGAAACGAACAATCCTGTGATAGTACGACGTCATTTTAAGAGGAAATAAAGCCATTCCATAAGATGGACGACAAACACGAAACTCCATGTATTCTATTTTGGCCTTGTTCCAGACGGTGACATCTGGATTTGAGATATGATTCTCGATTGATGAGGTAGCCCTAACAGAGGTGGATTGTCTGCCCTTCCATTTCTATACTCTCTCTATCTCTTCCTATTTGTATGGTCACGGTTAAATCACGTCAATATTTTATATTCCTATTACTTTTTGTTTTATTATTTCCATAAAAAATTAATATAAAATGTTGACGTGACTTAACCGTGACAACACATCACAAGAGGGGATGGGGAGAGTATGAAAATGAGAGGGCAGACAATCCACCTCCCTATCTAACCAGCATGTGGGTTCAGAAGAAAATGACTTCCCTCGACCCATCAATCATAGAAGGTTGCGTGAGTAAATTCGCAGCTCATCTTACTTATACGTCAATACAAAGCTATTCTCTTTTTTTTTTTTTTTTTTTTTTTTTTTTTTTTTTTTTTTTTTTTTTTTTTTTTTTTTTTTTTTTGGTTACCCTCCACCACCCACACAAATACAAACACAAACACACACACCAGGTTTCGAACCTGGGACCTAGAACTACCCCACCCCTTACCCACACCCTCACCACTAGGCTATTCCTAGTGGCTTACAAAGCTATTCTCTTATTAACGTAGAACTCATTTTCAATAGGGAGTTTTAACGAAAAGTCCGTGGTACTATTCACTTTAACGAAAAACCATATTTTTATACTAAAAAGTCAATCCTGATACTATTCACTTTACCCTTTATTTTGTCCTTATCGTTAAAACTCAAAGTTTTCAAGCCATTTTCATTAGTTTTTCATTTTCAATATGCTCACTACGTATGAAATGCCCTTTTCAATTTATTTATAAGGTCATGCAATGTCTTTTCTCTTAATTTACTTATAAGCTCATGCAAAGTCCATTTTCTCATCAATGTGGAACTCATTCTCAACACGCTCTCACACACATGTGAGGGGGTTTGTTGAGAATAAGTCTCATATTTATGAGATAATGGATCTTGCATAAACTAAATCTATTTAGTTGATTTGATTTATATATTTTAATTTTGATCAATTTAGTCTTCGTGTTTCACTCAGTTAATCAATTTATGATAAATTACACTGTACCACCTCATGTTTGGGATATATTACAATCACATACAACATCTTCAAAACATTTCGCTTTCATACCTCACATACTATTTTATTTTAATATAGTACATCCGTTACATTTTTCATCCATTGATCCGTTAAGAGTTAATGTGGCTGCCAAATTTGTGTCACGTGACAAAAAAAAAATTAATCATTTAAAAATAATTAATTAAAAAAAATCATAACCCATCTTCTTCCCCTCCCTGCAACCTAAACCCCCCATCCCACCCCACCCTCACCTCCCCTGCAACCCCCCCCCCCACCCCCACCTCCACCTCCCCCGCAACCCCCCCTCCACCTCCCCCGCAACCCCCCCTCCACCTTGCCCCACCCAAAACCCTAAAAAACCCAACTGTTCAACCCAAAACCCTCAAATCAAAAGGGGAAATTGAATTCCCGAGACGAAATGAGGGAGTTGGGGTTTTGGGAAGGGCAAAGCAGAGGGACTTCTAGAGAGAGAGAGAGAGAGAGAGAGAGAGAGAGAGAGAGAGAAGTGGATTGAGAAGGAGAAAGTAGCTACAAGACCCAACTCGTCTTCTTCTCCTTGTCTCCGTGGGGGGGGGGGGGTTGCGGGGGAGGTAGGGATGGGGTGGGGTGGGGTGGGGTGGGGTGGGGTGGGGTGGGGGGTTTAGGTTGCAAGGAAATAGGGGGTGTCGGGGAAGAAAATGGGTTACGGTTCTTTTATTATTTATTTTTTTAACTTTTCGTTAATTAATTATTTTTAAATGAATAAAAAATTATTATTTTTGCCATGTGGTACAAATTTGGCTGCCACGTGACACAACTGTGACAACCACGTCAGCTTTTAACGGATCAATGAATGGAAAATATAATGAATGTACTATGTTGAAATAAAATAGAAAGTATGAAAGTGAAATGTTTTGAAGATATTGTATGCGATTATAATAGACCCCAAATCTGATGTAGTACAGTGTAATTTACCCATCAATTTAGTATTTTCCATTCGGTTATATATTACGAATTATTAACATATAAGAATAAAAGATAAGAAAATAAAAGGAAAATTTTAAACTCCCAGTACTACACCATCGAAAACACCAAGACAACACCCTAATCACCATGAATTATCCTAGCAACCACCACACTCCCTCTCTCTCGTAAATCTTCACCCAACGGTTCCCAAAACGACGTCACGTCGATCACCTTCCCCTATCTGTGCCATCTTCATAGCATCAATCTGCACCACTTTTCCGATCTCCCTTCCCCCGTACCTGTCATGGGTATGATGATTTTTGGATTGTTGCATATCTGAAAATTTTTTTTAGGCAAAAATCTTATCATTTTTTAATTGGAGTATATTTCTTTAAATAATTAGAGTTTTTAATGTTTTAAAATGGATTTTTAACGCTAAGATAACAAAATAGATTACATTGGCTAATGTATAAAATCCAAAGACTAAACTAAAACACATGGATTAAATTGACTAAAGAGTTAAAACACAAAGATCATTTAAACATTTAAACCTACTATAAACAGTAAACCGTTGGGCTTAGCAAAGATACTTACAATTACGTAATGAATCCTTTAATCTATGGATTATCAGCATGATTTATCGTGTAAACACTTCATCACTTCCCCTCCAATCGAAAATATAGTCGTGGGTTGTGCCTGCAATTGTCGGTTAGGGGCGTACGGCCACCTAATAGGATAACACTTAATAATGAACTAGGATTCCATTCCCTCCTCTTTTTATCCTCTTTCATCCCCTCCTCTTACATTCTTTATTTTGTATTTATCTTTCTATAAAAAAAATTAATATAAGATATTAACGTGGTTTAATCGTGACCGTTCAACTAGAAAGAGAGAGAAGGGGAGGGAAAAAAATAGGGGAGAGAATCATACTCTATTAATAATAAAACCTTACTTCATTATGTGAGGTTGGCTGTATATATTTTAAAACAACATTGCGCTTGATTTTATGCAAAGTTTTTCGTTTGCTCCAAGTACTCCACATCATTTCTTAAAATCTATTTCCAAGTCTTCATCTACCTCTTTATTTTTGTTATATCGATAAAAAACGATTTGAATGATCCCTTCTACAATTAATCTTATGTTACCAAAGTCATAATCTCATTATCAACCACCTAATACATGCTGCCAAATTACATATGAGACTACAACTTCTCAGTCCTGCATGAAAATTACAATAATATTAAAGGAGCTAAGAGCATCTTCAAAGATGTCAAAGGATAAATGTCAATTGTTAATTTGATGATTGACGTGGCAATGTTAGATTTTTTTCTTTTTTCAACCTATATGTTTTTTTTTTGTTATAAATGATATTTATAGAACCCATTAAAAAAAATTAATTAAAATAATTTGTTAAGATTTATAATTGATGCATTAATGGGACACACATAATAAAATAATTATAATTTATTTGACATCACATTTTCTCTTTATGTCAAATTTGACATATGAAAACTCATATGTCAATCCACACAAGATTGACATATCGGTTGGAACTTGGTTCTAACTTTAAATTTGATTACTTGACATTCTACTTAGGATTTGACATCTCATTTAGAGATGATCTAATATTGATATATTTTATCGTTTTGTGTCGTACGTAGTTCTGCTTGACTAATCTTATGCTACTCGTGCTAGTGTTTTTATTAAATACATACACACACACACTGACATATGGGGTTTGTCTTGTATCATCTTGTGTGTTGATCACACTGAAAAATCTCTCATGAAGTAGGATTTTCTCCCCTCTATTCTCATTCTATTTTCCCTCCTCCTCTCACACTTTGCTTATTGTCTCTACATAAAAATAAGGGTAAATTACATAGTAACCCCTTAGGTTTGATGTATATTACAACCACATACAACATCTTTAAAACATTTCACTTTCATACCTCACGTACTATTTTATTTCAAAATAATATCTCCGTTAGATTTTCCATATATTGGTCTGTTAAATGATGATGTGGCTACCACATTTATGCTGATGTGGCTGTCACGTGGCAAAAAAATAATTTTTTATACATTAAAAATATTTTAATATTAACCTATTTAAAATTAAAAAAAAAACAAGAAAAACACAAACCCAGAAATCCTTCCCCTCAACCCCACATCCCACCCCCACCCCCTTACCCATCTCTTCCTTCTCGTCCGTCCATCCCCTCCACCTCTCTATCCATCCCTTCCACCCCTCCACCCGAGCACCCCTCAGCGCGGGTCCCACCAAAACTGTGGCAAAGAAGGAACTGGAGGGCAAGCCCTCAGGTGGAGAAGAAGATGTGAGAGTGAGAGAGATGAAGGGAGGAAGAAAGAGGAGAGGCGTGTAAGAGTGAGAGAGCGCTCGACTGCGGAAGAAGAACATGCAAGGGGTGTACTGTCCGTCGTCGTCCTCTCCACTTCACTATTCTCTCCGACCCTGACCGTATTCGCCGTCTGCAAAAGCTAATTCCCGAACTTCGTCCTCGATTAGAACGTCGCCTACTTCCTCACCGATCTTCTGCACTACCTCGTCTTCTTCCCAGCAACATCCTCTTCTCCGGCAACCACCTCGCCACACTCTTCGTCTTCCTTACTTGTCGCTACGTCGCCTTGCATAGCGCATGCGCCGCTAGGTTGCTAGCCTTTTGCCAGAACGTCACCGATGGATTAGTTTGGTGGGTTTGAGTTTCTTTTATTGAGGTGGTGATGGTTGCCATTTCTGTTAGCATTTTGTGGATTTCAGATCTCTGGGAGAAATTGGAAAAGAAAACTAGATATGAGAAAAATCAAGAAGAAGAGGAAGCACGGTGTGGGACTAGCGATTGCAAAAGAAAACTGGTTGAAAAAAACCAAAGGGGAGGGGAGAAGATGAATGGGGTGGATTGGGGAGGGTTTCAATGGGGATGAACCGTGGGCTGAGTGGTGGATTTTGTAAGTGGGGGTTGCAGAGAGGTGAGGGGTATTCAAATTTGGATCCAATATATATATATTATTGAATTGCTATTCTGCTGCAATTGCAGCAGAGTTTATATACAACTTAGTACACACGCATGCAATAAACAAAAGGACTAGAAGTGGCATCCTTGCTGTCCTTGTTGCAGCAGTCAGAATACACATGCAGTGACCTTGCTGTCCACAATGCATGTGTCCTTGATGTCCAGATAATGGTACATCTTCACATGCTAACCTAGCTGTCAAGGAATGATAATATTCCTTATGTCCAGTCTGTCATGTAGTGGAGCACCTTTAACACTCCCCCTCAAGTCGGAGCGTGAATGTCAATGACGCCCAACTTGCCCAGATGTGTTTGAAAAATAGGCGCACGAAGTGGCTTAGTAAACAAGTATGCGACTTGTTCTCCTGTTCTGACATAGGCAGTTTTAATTTCTCCCCTTTCAACCCTCTCACGAACAGTGTGGCAATCGATCTCAATATGCTTTGTGCGTTCGTGATACACAGGATTTGCAGCTATGTGTAAAGCCGCTTGGTTGTCACAAAATAACCTTGCCGGTTGGGAATGCTCAACACGTAAATCTTCCAATAAATATCGTAGCCAACTTAATTCACAAGTAGCTGCAGCCATAGATCGATACTCCGCTTCAGCAGAGGAACGAGCTATTGTAACTTGTTTCTTGCTTTTCCAGGACACCAGTGACTTTCCAAGGAAGATACAATAACCAGTAACTGATCGACGGGTAATGGGGCAACGTGCCCAATATGCATCACAGTAACCGATTAAATGCAATTCACTTTGGGAAGAAAACATTAAGCCTTGTCCAGGTGCTCATTTGAGGTATCGAAGAAGTCGATACGCTGCATCGAGATGGTGTCGTTGTGGATCTTGCATGAACTGACTTAATGTGTTAAGATCTTGCATGAACTGACTTAATGTGTTAACAGTGTATGCTATTTCTGGTCTTGTGATGGTCAAATAAATTAATTTTCCAACCAAGCGCCTATACCTCGCAGGTTCATGTAGTGAAGTGCTACCTGTAGGGGTTAGGACCAAATCGACCTCCATTGGGACTTTCATGGTTTGGCTCCAAGAAGGCCAGCCTCCTCCAATATGTCCAATGTATATTTTCGTTGGCAGATTGTGACTCCAGATTTTGATCGTGCAACCTCAACTCCAAGGAAATATTTCAAAGGTCCAAGATCTTTAATTCGAAATTGGCTGCTGAGGAAGGCCTTTAGGTTCTTGATTTCTGCCTCATTGTTACCTGTAATCACCATGTCATCAACATATAATAATATAATGGTGAGTGAAGTACCTTTGACTTGAGTGAACAGAGAATAATCTGCCCTGGATTGGCAGAAACCGATGGTACATATTGCTTTCGAGAATGCTCGAAACCAACTTCTGGACGCCTGTTTAAGACCATAAAGAGATTTGTGGAGTCGACAAACGACATTCTCCCCCTGTCGATGACAACCCGGAAGAGGCAACATGTAGACGGCCTCATGAAGTTCGCCATGAAGGAAGGCGTTTTGAACGTCCATTTGATGTAAGGGCCAATTACGGACAGCAACCACAGTCAAGAGGCAACGCACAGTAATGAGTTTGGCTACCGGTGCGAAGGTCTCTTTGTAGTCGATACCTTCACGTTGAGTGAAACCTTTGGCAACGAGACATGCTTTGTAGCGTTCAAGGGTGCCATCAGATTGGTACTTGAGTTTGTAAACCCATTTGCAGCCAATGGGTCGTTGTCCTGGTGGAAGAGGGACAAAACTCCAGGTTTGATTTTCCTTTAGAGCGGTGAGTTCAGCCTTCATCGCTGCAACCCAATGAGGTTTTGACGAGCCTGCTCATAGGTAGTAGGCTCCACCAAGTGTGAAATATGAAAAACAAAACGCTGATGTCCAGGAGATAATGAGGAATAGGAAACATACCGATGCAGTGGATAGCGCGTGCTGGACATGGATAAAGAGAGGCCCTCCGATGGCATGAGCAAGGTGGAATGATGAGCCACATAATCTTTAAAGTGAGCAGGTGGGTTGGTGAGACGAGTGGAGTGACGTAGTAGGAGTTGGTCGGGGGGAGGGGTTGGTGCAGATGGTGGAGGAAGGGGGAATGATGTTGCGGCAAGTGGTAAGTGGCAAGTTCATGTGATGTGTTGGTGGTGGCAGGTGATATGGGAAGGTTTGAGTTGGGTGGAGAAGGCTCAAGGTTGGGGTTGGTCGATGAAGACGGCTCAACTTCACTGCTAAGTACCATGGGATTTCGGATTAATGATGAGGTGGTGTCGTGTGTAGGATGAATAATGGGAGTAATATGTTCGTCGGTTTGGTCCATGGTGGGTGAGGATTTGTAAGGAAAAATGTGCTCATGAAAGACGACATCACGTGAGATAAAAAATCTACGTGTGGCTAGATCATATACCTTATAACCCTTTTGGCCAAGAGGATAACCAAGGAAAACACAACGACGAGCACGAATGTCAAACTTGTTGGTGGGTGTGAGATTGGTAGCATAGCTTAGGCATCCAAAAATTCGTAAGTGGGTGTAAGGGTGTAGGTAAACGATTGATTAGATAACAGGCTGTTTGAATACTTTCTCCCCAAAATTGTAAAGGTAAGTTGGCTTGAAACCTAAGAGCACGACCAACATTCAGAAGATGCCTATGTTTACGTTCAACCACTCCGTTTTGTTGTGGTGTGTAAGGGCAAGAATGTTGGAATGAGGTGCCACATGAGTCTAGGTAAGGGCGTAGGGAAAGGAATTCACCACCATTATCTGTATGAAGAGCTTTAATGGCACATTGGAATTGTGTTTTGACCCAAGAGAAAAAGGATTTCAATATCGTTTGTGTGTCAGATTTGAAATTCATAAGGTGTACCCAGGTGAAACGAGTGAAATCATCCACAATAGTAAGAAAATATCGTGCTCCAGTGTGTGTTTGATCTTTGTGAGGTCCCCAAATGTCACAATGAATTAAGTCGAAAGGTGCAGAAGATTTGATTTCACTTTTATGAAATGGTAGACGAGTTTGCTTGGCTAAAGGGCAAATTTCACAAATGTGTGTGGAATCAAACATTATTTCAACATTATTTTTGGCTAACGAAAGTGAAGGTGCGGATGATGGGTGTCCTAGTCGCCTATGCCAGAGGCTATTGGTATGATGAATGTGGTTGGCGAGATGGGGGTTTTGTCTTGGTGTAAGATAATAAAGCCCATCAAAATGCTTGCCCAGGCCAATCACCATCTTCGTGTCCATGTCCTGCACAACACAAAAATTGGAATAGAATGTCACTTTACAATGCAAAGCGCTTGTCAATTTACTAACAGATAATAAATTGACGCAGAATTTTGGTACGTGAAGAACTTTATCAAGAGAGAGATCATGTGACAATCTCATGGAACCAATATGTTTGATTTCTGCTTGCTCCCCATTTGGTAAGCCAACGTACTCATGATGAGCATCAGTGATGCTGTGTGTTGGTGGTGAATGCGATATATGGTCGGTTGCTCCGCTATCAACAATCCAATATATAGTCGAGTGTGGATCTGTTTATGCTATGTTGCATTTAGGTGAGAAAATACCTGTTGCATTTGCAAGTGGTTGTCTATTACCATTGCGGAGCATGGCAATGATCTGATTGTACTCCTCGGTAGTGAACATGGGACCGACATATTCCGCCGAGTTGTTGGTGAATGCAGAGGTGATGATTTCGGCATTGTTGGCTGCTGTCCTTTTGTTCTTGGGTTTCATGTTCCTGCCATGCCATTTGTGTCCTACTGGGAACCCAATTATGTAGTAGCAGCGGTCCACTAAGTGTCCATCTCCATCACAGTAAGTGCATTTAAGTGACTTACGTGAAGATGTGTTGAAGTGCTTGTTGTTATTTAATTGCGACGCTGAAGCTTGTTGAACCTGCATTGCATGGGAGTTTGTTCCCATATCACGTCGATTGACCACAGCTATTTGTCGTTCATGTTGAAGAATAAGACCATGAACTCGGCGTGTGTCAGGAAGTGGACTCATCAACAGAACCGAGCCTCGTACAGTTGAGTAAGAGTCGTTCAGTCCCATCAGAAATTGCATGACTCTTTCTTTCTCTTCCCGTTCAGCAAGCCCCTTCAAACCTGCACAAGTGCAAACAAGTGGGTCATGGTAGGACGCTAACTCGTCCCACAAGGCCTTCATCTTGGTGTAATATGCAGAAACTGAAAGCTGCTCTTGACGATTCTCGACAATTTCTTGTCGAATTTGGTAGATCCTTGAGTCACTGCTTTGTGAGAACATGTCCTTGAGATCGTTCCAAACTGATGCAGCAGTTTCGGTGTACATGATGCTGCTGGCTATGTCCGAGTGAACTGAGTTCACAATCCACAATGTGACTATGTCGTTGCATCTTTTCCAAGCTGTATACTTTGTGTCTAAGAGTGGTGGAGCTTTGATGGTTCCATCAATGAACCCAATCTTGTTCTTTGCGCTGAGACCCATGCACATGGCACGGCTCCATTGCCCGTAGTTGTTTCCGTCAAGTGTTTTGGAAACCAGGATAAGCCGCGTATGATCTGAGTGGTGTATGGTGTATGGGTATGAGAATTCCTCATCAGGTTTGGTAATTTGGGTTGAGTCTGTCATGGTGTTGACAGTGGTGTTTGTGGGAGATATATGTAGTGGTTATGGCAGGAGGGGGCCACGGTGGTTATGGCAGCGGAAGAATGAAGGCAGAGCAGAGCAAGGATTAGAACCGCTCTGATACCATATTCAAATTTGGATCCAATATATATATTATTGAATTGCTATTCTACTGCAATTGCAGCAGAGTTTATATACAACTTAGTACACACGCATGCAATAAACAAAAGGACTAGAAGTGGCATCCTTGCTGCCCTTGTTGCAGCTGTCAAAATACACATGCAGTGACCTTGCTGTCCACGATGCATGTGTCCTTGCTGTCCAGATAATGGTACATCTTCACATGCTAACTTAGCTGTCAAGGAATGATAATATTCCTTCTATCCAGTCTGTCATGTAGTGGAGCACCTTTAACAAGGGGGAAGGATGGGGAAATGGGTTCGGGTGTTTTATTTATTTATTTATTTATTTATTTTATTTATTTTTAAATAGGGTTAATATTATAATATTTTTAATGTATAAAAAAATTATTATTTTTACCACGTGGCAGTCACATCGGCACAAATGTGGCAGCCATGTCAGTATTTAACAGTCCAATGGATGAAAAATCTAATGGATGTATTATTTTGAAATAAAATAGTATGTGAGGTATGAAAGTGAAATGTTTTAAAGATGTTATATGGGGTTGTAATAGACCTCAAATTTGAAGAGTTATTATATAATTTATTCTAAAATTAAATATAAAATATTAATGTAACAGAATCGTAACTAGTAGGAGACTAGAGAAAAAGGGGAGATTCGTCCTCCTCGCCTTATGAGCAGTGAGGAAGATATAAGTGATTAACTACTGAGGAGAAACGAAGAGAGTTACAAACTTACAACAATGGAGGAAAGGAAGGGCAGGAGATTGGTACTATTCCCACTGCCCTTGCAAGGCCATATAAACCCTATGCTAGAGCTGGCCAATATTCTGCACTTGAAAGGCTTCTCCATAACCATCATACACACCCACTTCAACTCCCTCAACCCTTCAACCTACCCACATTTCACCTTCCACTCCATCCCCGACGGCTTATCCGAATCCGAGGCCGCCACGAAGGATCTTGTTCTCCTTCTTTCTCTACTGAATGCTAAATGTATTGAGCCTTTTAGGGAGTGTTTGGTTAGGTTGTTATCGGATGCATCGGAGGAGCCAGTTGCTTGCTTGATCTCTGATGTTATCCATTTCTTCACTGAATCTGTTGCTGACAGCCTTAAGATCCCAAGGATTGTGTTGAGGACGGGGGGTGCTTCTTCTTTTGCTGTTTTTGCTGCCTTTTCGCTTCTGAGGGAAAAGGGGTACCTCCCTCTTCAAGGTTTGGTTTTCTTGCTTTTCTTTCTTTCTTGGTAATTGGTTGGTAAGATGCAGATTTAATGGTAAATTTGTACCACCTTAAAATTGCCTCAGGCCTAAGGTTGATATAGTAGAACCTGACGCGGCCAAGTTAACTAGAAACAGTGTGAGCGCTCTTCTTTGCATCAAGTTTGAACCCTCTTTCCACGCTAGTAAAAACTGATCTAGTAAAACCCATGAGTCCGACAAAATATTTCATGATTATATGCTATTAGCCTTTTACATGTTGCTTGAACTAATCAGTTAGGCCAGTTATTCATGACAGTGTACATACTCACTTGCACCCAAACTCAATGTATCTCCTTGTAGATTAGAGCAGTTTAAAACATTGCATCTCCTTGTAGATTAGAGTAGTTTAAAACATTGCGTCTTGTCAAAAGAAATCTAATTATATATAACTTATTTACCATCACAGTAGGACAAATAATTTTCCTTTTCAACTGTGTTCTTCACAAATAATCCCCTCAAATCTACCGTTCATGGGCAAAACCACTTAAAGCCCTGTTTTGAAGGAAAATAACTAGTGAACTCAATTGTTATTGCACCCACTTGTTATAATATAAGTTAAGGATGCTTCTGTAGTTTGAATCTTTAAATGTTTCTCACTAACATTATCATATCGAACGAACTAATTAAGTATTTTTAATTTGTCTTAAGAGTCTCGACTAGAAGAGCCGGTGATAGAGTTTCCACCTATCAAAGTCAAAGACCTTCCATTGATAAACAGGTGCATCACAGAGGAATATAGCAAACTAGTATCTGGCCTGTCAAACGGAGCCAAAGCTTCATGTGGAGTTATCTTCAACACTTTTGAAGACCTTGAAGAACATGCACTGGCCAGAATAAACCAAGAACTCCCCAACATTCCAGTTTTCCCAATAGGCCCGTTTCACAAGTTTTACCCTACATCTTCTTCAAGTGATTTATTCTCAATAGACCACAGTTGCATTTCGTGGCTGGACACTCAAGCACCAAACTCTGTTGTCTATGTTAGTTTTGGGAGCATTGCTGCAATGAAGGAAGCTGAATTTTCAGAGATAGCTTGGGGGCTAGCCAACAGCAATCAGCCCTTCTTGTGGGTGGTTCGGCCCGGGTTAGTCCAAGCATCAGAGCCGTTTCCGAGCGGGTTTCTCGAGACTTTGAATGGGAGGGGTCACATTGTCAAATGGGCACCTCAGAAGGAGGTGCTCGCCCATCCAGCAATTGGAGCGTTTTGGACTCACAACGGCTGGAACTCGACACTGGAGAGTGTTTGTGAGGGGGTCCCTATGATTTGTATGCCATGTTTTACTGATCAAATGGTGAATGCAAGATTTGCAAGTGATGGTTGGAAGGTAGGGTTACAGTTAGAGAATGGGATGGAGAGAGGTGAGATTGAAAGAACAATTAGAAAGCTAGTGGTGGAAAAAGAAGGGGAAGAGATCAGAGAAAGAGCCTTGAAGCTAAAGGAGAAAGCTAATCTTTGCTTCAAACAAGGTGGCTCGTCGTACCAATCCTTGGATGGCTTGGTTAAACACATTTTATCGTTAGAATCAGTTGTCTTTCAATCTCAGAGTCATTAATGGAGAGAATTTATCTTGTAACTGGTTCAATGTCATTTTGTATCACATGATGAGAAAAATAAATAAATAAAAAGAGATAAAATCAAGAATAACTAGAATCTCCGCAAGGAAACCCTGACTCGGCCTTCGGAGTTGTATGCTAAAAATCAAAGTACACATAACAAACGGATGAACAAACAGATTACAAAACTAGAATATTATGGAAAACGAAAGAATACTCCAAATTCGCCGAAATGGTTACATAACTCGAATGGACAACATTCTGAGTGACTTGTTATTGTATGGGGTTACAAAATATGATATATATATATATATATATATATATATATATATATATATATAATATAACCCTAATACTAATGGGTTAGGCCCAAAAAACCAACCATTAAAATAAATCGAATTACTAATATTTTCCAACACCCCCGTTAAACTCAAAACGATACACAACATGAGTTCGCCAACAAACAGATATGGATGCAAATTCCATTATGCTAACTTCATATGCTAATTCTCATACGAAAGCCAGTGCAACTACAAGATTCCGACGCCAATACCAATGCAAGATTCCGACGTCAATGCTAGTGCAAAATTCTAATGCCAGTACCAGTGCAAGTGCAAGTATCATTGCCAATTCCAATACCAATACTAGTGCAAACTTCCCTATAGCCAAGTGCGAACTACCGAACAAAAGAAAACGTTTATTCACCATGTACAGAACGTAGTGATCAACAATCCACATTCGAACAATCATTGTGTTAGAAAAGCAACAACAAACTTCAAACAATTCAAGCAAACGAGCAACCAAATCATTCCAACAAACTAACAGCCCGTGTGCGGGCCTTAAAGACTTCAAAAAAACGCCAACCTTGTCTCCTTGCCGGTGTGGGTCTCAAAACCTAAAAAACAAACAACTATTTTTGTATTTTCATTTTGTCTTTTTCCTCCTTTCAGTTGAATAGTATACCAGCAAAACACTGTTTATTGATTTTTAAACTAACTAATACAAGCACTACTATATATAGTGAAAACTAAAGCAAAATCCTAATCCTTAAAGGATATAGAAAACCATAAACAAAAATAAACTAATAACTAATTTTCCAACACCCCCCGTCAAACTCATGGTGGTACACGTCATGAGTTTGCCAATAAGCAGATGCGGATGCAAGCTCCGTTAGGCGGACAAGACACGACAAGCTCCGTTAGGCGGACACGACAAGGCAAGACAAGCGAGCAAATAAGTGAACGAACAAACAAGCATGCGAGCAACGAACAACCAAGTAAGCAATTTCCATACTACCAACTCCAATCCTTGCGGGCATCTTCTTCAATCGTCGAAGAAGCGGGTGGATGCAATTCAACAAATGCGGCCTTAGGTGGTGGTTTTTTTAACCTTTTCCGAGCTATCCAAGGACATTGGTTTTTCCAATGCCCTTGTTCTTTGCAGTAGCTACATTGATTATGAGCAATATTTTTACCATGCTGCTGGTTTTGAGGTCTAAATGACGTTGCCAAAGCCGATGGGTTCACCAAAGAAAGACTATGTGATTGTACCCGAACTTCTTCGGCTTGCAATTCATGAAGCACAGAATCAACGGAAGGAAGTGGAGTGCGGTGTAGGATAGAGCTACAGAGAGTCTCAAACTCACTTCGAATAGGCATTAGAAAATGAACAAGGCGTTGTTCTTCTCTATGTTTACAATAGAGCTCAACATTGCCAAGTCCGTCAGGTTCTGTCAGTGCAAGCTGGTCCCAAAGACAGGTCATGTCATTATAAAAATCTTGGATACTTTTATCACTTTGCTGGTTGGCACGAATCTCCATCTCTAACTGATAACGCTTAGCAAAATTTGACTTGGTATACAACTTTGCTAAGTGATCCCAAACCTCTTTAGATGTTGAGAACTTAGCAAGTTGCATTCCAATCTTCAAATCAACAGAGACGTTAATCCAAGTAATAATCTTTGAATTGTTCATCTCCCAAATAGCAAGCAGGTCAACATGTTTTTCATCTTTGGGGTTATTCGGAGCGGAAACCGTTCCAGATACATAGCCCCACAAACCTTTTCCAATCAAGAAATTCTTCATGACATATGCCCAATACACATAATTATTACCATTCAATCTCACACCAATCGCTTGCAGTGAGTCATCCTTAGTTGTCATATTCCGTGAACCAAAAAAAAAAACAAAGACAAGGTTCACAATATTGACAATAGTTTGGTGTAGGTTGTAGACTAATGTAAGCAAATCTGATTTTGGGTAGCAGGTTACGGGTTGGGTTCATGGTGGAGTAGCGGAAGATGGTGGTAGGGTGAAAGTTGGTCGTTCAAGCAGCAGCGATAGCGGACGATGCGAGACAAACGAATCAAATTGAACAAACAAGCTATCAGATGAACAAATAATCTACGAGACAGGTCCTCACGAACCTGCTCTTGATACCAAGTTGAATAGTATACCGGCAAAACACTGTTTATTGATTTTTAAACTAACTAATACAAGCACTACTATATATAGTGAAAACTAAAGCAAAATACTAATCCTTAAAGGATATAGAAAACTCTAATAAGCCCTAAATCCCAACCCTTAAAGGATATAGAAAATTCTAATATCATTGTCCCACAAGAAAACCATAAACAAAAATAAACTAATAACTAATTTTCCAACACTTTCTCCCTCCCCTTCCTCCTCCTTTTTTTTTCTTTGAGAAATGTAAAAGAGACTAAATGTGTAGATTAAATTTTGTAAATTAAGTGACATGAAAGTTGATGATTGGACTATTACTTAAGTATTAATTAACGTATTTATTTCTTATTGGTGGGTAACACATCATTTAGTTTGCAAGTTTAATCCCTAACATTACTCTTTTTCTTTTTTCTTTTTTTTTCTTTCCTCCTTTTTCCCCCCCCCCCTTTTTTTTTTTTTCCTTTCGTTGCCTTTTCTTTTCCGTTTACAAGTGCAGCATCAAAGCAACTCCAGTGCAAAACGAGCGGGGTGCAAAGGGTGCAGATGTAGTGCGGGAAATAGTGTGGTGATGTAGTTGGTGAAGTGCATATCAGAGCGGCGACGATGCGGAAGTTCATCAGATTGCAATGGTGGTAGAACGAATTTGGGTACAAGCAGACGGAGAGAGTGCAGAGGGTGAGGACAAACTCGATCCGAGTTTGTGGTTCTTGGGTTGAGCAGCAGTGGTGGTGGGGCAGCGAATGCAGGCGACAGGCAAATTGAAACAAAAGAAGCAGATTAAATCTCGAAGGATTAAAACCACGCTGACACCAAATTGAAAATTTGAGTAGACATAACTAACAGACAAATAAACGACTACAAAGCTAGGATGTTATTGAAAATGAAAAAATACTACAAATTCGTTGAGACAGTTATATAAAAAACTAACATAAATCTAATAGACAAGGAAACGAAACTTTAATGCTAAAATGATAAGTCCAATAAAAAAACATTAAAATACCTAAAACTAATATTTTCCAACAACATTTACATAAATTAGTGCAACATGTACTACAAATTGGTCCGCTTCAAATTAGAACTAGCAAAGCATGTGCATCGTTAAAGTTAACATTGACCCTGCCTCAGTATAACGATTACCAAGAATAGTTCAAAGTATGGTATCTTTTTTGGTTTTGTTTTTTGGTGAACACAAATTTTATAAACAAAACATGTGCAAAATGCAAAGTATCAACAAAAGCAACAACGAACACGCTCAAGCCAATAAATAAAGCAACCCATAGCACTTAAACTAAGCTGATTACATAAAATAATTGACTTTTTCTAATATACATCATCATACATTTTACTAAAAAACAAAAACAAAGAAAAATTTTTTTAGCTAAGTGAACATTCATACGAGTACTTGAGACACCAACTTTATAAATATTAATTGATGTGACAATATTCAATTATTTCTTGTCTAGTCGCACTATAAAATTATTTAGTCTTACATAAGAAATTTTTGCATCAATTGACTGAACAATGCGATGTGATATTAGGTTGGTGTCGCTTAATTATTAATATTACAAATTTTACGGTTTATTTTGTCACAATTTGACTCAGTTTAGCGGTTTTACGATTTGTATGCCCACTTCTAAGTATAATAAGCACGTTGGTAAAGAAAAGCAAAAGCCTAATAAACACACTCTCTCTAATATAGGAACAAAGGGCTAGAGAGATTTATAAAATTAGTGCAAAATGTCAAATTTGATATCACACGTGATCTATGAATTTAAACCCTCTCACTTGTATATAATTTGAAAGCAATTCTACTTTCGATTTAAGTCGAAAGCAGTGTTGTAGGGACAAATATATTATATGAGAGATGATTTAACAGACTATTTTTCGCCCTTTGACTCTCTCTCTCTCTCTCTCTCTCTCTGACAATCAAATTGAATAAATCAAGCAAATATATGTTTGACATAATCAAACAATGGTGTGTAGAGAAAAAAAAAAAGGGTGTGTATCTTTTGTTTTTTACAAAATAGAATAATCTGAACTACTACAGAGAGAGGAAATCGAACACGAGACCTCAAATGCAAGAACAATAATGCTTTTAACAAACTAAACTACACAATACTTGAGTACTCGCCAGAAAGTACCCAAAATACTTACCCTTTGAAGTGGCCCAATGTAAGTATGACACTTGCTAAAGCTTAAGTTTTATAAATCTTGTACCCAAACAAAGCCAATGTTCTAAAAATCGGCCTCGGCAGCTACTTAGGCGCACGGTGGTGAGATTCCGTGGCGATTTTGGGCAAAACGTCAACAAAATAGAGGAGGGTTTAGGCGGTACTAGGTGGTGCAAGGCGGAACCAGAAACTCTGCAAACCCAGAAACCCAAAAGCTTTGTGCAAACCCAGAAACACAGAAGCTGTGCGCAAACCCAAAAGCTCTCATCTCAGACTTGAAACCCAGAAGCTCTGTGCATCCTACAAACCCAAAAGCTTCGTACTCCCCATTCATCGATCGCCAGATCAAAAAAGAGACTCAACAATTTATGAAGCTGAAACAGAGAGACCCAGATAAAAAGATTCAAAACCCAACAATAAAAAACTCAGATAACGATAATTTCGAACCCAATTTTACAAATTTACATAAAAGAAAAGGGGAATTTTCCTGAGAAAATACTTTTTTTTCTTCTCAAAACCCAGATCTCAGATTCGATATTTACGAAAAGAACTAATGCACTGCAATTTTTTGTGGGGCTAGACTATAAGTAGCAGGGTAGAAAAGTCAAAGAAGCAGTTTTTTTAATTTCAAAGAAGCAGTTTTTTTACTTTCTATTTTTTCTACTTTTTCTATTTTTGTTTTAGTATATAGAAGTGAATATGTGATGATATTTAGGCTTTAAGCTGATGGGCCCATATTAAAGCTCATATTTGATGTACTATTATGCTTTGCATGCTTGCATGCAATCTATGTGTCTTATTTTCCCCAATAAACTCAATAGGGTCACTACACTTTACTTACATTTTCTCAATACATTACAACTACAAGTATAAGTTTTTTAAGTGTAATAGACACTTATTGATATGATATTTTATAAATTACTTAAATCCGTCTAGCCTGTCTCGGCCCCGTCTGGCCGCCTAGACGATAAGTTACAGTTCATCGTCCGACTAGCGCCTAGTGTCTTTTAGAACCTTGAACAAAGCTAATGACTCATCCAAACATCCCCATCTTCCTCCCCAGGACCCCAGCGATTTTGTTTTCTGACCATGGCTTGAAGATCGTGATTATGACCACAAACAACATCAGATTTGAGTAAATCAAGGGCGTTCTTCGGGGGGCTGCAAAAAGATAAGATCGGCGGGCAACGACAACTACATTGCGGGAGGTTGTCGATTCGCAGTTGCCGGAGAAATTAGAATCGGAGGTGGTCGCCGGAGAAATTAGAATCGGAGGTGGTCGCAGGAAAATAAAAGGAATTAGGGTTGTGGTAGTCGGAGAGAAACGGTCAGAGTGGACAGGGAAGAGAGGGGTTGACAGTGATGAAGAAGAAGGGTGTTTGTGTGTGAGCATATCTGATGTTTGGGACATGACAGGTGTAAAAATTTAATTGGGCACTTCAAAGAGTCATTTTTTTGTACTCCCGGTGAATATCCAAGTATGGTGATGCTAGAGAAACTAAATTTGTAGACTGAATTTTGTAAACTAAATGACATTAGTTTGTTGATGATTAATTTATTACTTAAACGTTGATAAACATGCTTATTCCTATTGGTGACACATAATTTAGTTTACAAATTTAGTCTCCCTAGTATTATCTTTTTCTAAGAGAGTTCTCCTCATAATATTAAATATTGAGTACTACTAAACCTATCCCATTATCCTATTTCCCCACCCACCTTTTAATAAAAATGTTAATGACATATACATCCTTTTATAAGAAGACTTTTAGACCCCTATTTATATATGGCTAGCTGACATGTACATGCCGCACCACCATCACCTACCATAACCATTTCAATGGAGAAACTTATGGACACCCACGGTCATCCACATAGATTGGCACCAAAATATTATTGGCTTTTAGGGCTTAGGTTGGATGAGATTCATTGAAAACCTAGATGAGGATGGGGTTGGGGGCCGGCTAGAGAAATGATTATGGGTTGGCTATTTAGTTGGAGAAGGATTTGGTTATGGCATGGAAGGGGGGACAGGTTTCAATGGGTTAGTGGTCTGAGGCATCGTATATGGTGAATGCCCTATCAAAATTTGCAGGCGTAGATGAGGGAAGCTTCAGACAATAGTTTATCATTTCATGGGTTTTGGTGGCTGGGTTTTTGAGTGGATGAGAGGCAAGGATCAGGAGAGAGTATGGTGGTGGGTAGGGGAGACATATATTGATTGTTGAGAGTGTGAAGTTTCAGATTCTCATTAAACGTTAGGTAAACTTTACAAGGCTTTATACACCGAGAGGTCTACAGAATATAGGGGTTCTGTAGCAGCTATACAATTAAATGATAACAACTCATCATAATTGCCTTGTGATGAAATCGCATCCTGACTACCCTTGTCTACACTCTCCCGCAAACTTGACGCCGGAGAAGGGACAAGTTTGGAACACAAGGACTGAAAACGCGTCTTCGACAAGCCTTTCGTAAAAAGATTAGATAGTTGTGAAACGGAAGGAACAAAGTGAACACGGTGAGTCCCTAAAGCAACACGTTCCCGGACGAAATGATAATCCAAATCAACGTGCTTCGTGCAAGCGTGAAAGACCGGATTAACAACCATATATGTGGCACTCAAATTGTCACAATGCATCAGTACTAGCTCAAAGACTGGTACACGAAGCTCATGCAAAAGACCCATTATCCAAATAGAATCAGCACATGCAAAGGCAAGAGCCCAATACTATGCTTTAGCACTAGATCGAGAAACCGTCCATTGTTTCTTAGCACACCAAGAAATCAGATTGTCACCAACGAAAATACAAAGGCCAGTGGTGGAACGACGCGTGTCAGGGCACCCTGCCCAATCCGCATCATAATAAACAATGAGACAAAACGGTTGTGAAGATGAAGTTAAGCGAAGTCCCATACCCAAGATGCCCTTAAGATAACGCAATATTCGCTTAACTGCCTCCATATGAGCAGTAGTAGAATGACCCATAAACTGAGAAACATTATGTACAACAAAGGAAATATCTAACTGAGGTAACGTAAGATAATGCAAAGAACCCACAAGCTACCTATAAAGAGATGTATCTGATAAGGGAGCACCGGTGTGCGCAGAAAGTTGAGTCTTCTACAAGTGTGGAACAAGGTTTACACTCTAATAAGTCACCACATTTTAATAACTCTAAAGTATAATTGTTCTAAGACAATTGAATGCCAGTGGATAAATAAGATACCTCTATGCCAAGGAAATAATGCAACTTGCCGAGATCCTTTAGTTCAAACTCAGTGCTCAAAGTGTTTGGATAAAGGATTAAATCAAGGAAGAGGAATTACCTGTCAAAACGATATCATCCACATATAGAAGAAAAACAAGGTTAGTGGAGCCATGATGATATGTAAACATCGAACTATTTGCCCGACTTTGAACAAAACCTACCTGAATGAGAAAGGTGTTTAGATGTTGAAACCAAGATCGCAAAGCTTGTTTAAGACTGTAAATGGTTTTTCGAAGCTTACAAACATAATTGAGACGATTGGGATTAACAAATCCAGGTGGTTGGGTCATATAAACCTCTTCCATAAATGAACCATGGAGAAATGTGTTCTTCACATCAAGTTGATGTATCGGCCAACCAAAAGACACGGCAAGGCTGAGCACAGTTCGAATTGTAGTATGCTTCACAACGGGACTAAAGGTTTTTGTGTAATCAATCCCAGGTTATTGATGGAAACCCTTGGCGACAAGACGCGCCTTATAACGCTCTATCGATCCATCAGAATGACGCTTTATTTTGAACACCCATTTACATCCGACAGTGTTAGCATAAGGAACATGAGGAATTAAAGTCCATGTACCTTGTTTGAGCAACGCATTGAACTCATCCAACAAAACCTGGCGCCACTTAGGAGACCGTAAGGCCTGTGTAAAACAAGTGGGCTCCACATCAGATTCAACAAAAGCAATCATCGTAAAGGGAATATGATGACGACTAGCAAAGTAGACCTTGGTTTTAGGTTTAAAAATTCCAGACTTGGACAATGTATGAGGTCCTGAGGAAATAGCAGGAGCCACACCACTAGCTGGCAACATAGATGCATATGGATGTGATTGTTGTTGCTGAGTTGCAGGAGGAACTGATGTGAAGACAGTGGCAAACATGTTGACAACGGCTAGTTCCATATTTTGAGGCATAGTCGTGGGTTGCATTGAGGAGTCTACAACATGCATTGATGAAGCAGTTAAGGACCTAACGTTGGCAGGTTGTAAAGGTGACAACACATTTGTTTGTGTTGCAGGCGACATGGGTGACATGGCATTGTTGTGCTAAAGTCTGGCAGGTACGAGGACAATAGGAACAAATACCAAGTCTGATTGTTGCACGGAAGACGATGCCATCGAATAGTGGAATGAGAAATCATCCTTATTGAACGTAACATGAACGTCAAGTTGGGGAATAGAAGCAACGATAGCCTTTATATTGGTCACTGCAGCCAAGAAAAACACATGACAAGGATCTAGGTTGTGGTTTGTTAGTTGTATAATCACCAAGATATAGAAAACAAGCACACCCAAACGTGCACAAAGCCATATAATCAGGAGCTCGGCCAAATAAAATTTGAAACGGAGAAGACCACTTAAGAACAAGAGTGAGTAGCTGATTAATTATATAAATAGCGGTGCAAATTGCCTCAGCCCAAAATTTATGCGGAAGATTGGCAGCAAGTAACATGGTGCGTCCCATTTCAGAGATATGACAGTGTTTACATTCTGCAAGTCCATTTTGCTGCGGGGTATGTAGACAAGAAAATATGTGGTGAATCCCCTTATGCGCACACAATTAACGAAAAGAAAAATTATCATACTCTTTACCCCATCACTTTGGAGTATTTTAACCATTGTAGAAAACTAATTATAAATGAAAGTTATAAATTGTTCAAGTGATTAAAGACCTCAGACTTCTTACGCAAGGGATAAATCCTTGTGTATCATGTGTAATCATTCGTAAACAAGACATAGTAACGAAAACCTGACACCGACACAATAATAGACATCCAAATATCAGAATGCATTAATTCAAAAGGAAACATATCATAGTGTTCTGAAAGCGTAAATGTTAGGCAATGGGATTTAGCCAATGCACAGTGATTACAAAAATCTTTAGTGGAGACAGTAAAAGATGAGCCTAATACATCACTAGATGCTAACACACTAAAGACTTGATGGGAGGGATGCCCAAGATGACGATGCCAGAGTGAGGGTGATGCAAAAATGGAAACAAAAGCATGTTTGGCAGTAGAACCATTCCTTGAAGCAAGACCAAGCTTAATGGGATAGAGACCATCCTCACATAGGCCCTAAAAAGGAACAACACCCGTCTTTAAGTCACATACAGCAAAACCCCACGGAAAGAACGTCAAACTAACAAGATTATCACGTGTAAACTTAGCAACCGACAATAAATTTTTTCGAATTGCTAGAACGTACAAAACTTGGGATAACCGAAAAATGAACGACCTAGACTTAAAAGAAATATTACAAGTGTGCGTAATATGGAGGGTCTCACCATTACCTACAACAACTTTGTCATTAGAACCATACCCCATAACCGAAGTAATGGAGCGAGAATCACTTGTCATATGGTGAGTAGCACCAGTGTCCGGATACCATGTAGGATCAAAGGGAGAAGCAATGTGCGTGCTTGTGAAAGCTCGAGAGATGTCGTCATCAGAACGAGTCACTCGAGGACACAACGCAACAATATGACTAAATTGATTACATGCCTAACATTGAGGGCCACGAGTAGCAAGACCTAGTCCAAGGATGCCAGGTCGTTGTTGTGCAGTATGATGACCATATCGGCCAACACCACCATTCATATTAGAACGACCACCACCATAAGTACGAGGATGCCGATTGCCACTTGAAGTGCCATGATGGCTGGAGGGCAGCATGTCCCTGAGAGAAATTACCACCATAATTATGTGGGGAGTAGAAAGCGGAGGGAGCCGAAGCAGCTTGAGTCATATAGCATGTTTAGATTCATAAACCAGAAGACGAGCATGCAAATCGTTGAATGACGGTAGATGAGGAAAGTTGGTCAGCGCCAAGACAAGAATCTCATATTCAGGCCCCAAGCCATTAAGTACATAAGCCACCAAATCATCATTATGAACAGGTTAGCCAATATAAGCCAATTGGTTTGCCAAATGTTTGGCAAGACCCAGATATTCCGAAATTTTTTTAGTACATTTATGAAGAAACAACAACTAAAATCGAGTATGGGTAGAGTTGGAGAGGGATTGTTGAGGAAAATTTTGACGAAAATGCTCCAAAATCTCACGAGAAGTAGACAACTCCACAATCAAAGAGAGAATAGGCTCTGTAAGCGTAGCACGCAACATGCTGACAAGTGTTTGATCAGTCTGGTACCACACCAGGTAATCGGGGTTGGGAACGCTATTAGTCACAGAAGGCACCGATATAGAGGAGTCAGAATCAGCTGAGGCATTTGGTGAAGCTGTAGGAGTGGTGGTGGTGATAAAGGGATGAGGGCAAATGTGGGTTCCATCTACAAAACGCCAAAAATTTTGGCCAATAGAAAATGACTTAACTTGACTTTCCCAAGGTAAGTAATTAGACTCAGAAAGTTTGACAGAAACTAGTGTAGAGATATTAAGGATTGGAGATGTAGGAGAAGAAGTTGCGGAAGCCATGGAAGAAAAAAAGGAGATCAGAGGCTCAATACCAAGTTTCAGATTCTCATTAAACATTAGGTAAACTTTACAAGGCTTTATACACCAAGAGGTCTTGTGAGAACCCGTATTCCATAATTATATTATAAGTTGTCCTATATATATATGTGTGTGTGTGTGTGTGTGTGTGTGAACTAGAGTTGTATGTTGATCAACACGTGATGACCAAAGGACATGTGTCTCTATAACTCATGAATTTTAAGCAAGATCTGTTAGATACTAAGGTGAGTCACCACTCTATTGCTTGAGGTGTCGGATTTTTAAGAAAAACCTAGGGCTAGCTGTCATGCGTTGCACTTCCAACCAATTAAATGGCTTAATCTTTGCCGTCTTCTCCTAGTATAAATAGGAGCAAAGGCTCCATTCTTTTGAAACCACAGAAGCATGCAATGCATGCATTACGTAGGGGTGATGTACATATAGTATATATCTATGTATACATATGTATGTACGTGTGTGTGTGTGTGTATTATATATGTATAGAGAGAGATAGCGAGCTAGGGTTAGAGAGTTTGAGGTGTGTGGAGATGTTAGTTGGGTTGTCTTGCCAAAGCTTGGATTATCAAGGTGAGTGGTTTATGTAATGTGTTTCAAAATATTCTTATTTTCTTATAAATGAAAATCACAAACTATTGTGGGTTTTATCTATTTATAAATCTCTATCTATTTTAGGTCAAGCATGTTGGATTTGTTGAAATGCTTTTGGAATTATTAATATGGTGATGTGTGGATTATTTGGATATGTTCATGGAGCATGAGAACTTTAGTGTTGCATTAATTCGAGGATAAATGTAAATTGCACACGGGGACTTTAGGGCAGAATGGCCAGTAGGGGTCACGTGGTGTGTTACAATTTATGAAGGATATAATGAACACGTAAAGGGATGATGTGATATGGAATTACGTGGTTAAAACTTTGATATTATTATTCTATTTTATAGTGTGATTAAAATGGCAAGCTTGACTGGCATATTATATATTCTACTCACTGAGCGACGGTGATTGTTGCTCACCCCTCACCTATTAATTTACAGATGAGCTATTTGGCAAGATAAGTGTTATTTGGCAAGACAGGTGTTGGAAGAGCTGAGGTTGATATTGAGGAGAAGTTTAAGGATTTTAATTTATTATTTTTGTACACCCTGTAAGGATTTTGAAGTTATATTTAATAAGAGGAGTTTATATTTTCCAACCCGTGTCAATTTCTTTTTATTTATTTTTACTTTTACTCGCGTTTCGGGCGCGAGGTCTTATTTTTCCACCGACCCCGGGTCTGGGGCGTGACAGGTCTATAAAATATAAGGGTCATGTAGCAGCTATACAATTAAATGCAAATTACAATTAAATGATAACAGCTCATCCTAATTTCCTTTGCGATGAAACCGCATCCTGACTACCCCTGTCTACAAAGAAGTGGTGGTGGGTGGGCGGACGGCTTAGGCCTTCAGCCATCGCTGTGACTATGGTGCTGCGATCAAGGATAGGATAGATAAAAAAAACATATTAAAAATAAATTTAACTATATTTAGGAATAATAGTGTTAGAATGTGGGTGGAGAAATAAGACAATAGGGTGGATCGAGCAACAATCTAAATATATTTTTTTAACAGTTTAAAGTCCTATTTTACCCTCATAAAACTAACAACACAGGGTGGATCGACTACCCCTCTCTTGTTGAAATTGAACCATATGCAATTACATAAAATGTTGAACCTTTTGTCGCTTCATGCATCTCTGTCTCTCTCCCACTAGTACAAAAAACACTTTGCGCGACGCATGTCCTTCGTCGAGCAAAGTCAAAAAACGTCGCGCAAAACTTTGCCCAACGAACCTTCGTCGTGCAAAAACCGTCGCGGCAAGGCAGTGACAGAAGGCTTTACGTGACGAAGGGGTTACATGCGTCACACAAAGCCACTTTGCACGACGTATCCTACGTCGCTCAAAGTGACTTTGCGCGACGCAGCCTACGTCGAGCAAAGTGGCTTTGCACGACGCATGTAACCCCTTCGTCGCACAAAGTGGCTTTTGCATGACGCATCCTACGTCTCGCAAAAGGACTTTGCGCGACGCAACCTACGTCGCGCAAAGCCACTTTGCGCGACGCATGTCGCGCAAAGTGAATTAGATCGCTTTTTGGTTTTGGTCAAAAATATTATTTTCTTAATTTTTTAATAATATTGTAATTAAATTCTAAACAATAATTAACTAACCCATGAAAAGTATTTAATTATAAAATATATGAAAATGTACATACAAGATGTCCGAATAAAAAAGAAAAAACTACAAATAGTCTTCTAGGTGAAGTGGCTACTGGGTATCGGCAGGGTGAAGTAGCTCGAAGGTCGAAGGTGTAGTAGCAAGATCAGGTACTGGTAGCGAGATTTGGAGGCCGGTCATCTGTATGGCTCGTACCAGACCTCTCATATGCCCGGCATAGGCCTGCAGTTGCTCGCCCTGGGCCCTTATCTATTCCCTCATCTGCTTGCCCTGGACCTCATGCTAACCCTTTAAGGTTGTCACTTCCTCCTTCAATGAATCGACCTCTGCGGTGATCTGACGGAAACATCTAAGTAATCAATTGATTCAATGATCTGAAGGAAACAATATGTGGTAGGTAGCAGTTAATTGAAGAGAAAACATCTAAGTAACCAATTGCTTTAGTGAATCTTCTATAATATGGTTGCACTTATAAGAACTTTGATATAGTTAAGTCTAATCAAACTATTATAAGTAATCAAATTCAAGTCTTATTTTCGGTGATCTAGTTATGTAGTTAAGAACTTTGATATCAGGCAAAGTAGGAAACCCATTAATCCATTTAAAAAGCAGAACTTAAATTACTGATATGGTTAAACTAATCAAACTATTATAAAAATTAAAACAGAATAAGAAATGGAAATTCAAACTTTGATATCTATTATCTAGATGCAGAGATAGACGGAGTTGGACGGAGTTGGAGATGGAGATAGCTTTGACCAAAGTTTTGCTGAGAGTTAGACGGAGTTGGAGATAGCTTTGACCAAAGTTTTGCATTTGAAGCCCAATACCCTGAGCGATGGCAATAAACCAAATTAAAGCCACTAAGACATGAAGACCTAACCCAAATCTTCTTCTCTTTGACCAATGAATAAAAATGGTAACAACATTACTTTTACATTGGCAGCCAATGAATCATAACTTACCTTACATTTAAAGTTATTGAATTAAACAGTAAGCTCTATTTTATTTAAAAAGCCTATAGGGCGTGTTCGCTTGGGTTAGTTCTAGTTCAAGCCCTCATTTTAACAAGGTCAAAATAAGGAGACTAGGTGAGGCACTAGTCCCACTTAGTGAGATTGCTAAATAGCACCTTGTTTGATACAACTTAGACTAACTCATACTAGCTCAATCCAGCAAAGTAATGCGGTGTAACAAACATAGCCATAAATGTAATTGGTTTTCTCAAATCATCTTAAACACAAAATACTGAATGTACAATTACAAGGGTTGTCGTACCTATGGACTCCTGCAGATGGGTAAGAATGACTTGCAGCATGACGAGCTCTTTCAAAGGCCAAATGAGGTGAATGCAGCTGCCCTGGAGCTTCAGGCCCCCTATGTTGAAATAAAAATCAATAAGTTTTTAATACATAACGAAACCCAAATGCTTAATGGCTATTCAATTACTTTTAGCCATTTTCTTCTACGCACAATCAATATATATAACTAAAACCATTAAGTTATTATCCATTAGCTATTCCTTTAGTCTTCATGTGCTTCCAAATGCAAAGTTATAATCAATCACAAAATCATTAAGCAGGTCAATGTAATTATAAATTTCGAAGCTCGTAACAAAGAAGATTTAGAACTTGATACAAAGCCAACCAAACAAGCAGGGAACAACAAATGCATCTACAAAGTCAACCAAAATACATAAATATAAATAAAATTATTCCAAATCGTGAAAAAAAAAAAAAAAAAGCTAATCAGTTAACAAAAACCTAAATCCATAAAATCACCATATAAACTCCAAAAATCAAAGATCTAGAACAAGCATTCATATGAAAACAAGAAACAGAGCAGAGCAACATAAATTAAAGAGAAGGAGATGCAATAAGCAAAATGTAGCAAATAATTACCAACCAAACTGAGATTAAGCAAATAAAGCTTTGAGAGATTTGTTACGTGTCCCAAACGGTCCGATTGGAGTCTGGACTCTCTCTGCGCCTGCGAAGAAGCTGACTTCTCCAGCAAACCTAGCGTCAAATCTCTGCAAACACATAGATTCCAAATCCAAAACCCTAATTGCGATTATTCGGATCAATTTCTAGGAGGAAAAAAATGGGGAAAGGGAAATTTGTTTGCAGATGGGCGAGAGGGAAGAGCAAGAGACCGAGTGGAATAAGAGCAAAAGGGAAATTTATTTGCAGATGGGCGAGACTCGAGAGGGAAATTTGTTAGTAGGAAAAATAATAATTTGGGAAAATTTAAAAATGGCGCCTATTATTAACAATTGTACCGCCAAAATTTTAACACTTTGCGCGACGGAGGTTTAGATTATGACGTCGCGCAAACATATTTTGCGTGACGCATTTGTTGATACGTCACGCAAAACATCTTTGCGCGACGCAGGTGCACCTACGTCGCGCAAAGTGTTTTTTTTTTTTTTTTTTGCCTTTTGCTTTTCTTTTGCCCTTTTGCTTATAAGTACAAAATAAATAAATTAAAATCTACTTACTAAATATATATACCATTGAACTTGATGGGAAATGTATTGTACGAAATTAGTTTCAACGATCAAACCGTCAAACTTGTTTGTATATACTGTAAGATCACATACGCCAAAAATATCAAAAAACAAACATTCAGAGACTAAGTAACGGGACAAAACTTTTCGACGGTTATAAATGAAAAATCACGATTTAACAGTAGTTTTAACTCCAATTTTGATGATTTTTTAGAGCTACACTCCTTGACCCTATATGAATACAATGAACTAATTCGATCTTCAATTTAAATATTTACACTAGTGGATACCACAAAATCTTATGTTATACTTGATGAAAGTATTAAATAAACTCGAAGTGTTAGTGAATGTATCATTTTGATGGGAAACGCATTGTACGAAACTAGTTTTAACGATCCAACCGTCAAACTTGTTTGTATATGCTTCGAGATCGCGTACGCCAAAAGTGGAAAAAAAAAACATTCAAAGATCAAGTAACGGGACAAAACTTTTCGACGGTTATAAACGAAAAATCACGATTTAACGGTAGTTTTAACTCCGATTTTGATGATTTTTTAGAGCTACACTCCTTGACCCTATATGAATACAATGAACTAATTCGATCTTCAATTTAAAATATTTTCACTAGTGGATACCCCAAAATCTTATGTTATACTTGATGAAAATATTAAATAAACTCTAAATGTTAGTGAATGTATCGTTTTGATGGGAAACGCATTGTACGAAACTAGTTTCAACGATGCAACCGTCAAACTTGTTTGTATATGCTTCGAGATCTCGTACACCAAAAATGGCAAAAAACAAACATTCAGAGATCAAGTAACGGGACAAAACTTTTCGACGGTTATAAACGAAAAAGCACGATTTAACGGTAGTTTTAATTCCGATTTTGTTGATTTTTTAAAGATACACTCTTTAACCCTATATGAATACAATGAACCAATTTGATCGTCAATTTAAAACATTTACACAAGTAGATACCACAAGAAAAGCAAAGGGAGAAAAAAAAAACACTTTGCGCGACGTAGGTGCACCTGCGTCGCGCAAAACAGCTTTGCGCGACGCCACCTACGTCGCGCAAAGTGTTTTTTTTTTATTTTTTTATTTTTTCCTTTTGCTTTTCGTTTGCCCTTTTGCTTATAAGTACAAAATAAATAAATTAAAATCTACTTACTAAATATATATACCATTGAACTTGATGGGAAATGTATTGTACGATTAGTTTCAACGATCAAACTGTCAAACTTGTTTGTACATACTTTGAGATAACATACACCAAAAATATCAAAAAACAAACATTCAGAGATCAAGTAATGGGACAAAACTTTTCGACGGTTATAAACGAAAAATCACGTTTTAATGGTAGTTTTAACTCCGATTTTGATGATTTTTTAGAGCTACACTCCTTGACCCTATATGAATACAATGAACTAATTCGATCTTCAATTTAAATATTTACACTAGTGGATACCACAAAATCTTATGTTATACTTGATGAAAGTATTAAATAAACTCTAAGTGTTAGTGAATGTATCATTTTGATGGGAAACGCATTGTACGAAACTAGTTTCAACGATCCAAACGTCAAACTTGTTTGTATATGCTTCGAGATCACGTACACCAAAAATGGAAAAAAACAAACATTCAGAGATCAAGTAACGGGACAAAACTTTTCGACGGTTATAAACGAAAAAGCACGATTTAACGGTAGTTTTAACTCCGATTTTGATGATTTTTTAGAGCTACACTCATTGACCCTATATGAATACAATGAACTAATTCTATCTTCAATTTAAAATATTTACACTAGTGGATACCACAAAATCTTATGTTATACTTGATGAAAGTATTAATTAAACTCTGAGTGTTAGTGAATGTATCGTTTTGATGGGAAACACATTGTACGAAACTAGTTTCAACGATCCAACCGTCAAACTTGTTTGTATATGCTTCAAGATCGTGTACGCCAAAAATGGCAAAAAACAAACATTCAGAGATCAAGTAACGGGACAAAAAATTTCGACGGTTATAAACGAAAAAGCACGATTTAACGGTCTTTTTAACTCCGATTTTGTTGATTTTTTAGAGCTACACTCATTGACCCTATATGAATACAACAAAATGATTTGATCGTCAATTTAAAATATTTACACAAGTGGATACCACAAAATCTAATATTTAGAGCTGTAAACTGGCTTCTTCTCTAAATCTCTAACATTCTAGTTTCCTCCTCCCAATTTGGTGAGAAATGAAATCTATCCATTTTTTAGCACACATCAATCTATCCCTAAATTAGATCAAGTTAACTAAGCAATTTGCAGTTTCTTAGCATTTGTTTCCCTAAACCTATCAAAATCCTTCATACTCTTAGTTATTCATTCTACTCATTCAATTGTTCAAAACCAAAACTCAACTTGTTAACAATAAGCATTGACAAAGATAATTAAAGAAAAACATAAATACACAAAAATAAAAAAATCCAAACATAAATGTAATCAATAAATAGTTAATTAATTAATCAAATAAATACAAACCTGAAGGTGAAGACGGTGAGGGTTGAGAGAGATAAAGAGTCTGAAAGAGAGTGAAAGAGAGAGGTTGAGTGTGAAGAAAAAGGCCCTTGTGTGTGGTTATTTTAGAGGAAAAAGTCGCCGACTTTGCGCGACGCCACCTACGGCGCGAAGTAGGGAAAAAAAGCTTGGTTTTGCTTCAAAATCTTGTGTGACGCAGCCAACGTCGCGCAAAACAGCTTTGCGCGACGCATGCCTTCGTCGCGCAAAGTGCTGTCGCGAAAAATAGCTTTGCGCGACGTTTTGTGTTTAGCGTCGCGCAAACACGAAATTTGCTGCTTCGCGCAAACATGTTTTTGTACTAGTGACTGCAGATACAATCTCATTGCTACTCGCAGTGGTTGGAGGGAATTACTTGCCAATCGGTTATTTTGAAATAAGCTAAAATATATATTGGCAGTTGAAACTATTTCAAATTGGTATTTGGGTTGGAGTTTGAATCCATGAATATCATGGTATACGGTGAGTGGTGTTGGTGGTGGGGAGGAGTGCTGGGGTTGTCTAAGGCTTTCCTTTTCTTGTACTTTTTGGCAAGGTTCTAAAAGACGCTAGGCGCTAGTCAGGCGGCGGGTTAGGGCCTAGCGCCTAGGCGCCTAGGCGGGGTCTAGGCGGGCAACGGTTATGGCGGGCGGGTAACCGCGGTTATTTACTCATAACTGTTTATGCTCATACTCGCATAACCGTTTACCCGTTGGGTAATTGCCTAAACGGTTATACCCATAACCGTTTATAAATGGTTAACCATACTCATAACCGCATACCCATTAAACCATAACCGTTTAATACCCGTTTACCCATTTACCCTTTTTAACCCGTTTATCTTCTTTTTTTTTTACCATTACCCATTTTTCACCCGTCTATATGTTTTTTAACAACTTGAAAATTTAAAAAAAAAATTGTCATAAATTTTTTTTTTGACAATTAAGCACCGTTATAGGTACATTCATCATACATTTCCGTATTTTAATTTTTTAAGTCCTTATACCATTCCAATAATTGAAATAATAGTTTACGGACAATATTTTTAACTGTTACAAATGAAGGTACATATGATATTTGCTAAGTATTATTGGGTTACAAAAATTGTTTATAAGACATTGTGAACACAGAAAATTCCCGAAACGAAAGAGACAAGAACAACGTGCACAAACAAATATTTGTATTTGATGATTTTGGGTTACAATCTCTCTCAATTTGATCCTCTGATTCGATCTCCGTAAGGTGTTGATTTGTCGATGTTTCGTTGATCCAAGGGCCGTCGAGGCTTGATCTTGGATGAACTGGCGGAAGTTTCTTCAAGGGGCCGTGGGCTTTGATCTTTGAAGGTGGATTTGAGCGGATCTTCAAGGAGCCGTTGGGGCTTGATCTTGAGGATGAGTGTTTCTTCAAGGGCCGTTAAGGCTTGATCTTGAATAACGGTGATGAACGAATCTTCAAGGGCTTTTGGGCTTGATCTTGAAGAACAGTGATGAACGGATCTTCAAGGGCTTTTGGGCTTGATCTTGAAGAACGGTTGGATGTGTGGATTTGTCGACGTTGTTGATCCAAAGGGCCGTTGGGGCTTGATCTTGGAAGAACGATGAACGAAGAACGAAGAACACTTTCTTCAAGGGCCGTCAGGGCTTGATCTTGGAAGAACGATGAACACTTTCTTCATGGGCCGTCGGGGCTTGATCTTGAATTGGTGGAAGTTCTTCAAATGGGCCGTCGGGGCTTGATCTTGAAGGTGGATGATTGTTGATCCAAGGGCCGTCGAGGCTTGATCTTGAGGATGAGTGTTTCTTCAAGGGCCGTTAAGGCTTGATCTTGAATAACGGTGATGAACGAATCTTCAAGGGCTTTTGGGCTTGATCTTGAAGAACGATGAACAAAGAATGAAGAAGGTTTTCTTGATTCTTTGGGAACTTGGATGCTTGAGAGCTTCGGAGTTTCAGAGTTTCAGAGCTTCAAGGTGTAATATGAATTGGTTCCCCTAAATGAATGAAATTGGCTTCTATTTATAGAATTTTCCAAGGCCTAATTTTGAATATAATATCCCAGATGAAATAAGTCGTTTCTGCCAGGTGTTGACACGTGTCCTGTTTGATGACTTTCCCGACTCATTTCAATTTTTCGTTTAGACACACGCTACGTATAAAATTTATGTAATACATGAGCGTTGAAACTTTGATTTATCGGTCAACATTTATTTACCGAAATTTCGATGTCTACAAATGCCCCCACTTTAAGGCGCGTCGTATACATGTGCTTGTCACGTGTAGGAGATGCGTTTTGAAGTCCCTTACTGTAGATGTTGATCCAATGACCATCGAGGCTTGATCTTGAATTGGGCTGGAAATTTCTTCAAGGGTCGTCGAGGCTTGATCTTGAAGGTTGAAATTGGACCACAAGGAGCTTCATGTGGTAGATGATCTTTGGCTTTGGTAGTGGACGAATCGGCACGTATTTCGTTGCGCTTGTTGACTTTCCACAGCTTTGATCTTGAACTGGGTTGGAGGATTTTCTGGTTTCCTCCAATTGTTTGACTTTCCACAGGCTTATTCTTGAACTGGGTTTGGAGTTCTGAGCAAGGAAGAGAAGAGTTCCTTGTGCTGGTGATTTGGTGGCATTTGTACGGCAAGACTTTGCTCTTTGGCGAAGGTGCCCTCAAAATGTTGTTAAAGCTTTTCGAGTTCTTCAACTCAGACTCCTTCTTCTCTCTAATTCTTCAACTCGGACTCATTCTGCTGAGTTGATTATGCATGCCGCATTTCCTTATTTGTTCTTCAGGCAGATGTGGCAGCTTCTCGAGTTCTTGGTTTCAACTCAGACTCCTTCTGCTGGGTTGATTGAGTGTGCAGGCAGCATTCTTCTCTGCTTGTTTCTTCTGCACTGCAGGTAGGCACAAGGTAGAGGTGATGGTCTGTTTCTTTGTTCAATCTGTCCAAGTGTCGACCGATTGCTTTCTTTCTCCTTGTCTCGTAGGCAAGAGCAAGGGTAAAGGAAAAGCATGCCATGAGATATCTTTGCCTTTGACTCTGATGATATGAGGTACTTTTGCTTTTGAAGAAGTATCTTTCCACAGGTTTATTCTTGAACTGGGCTGGGGAACTTCTTAGCAAGGAAAAGGAAACTGATCTTGAAGATGAATTAGCACGTTGTCTCCACATGCTTCAAGGTATCATTTTCACTTGCCTTATCTGTTCTCCAGGCAAATGTGGCATCTTCTCTGGAAGCACAAGATGTTGAGATAATGGGTACTTCGAGAGTAGTGCTAGGTAAGCAATCAGGAAGGAGTTCTAGGCAGTCGGTTCTTAGATCGGAAGATTGACACCAAGTGCTGGTTGATTGGTCGTTTTCTCCTTGTCACAAAGACAAGGAAAAGGACAGGGAGAAAGCATGATATGAGATACTCTTGCTTTCAACCTTCGTGATATGAAATACTTTTGCTCTTGATGACTTGTTTGCAGAGGTACCCCAAGGGATGAAGAACACTGAATGACTCGAGCGGCTTCGTTGGGAATGCATTTTCGGAGATGAAGAAAGATTGGGTTTGTCTGCCTTGCTGTGAAGGTTGACATTTAATAGGGATTTCTTCATAACTGGTAGCGACACTATTCTTTTATTCGTGTCGGCAACCGTTGGATGATTAAACAGTATGGCTTCACGTGCTTTCTTCTTCATCAGAAATCTTCGACAAACTGCCCGTGATTTCTGCAAAGCTGAGTCTGCGTGTGACAGGTGCTGACAAGGCTGAAAAAGACTGGCACCTCTTCGATATCTGGAATCCGTGCTTCGACAAACTGCCCGTGATTTCCTCAAAGCTGACTCTGCATGTGACGGATGTTGACACGTCTGAAAAAGACTGGCACCTCTTCGACATCTGGAATCGGCGCTTTGACAAACTGCCCGTGATTTCCTCAAAGCTGACGCTGCATGTGACGGATGTTGACACGTCTGGAAAAAGACTGGCGCTTCTTCGATATCTGGAATCGGCGCCTTCGACAAACTGCCCGTGATTTCCTCAAAGCTGACGCTACATGTGACAGGTGCTAACGAGGCTGAAAAAAAAAACTGGCGCCTCTTCGATATCTGGAATCGGCGCTTGGTTTCTGAGCAGCCCATCTTTTGAGAAAGCAGACGTCTCTTCGATCTCTGAACTAGCCTCTTCAATTTCTGAAGCTCCATCGAGTGCTGATTTTTAAAGAGAGGCACGCATCACATTCCAAAGCACACTTGAATTTTCCGCCTGTAGAAGCTCCCTACCTGCACTTCTAAGAACTTGATTTGTTCAACCTCTTCTTCTTCTTCACACCTTCGAATATGTCTTGCCCTTCTGACCGTCGCCTTAACTTGAATGTCAGGGAAGATAGTGACATATCTTCTCCAACCAACATTTGGCAGCCGTCCTTCGTATCCCCAAATGGTCCTCTTACAGTTGGGGATTCCATGATGATGAATGATACAACCGCTTCGGTGGTGGCCAGAAATCTTCTCACTCCTAGAGACACTAGGATACTTTCCAGGCGGTCCGACGAGCTGGCTGTTCAGGACTCTCTGGCCTACAGCGTCCGATGTGCAGGCTCAGTTTCAAACATGGGCCAACGCCTTCTTGCTCGATCTCATCAGGTTGAGTCGTTGATGGCTGAGGTGGCCAGTCTTCGGCAAGAGGTCAGAGTGCTTAGGCACGAGAATAAAGAGTTGCACATGCTCGCAACTAATTACTCAACAAGCATGAAGAGGAAGCTTGACCAGCTGCAGGAGTCCGAAGTTCGGATTCAGAGTGATCATCAGAGGTTTGTGGCGTTACTCCAGCGGCAACTTCTGCCTTCGTCCTCTGGCGCTTCACCAAATGTTGAAGCTCCGGATAATCAATCTCTGGTGCTTCGTCTTTCTGGAGCTCCGCCGAGTGATGAGGCGCCACCTGATCATCCTGTGTGAAGATCCCCTCCTGTAAATTTGATTTGAACCTTTTTTTTTTTTTTTTTTACGTATGTATAATGCAAATTTATGTAAAATTTCCAGAAAAATAAATAAAATGGACTTCTATTTCTCTCAATGCATTTTTATTTTTTTTATTTTTTTATTTTTTTATTTTATATTTTATTATTATTATTAGTTTTTTTTTAGCTTTCTGTGGTGCTCACACCACCACCACCAACTAGATGATGGCCACCATAATCATACCGCACCATAACCCTTTCTCTTTTTTTTTATTTTTTTTTTATTTTTTATTTTTTATTTTTTATTTTTTATATACAATGCTTTTGGCGCCACGTACATATATAATACATACCCACCATATACACACACCCACCTTTTTTTCTTTTTGCTGGCACATGGTGCCAGATGCACCATCCCTTTATATATACATATTATTATATTATTTATTTTATATTTTATATATATTTTTTTTTCTTTGCACATGGTGCCTGATGCACCTCTTTTTTTTTTTTTTTTTTTCACGTGGTGGCAGCACCACTTTGCTCCACCATCCCCTTTTTTTATTATATATTTTTCTGTATAAATTTAGGTGATGGGTAGAGGAATTTGCATGGAGCGGATGAAGACGACGGAGATGCTGCAGTCGAGGCTTCATGACCGGCTAGTCGTTTGACGGCGGTTATTGAAGTTCTTCGCCGTTGCTGTTTGCCACTGCCACTACACAACCATTGCACCGCCACTGCATTCTTGTTGCCCTGCACCGCCGCCATTGCACAGCGACTACACAACCATTGCACTGCCGTTGCTGTTTTCCTGCGAAGATGAGGACACACCGTTGCCTAAGGACGAGCCGAGATGTTGTTGTGCCATGCAGAGGGTGACCCCTGGATCCTGCACAGAGCTTAAGCAGCAGCAGCTGTAGCAGGCGGGTGGGGATGTTCAAGCGAACCAGTCGTTGCTGCTGCCGTCACGAGGACCCAACCGTCGCTGCTGCGGTGGTTGCCGACGATTCGATCTTCCATTCATAGCCTCAACTCCGTCACGGAGGAGGACGTCGCCGCCGCTAATGAAAACCACCAAGTGTTCATAACCTTAACACTTGTTCTTTCGCTGCAACTTTAGGCTTCGCCGGAGCTGCTGCTTTCTTCTTCTCATCTCCTTTGAGAGTCTGACCAAAGCTAGAAGCAGCCGCGGAAGGTTTTGACGAAATGGAGCTCCTTTTGCGGCAGACAATGATGGGTGCAGTACACTTCTGCTTAGCAAGCAAGGAATCTGATCTTTCAAGCTGCTCAGGGCGTTTGGGTTGCGGAGTTGTGGCGGGTGCAGGAACTACGAAGTCTGATGGCTCAGATGAAGGGTCGTGGTTGGGCCGAGTGATGAGATTCTTCTTCTTCATTTCATTCAAGACGAGGCGGCGGAGTTGGTGAGCAGTCCTTGACCCGAGGGAGGATTTGGGGAAGAAGCCGACGGCTTTGTTGAAGAGGAGGAGCAGGTCTCGGTAGAAGGAGAGAGAGCATGATGAGTAGGCGTCCTTGCGGAGCTTTGTTTGTATAGTTTCCAGGTCTACATGCTGCTGGACAATGCTCTTGTACTTATCGCTTTCCTGGGCCGGAAACCGTCGCTCGAACAACAATCCATGCTCTTGCGCATGTATCAACTGCAACACCTTAACCAACGGCTGTGATTTCACCAACGATACATCTCCGTTATTGTGCTGCTGCTGCTCCTCTGGGAGCTCCATTATACGGCGTCGTTTGCCGTTCCATTTTTTCGTTAAGCTAACCGAACTCTGCGCCTCGCTGCTCTCCCTCATCTTATCCGCCGAATCGCCCTCACCTTTCCCGTGCCGACCCGATTCTTTCCGGTTCTTTGCCACCGTTTCCGAGCTTCCTTTGTCTGAGTCCTCTCCCAGTGTATCCAGCTCTGCAATGGCTTCATCAAAAGCCTGCTTGGCAAGACTGCAAGCCCGGTCAGGAGAATTCAGAATCTCGTAGTAAAACACAGAGAAGTTCAAAGTCAATCCTAAACGGATGAGATGAGTTGGGTCGATAGGTTGGCTGGTAAGTACTGCTCCACCTGGAACCAGTCTGGAATTTGTGATGCAATTTTGAGCTCCAGATATGAAATCAGGTGAGACAACAAGAATGTGCTTCTCGGGTTGGTGGAGTTTTGGTCGCCGGAGACCAACACTTTTGTTTTCCCATGGGGGTAGCGGTTTTGGGGCTCAAGCTAATGACCTAGACCGTGGCCAGAATGTGCATAGCCTTGGAAGACTCGCCAGCTTTAGCAAAACTAGCAATGATGTCGTTGAAGAGTTGGTCATCAATCTTAATGCTCTCGGACTCAATCTCCCTGTAGAGTTTGAGCATGATTGGAGGATCAATCTTGTTGGAGAATCAATCTCCCAAAGACAGCTCGCCGGCAGACCGCCCGAACCTGTAACCAGATCTGTATCGTCTCCGGAGTCTCCGAACTAGCCGACAGGCCACATGTGCCGACGCGCTGTTTCGATTTCTCAGCTGGCGACACATGGTGGCGTTGGGGTCGACGGCGACGGCTAGGTGGGCTCCACCGCATCGGACGCCGACCACGACGACAAGATCAGCAAAGACGACCTCCGGGTCTTCTACGCCGGCTTCTCCAGCTCCGCCGTGGATGAATACCTCATCAAATCGATGATGTCTACCGCCGATTCCGACAACGATGGGTTCGTCCAGATCCGCCGGTAGCCGACTTTCAACATTAACTTCAACATTTGAAAGAACGATTGCAGGAAGCAGTCATGTAATCATCAGATTTCCTGTTTAGGGACTGGTTGAGTCGGAGTCGGAGCTTGAGTCGGTGACTGGAATGGAGAAGGGTTTGGTTGGAGGAGAAAACCCGAAGTGGGTTTTGAGAGCTGGGCTTATTGGAATTTAGAAAGATGGGCCGCCCCCCGCCCTTTTTTTTTTTTTTTTTTTTTTTTTTGCATTTGTAAAAACATAATAACATATATATTCATTTTTTTTCTCTTCTTTTTTTTTGTAATAAAATTGACTCTATTTAATAAAACTTTTTTTTTTTTTTTTGATGTGACTGAACTCGAAAAATTGAACATTCGAGCTGCCTACGTACCCCTCCAAAGAAGAGATCAAGTCGTAACGTAGTTCAAAATACATTTTTTTTTTTTTTTTTTTTGGTGCCGTACGCAGTTTATGCTCTTGCAGACCAGGAGCGTTGTGCCATGCAGTTTAGGCTCGTGCGAACAAGGAGCATTGGTGAATTTGTCAAGCAATTTCGGAGAGGCGTTCCTCACAATCTTCATAGCAATGAGCCTTGACCGAGTGATTGAAGAAGTCTTCGGGCAAGAAATCACGCATCGTGATGGGGATGGACGATCTATATGTCGAAATTTCATCATCTTCAACACATTCACGTTGCTTTGAAGGTTGACAAGAGCTGCTTTGCCCCCTTTCCGATTGGCGGACTTGTGGAGGAGACGTATGCTTCTTGTGCAATTTCTTATGAGTGACTTGAGTCCATCCTTCAATTTTGCTTGTCTTTGAGGATGCCCCCAGCGGTTGAGGTGAAAACTTTGAGTCGGAAGAGCCAGAAGTGAAGGTGGTATAATTTGACTTCACCACATCGTCAAGATCTAGCTCGATGGTTCCTTTCTGAGCCAGCTTCATGATGAGATCTTTCAGCACGAAACATTTTTCTGTCGGATGACTGATGAAGCGGTGGAATTTACAGTACCTTGGACTGTCAGTACGATTCATCTCTTCCGGCCGTCTGCACTCAGGCAAACTGATCACCTTTTTGTCCAACAGGTCATCCAGCATGACAACCACATCAGAGTCAGGGAATGGATAGGTCTTCTCCTCAAGCTCATTCAAAGTGCGTCTACGCATCTCTTGATCACGAAAAGCTTCGGTTTGAATCGCCTTGCCTCGTGTAGGGATTTTGACGGGAGCTGTGTTGACCGTCATCGCTTCCTTGGTGGGTTTCCATGCAGCCTTTTCCACCTTTGTCCCAAGAACTTTGTCGTTCTTATAGTCGGCGATCTGTTCTTTCTTCCCATGATGGGCGATGCTCAACTCCATGTCATGGGCGCGAGTGGCCAATTCCTCGAAGGTCCGTGGTTTAATGCCTTGAAGGATGTATTGCAAACCCCATTGCATGCCTTGGATGCACATCTCGATTGAAGAGGTTTCCGAGAGCCTGTCTTTATAGTCGAGGCTTAGAGTGCGCCATCTGTTGATGTAGTCAATGACTGGCTCGTCCTTCCACTGCTTTGTGCTCGTTAGCTCTAGCATACTCACAGTGTGGCGGGTGCTGTAGAAGCGGTTGAGGAATTCCCGCTCCAATTGCTCCCAGCTGTTGATGGACTCAGGCTCTAGGTCCGTGTACCACTCAAAGACGTTTCCTTTCAGCGAGCGCACAAACTGCTTAGCGAGGTAGTCTCCCTCCGTCCCCGCGTTGTTGCAAGTTTCGACGAAATGGGCAACGTGCTGCTTTGGGTTTCCTTTTCCATCAAACTGCATGAACTTTGGTGGTTGATAACCTCTTGGCATCTTCAGGGCATCAATCTTCTTGGAGTATGGCTTTGAGTAGAACAAGGAGGTATGTGAGCTCCCTTCGTATTGTGCTTTAACGGTGCTGGCGATCATCTCTTGCAATTGCTTGATGGAGAGAGATCCCATGAGCGCCGTTGCTTGGTCTGGCTCCGGCTTCTCATCGATTCTCTCCATCTGAGGCTCATCTTCTTCGTCATCTCTTCTCTTTAGTGGATTATTCTATAGGTCGGGTTTATCGCCGTCATGCGCCTCTAGTCGATTGACGAGTGCTGCAATTTGCAAGTCTTTTTCTTCCACAGTTCGAGTTAGCCTTGCGATTGCTTCATTCATCTGAGCCAGCTGCTCATCGATTGAAGTTGCTCCAATGGTCATGACTTGCATGGCTGCACTGCCGCTTAAATCGGCATCGGAGAGCATGGATTCGGAGTATTTCCTTGGGCTTTCCCCCCTTGGTGCCCGTAGTGAGGCTAAGGTGATCACAGGCTCGTGCCTTGGGTACTCTCGTTCCCTTGGCAGAGTTGATGCAGAGGTGAAAGAGGTGGCAGAAGTAGCTTTTGCTTTGCTTCGAGTCGTGATGCCCAAAGTGACACCACTTGCGACGAGGGCGCCTTTGTTCTTTGCGCCGGTTATGGGAACAGCTTGAGCCTTCCTTGATGTCATTGATTTTGGAAGTGTGCTTATATTTCTTGAACGGAGGAAGAGATGAGAGGTAGAGATCGTCCCACTGGGCGTGCCAATTTGTGAACACAGAAAATTCCCGAAACGAAAGAGACAAGAACAACGTGCACAAACAAATATTTGTATTTGATGATTTTGGGTTACAATCTCTCTCAATTTGATCCTCTGATTCGATCTCCGTAAGGTGTTGATTTGTCGATGTTTAATCCAAGGGCCGTCGATGCTTGATCTTGGATGAACTGGCGGAAGTTTCTTCAAGGGGCCGTGGGCTTTGATCTTTGAAGGTGGATTTGAGCGGATCTTCAAGGAGCCGTTGGGGCTTGATCTTGAGGATGAGTGTTTCTTCAAGGGCCGTTAAGGCTTGATCTTGAATAACGGTGATGAACGAATCTTCAAGGGCTTTTGGGCTTGATCTTGAAGAACAGTGATGAACGGATCTTCAAGGGCTTTTGGGCTTGATCTTGAAGAACGGTTGGATGTGTGGATTTGTCGACGTTGTTGATCCAAAGGGCCGTTGGGGCTTGATCTTGGAAGAACGATGAACGAAGAACGAAGAACACTTTCTTCAAGGGCCGTCGAGGCTTGATCTTGAATTGGATGATTGTTGATCCAAGGGCCGTCGGGGCTTGATCTTGGAAGAACGATGAACACTTTTTTCAAGGGTCGTCGGGGCTTGATCTTGAATTGGTGGAAGTTCTTCAAATGGGTCGTCGGGGCTTGATCTTGAAGGTGGATGATTGTTGATCCAAGGGCCGTCGAGGCTTGATCTTGAGGATGAGTGTTTCTTCAAGGGCCGTTAAGGCTTGATCTTGAATAACGATGATGAACGAATCTTCAAGGGCTTTTGGGCTTGATCTTGAAGAACGAAGAAGGTTTTCTTGATTCTTTGGGAACTTGGATGCTTGAGAGCTTCGGAGTTTCAGAGCTTCAGAGCTTCAAGGTGTAATATGAATTGGTTCCCCTAAATGAATGAAATTGGCTTCTATTTATAGAATTTTCCAAGGCCTAATTTTGAATATAATATCCCAGATGAAATAAGTCGTTTCTGCCATGTGTTGACACGTGTCCTGTTTGATGACTTTCCCGACTCATTTCAATTTTTCGTTTAGACACACGCTACGTATAAAATTTATGTAATACATGAGCGTTGAAACTTTGATTTATCGGTCAACATTTATTTACCGAAATTTCGATGTCTACAGACATTTTTGTCAAAGCATTTCTATCAATTTCACGGTTACCCGCAAGGAATTTAAATTAATTTGGCGAATTCCATGATGATGAGAATCATCATTCCTGTAGCAGTGTTATTGAGAGAATGACCGATGAATTCTTTGCTAATTTATTGGGTGCTAAGTATTATTGGATCGAGAACATGGTTTGTGTTAGTTTTACATATATAAACTAAATGGGTAAACGGTCACCCGTTTATAACCGCGGTTAATACCCATAACCGTCCATTTAAATTTCGCGGGTAAACGGTTATACCCATAACCGTTTATTTATCTAAACGGTTACCCATAACCGTAACCGTTTAATTTAAATGGGCGGGTAACCGCGGTTAGCCATAACCAATGGGTATTTGCCCATCCCTACTCACCACATCATGAGAGACATCTGTATGACATTGAGATGGACGACCTAAGGAGACAAGTGCAGCCGCTCCAGCAGCGTCTTGAGCGCTACGAACCTCTAGAACATGATGATCCCCGTCCTGAAACAGAGAATGATGGATCCAATCATGAGGTCGAGAACCCTTTTGTAGGTGACAAATTTCTAAATCTTAATCTTTCTCCAAAGTTTGATCTTTGTCCAAGTGGTTCTTGTGAAATTTGTTGTGATATATGTCGTTATAATTTTGTCTATGATGATGGTGATGATTAGCGTATAGTTGATGTGGTTGATCAAGAAGTTTTTCAGTCTTTGTCAAATTTTTGTTACAGTGGTGATGAAGATGTGATTACAATGGTTGAAGAGTTCAAGAACAGCTACATAATGAGGGAAAAGTTGTTGACATCCATAGAATTCATGACATTTTTTGGGAAGATTTCATTGTTCGAGATATGAGAAGGAAACCTTTGGATAGAAGTTTTCAGAATTATTTGAATGATTTCTACTCAATCCCAAGTCATGAGTATGAAGTAATTCGAAAGCAATATCCCAATGTGATTGTTTTTAAGAGGAAAAAATTGGTTCATGCATGGTTTATGTTAATATGGAAAATCAATATTTATTTGGACTGTTGTGCTTCTTGAATTTTTCAAGGTCTTCAAATGTATTGGTGCTAAATTGGCTATTGTGAAAAATGTTAGTTGGACAGCCGAAAGATCAAGGAAGACCAAACAAAACTTGAGGACAAGTTATCGCACAACAGAAGCGTATGACACTGAATTTGGACTCGTCTAATTATTACATGGTGCATTCATCGTATTTAATTCAAAAGATGGTTCATGTTCTCATTTAAGTTCATGATTGATCTTACATTTTCATGCTTAGTAACCTATTCATGGAAAGTTGAAGGTTGTTCCATGTCTAGACTATTTAAAACCCCTACTCATGTATTGAAATAAATCATTCAGAAATTAAGAAATACTTTTAAACTTGGTGTAGTGAAGAGTGTTTTTCTTCCTATCCGTAAACTCTCATCTCTTTGGTGGATTCCTTATAGTGGCGAGTTGTAGGGCTGGGCACGGGCCGGGCCGGGCCCATTTTTGGAGGGACCGGACCGGACCTGGATGCAAAGGAAACGGGCCGGGCCGGGCCGGGGATAGCAAATTCTTATATAGGAACCGGACCTAACCCGGCCCGGTTGAAACGGGCCGGTTCGGGCCGGGTCCACGGGTCCCTTTTTTTTTGTTATATATATATTAAAAATTAAATTAAAAAAAAATGAAGTAACATTTGCACAGATTCAAATTCTGTCCTAGCCCTAGCAGATTCACTCATTCACATTTGCACATTCCCAGCCCCTGCAGATTCACAGTCACTCATTCACATTTGTACAGATTCAAATCCCTTAAAAAATAAAACTGTAATGATCCATTATATGAAAAAAATTACAAAACTCATACATAACGGAATTTACTCAAAACTAGTTCGTAACATTTTGGTTTGTATCCCTAAGCTTCTTCACTTCTAAAATAGAGGTTCACTTCTATAAAATAAAAACAAACAAAAAATTATATTCATTCACTTTTTGGTTCTTGAGTTCTTGAAACCTGTAAGGGTAAGTCATCCTCCAACAAATTAAGGAACAAATATTTGCTCCAGTTAAGAAAGCTTTATTTTCGCACAAACTGGAAAATCATAAACACGAATGCACAACTTCATTTGATCAAAAGCTGAATCAGAAGCTCAAACAACAGTTCATAAATCCGACTACACTATAATCAAATGCTCACATTCTTTGACACCCAAGAGAAGGGCAGTAAGGAGAAGTTGCTTGGACCGAATGAACAATCTGATTGAGTGTGTTTGTTCTCCCCAAGAGAATGGCAGAAAAACTCAGCTGCCACACCAAAAACGTCTACACAATGTGGATACAGAGTAAAAGCTGAGAAGAGGAATTTCTATGAAATCAAAACGCAGGGAGACTACTTAAATCAAAACGATGGGCATAAGTCTGAAAAACGCAGGGAGACTACTTGAATCAAAACTAGAAGAAAAAAAAAACCCCCAAATCTGAAAAACGCACGCAGTTCTTGTTCTTGATCCAAATTCCAATTAAATTCAAAATTGCCTACCATCAACAAAAAAAACCCCAAATCTGAAAAACGCAAGCAGTTCTCTAATCATTCCTATTATTCATGCTACTGATCCTCTGCATCAACAAAAATAAAATTCAGAGAAGTAGACAGTAGACTTACAGTAGCCGGCGAAGTAACGGATGTCGTCGAGGTCGAAGGATGGCTGGATGGGTGGTGGTGGTGTCGTTGTGTTGGTCGCGGCGGCGATGATGGGCATTCTCCGGGATGTCGTCGGAGTCGAGGGAGTCGATGGAGTGACGGTGGAGAGGTGGGCGTGGGAGTGAGAGAGTGAGACTGAAACTGAAACTGATTTGGAAACCTAGGTTACAAATTAATGGTTCAGATTGGATGATAGATTATCATTCAATCTTAACCGTTGATTATAATTGGAAACGGGTCGGTCCGGGGCCCCGTTTTTCTAAGGTTTAGGAACCGGCCCACCCCATAAATAACCATGGCCCGGCCCGGCCCGCCCTGTTTGTTCCCAAAAAAAAAAAGGACCCGGCCCGTACCCGCCCCGAACCCACATTACCCGCCCCGACATGCGGTTCCTCTACCCGTTTGCCCACCCCTAGCGAGTTGTTTATCTTTGACGGTTCACTTGTGGTTTCTCTTTGATCACCGTTATCCGGTGTCAAGTGAGTTGTTTATATTTGAGTGTTCACTTGTGGTTTTTCTTTGATCTCCGTTATCCAGTGTCAAAAACTTAGGCGGCGTAAAGAAAATTTTATTATATGAAAACCAGAAAGTTACAGTTAATTAAGAAACACATAAAACTTAGGAACACATAAACCTTACCCCTAGAATTTGAAGGAAGATACAAAGAGACGTAAACCTGACCCATACATAAACTTATTTAGCACTGACCATTTGATTTTTTTCTTAAGACTTTTTAGCATATTGTTAATAGAACTCTAAGAAGTCGTTTGATAACTATTTTATTTTCAGTTTTATTTTACTTTTTTTGCATTGAGTGAAACTTGTTAGTGTTTCCAGTTTTCATTTTTTTTTTTAAACTAATAGTAGTTGAGTTTTCAATTTTGGCTTGATGGGTTACTAAAAATGGAAAACATTTAGAAAGTGAGTTTTCAGTTTTTTTAATTTAAATAAAAACTAAAAATCAAAAGACAATACTACTTTAGAGTGTAAATAACAGCTTCTGAGAATGTACCTTTGAATGGAAGCTCACAAGATTCAATCATTTTTGGGACACATAAATAAGCCCAGTAGGCAGAAGCACTTATGGTACGAAAAGAGACTGCCATGACTCCAATCTCTTTAGCAATTTCAGTTGCAAAGTTGACGACCCCATCAGCCACAATGCAGGTTAGGGGCGGCCAGGAGGAGTCCAGACCCGACTGAGCAGAAACCGCCATTTCTCTGAACAGCGGTTTGGTTACACAACTTAAAGATTCGAACATATCTATCATTTGAGCACCGGCACGTGAATGGTGTTCTGGTAGACCGTCTGTGATGGTCTTAAAACGAAATCGAGGATAGTTTGCGAAGTGGGATTGAACATTGGTGTAACGAAGAAGGCGATTGTGTACGAATTCGAAGTTAAGGAAGGTAATGTGGAAGTTGGCTAGGTAGAGAAGCTCGGCAAGCTTGAGACTGGTAGTGACATGACTTTGGAGTGGCAAAGGGAAGAAGAGTACGTGAGGGTCGGTTGCCCTAATTTGATCCAATTCCATTGAATAGGTTTTGAGAATATTATGATTTGGTGTGCTATTCTAGCCTGAGTGCCCGCATCTTATAAGGATTGTTTCCTGTACATGCAGTAAACATGAGAGTAGGATTCTCTCCCTTATTTTTTTTCTCCTCTCTTATTTGAACGGTCACAGTTAAACCACGTCAACATCTTATATTAATTTTTTATAGAAAGAGAAAAACAAAATAGAGAATGTGAAATGAGAGAATGAAAGGGAATGAAAAGAAGATGGGAGAAAATCCTAATCTGTAAATATGATCAAGAACGGTTGCACAATTAAAGTTGATGTCTTCGAGCATATATTTTAGGGAACTTTAACGAAAAGCACATGGTACTGTTCACTTTAACGAAAAACCACATTTTTACACTAAAAAGTCAATCCTGGTACTATTCATTTTACCCTTTATTTTGTTCTTATCATTAAAACTCAAAGTTTTCAAGTCATTTCCATTAGTTTTCTTATATTTTATGTGGCATATATTATTTCTTTACTAAAAATCAGGGGATGTTCATCAAAAGTGCGTGACCGGTTTTGTACCTCGCTTGCTGAGCAATGTTTTTGCCCTTTTATGAAATTGTGCAATGAGTTGGCCATTTTGCCCTTTCTTATTTCTGGTGCCGCGTGTTGGCCATCTTGACGATTTGACATCTACTAAAACTCAGCATATAAAGCACTATTCATCCTGAGAGCGGACACCGTTCATCAACAGTGAAATGCCCAGCCTGCGTTCTCCATCATCTGTGGTTCTTTGGTTTTCAAAACTCAACTACATTTTTTAAAAGAATTTTAACTAAAAGCTCTCTGTACTATTTACTTTAATGAAAAATCACATTTTACACTAAAAAGTCAATTTTGGTACTATTCACTTTACCCTTTATTTTGTCCTTATCGTTAAAACACAAAGTTTTCAAATCATTTTCATTAATTTTCTTATTTTTTTAATCATTTTTTTCCCTACAACAGCTTTTTTATCTTGTTTTGCGCGACAAACCATATGGCTGGGTTTAACTTCTGACAACTTTAATAATTTTTTTGTCCTATCCAAAAACCATTATCCACGGGGTAAAACCTTTGGGTGATTGTTTTGTTTATTATAGGAAATTGTTATAATCACTTCAAAAATCTCATTCTACATTTTTCATAAGTGTATTTTTCTTTCCAAATGTAAAAAATTTGAAGTATAGAATAAGATTTTTGAAGTATAGAATAAGATTTTTGAAGTAATAATAACAATTCCCTTATTATATATGATTGTTTTTCTCATGAACTCTCTCTGGCTATCGCAACTTCTCTCCCTGAAGGTGGGTTTTCTTTCCTTTGTATCTTATTATTTTATTTCTCTCTCACTGGATCTTTATATTTAAGAAAAACTAATGAAAAATGACTTGAAAACTTTGAGTTTTAATGATAAGGACAATATAAAAGGTAAAATGAATAGTATCAAGATTAACTTTTTAGTATAAAAATGTGATTTTTTGTTAAAATAAATAGTACCGAGAGATTTTCGTTAAAGTTCCCTTATATCTACCTGTCCATCATCCGTGCTTCTTCCTCCTATCACTCTCAAGAAATCAACAGAATGCAAGAAGTGCAACAGTGTCTTCTCATAATACCCCGAGTTGATGAACTGTTGCGAATAAGTCATCACACAGTATGTTGAAGTACTGACGTCAATGGAGGAGCACAGACGACTGGAGCAGATTTTACGATCTCAAGAGCCAGGATAGAAGATAATAATCTTTTGCTCAACCAAGAAGATGTTTGATCAACTTTCTCAACCTAACCCCGCCAGTTTGGAGCTGTTGCAATTCATGGTGACAAATCTCAAAGTGCGAGGGATTATGTGTTGAATCAATTTCGCTCTGGAAGGACTCCAATTCTTGTGGCCTCTATTCGTGAAACATATCTAACTCAATTTTACGTGTAAATTATATCCCTAGGCTAACTACCTATCCGCCACCACTTAGTACTACGATCTAGTATTATTCATCTTCATTTGTAAGTAAGAGATCTTAAGTTCGATTTTCGTCAAATGCGACTTTGAACCACATTATTGCTAGTCTATTATGAGAATTAACCATTCCCCTACCTCCTTAATATAGATACTATCGTTTGTTAAAAAAAAAAAAAAACTACCTACCCGCTTTAGAAATAAACAAAAGGCACAGTTTAATAATTATTTCAATTTTCATTTAAATTTTCATTTGTTTGGTGTAGGGCAACTGCAAGTATGTGAGGCGAATTATAGACAGTGGCTGTGAGGACCTCCAAGGACCACCCAAATTTAGGCATGTGGTGTAGGAGAACAGTGCAGCGCCGATCGGCGGCTGCAAGCCCGAATAAGTGGTTGTTAGGATCTTCGACGACCACCCAAGTTTGGGCATGTGATGGAGGGGGAGAGTGCAGTGGCAACTGCATGTACAACAAAAGATTAATGAAAAAGAAGAAGGCTATTTTGTTTTTTTTTAAGACTTGGCCAAAACAACGTCATTTTGAGTCAAACCATTTAAAACAAAATAATTAAAAAGCAAGTCTTCTTATTAAGCCACATGAGGGAGATCATTTTTAATTAAAAATAAATAAAAGGGTAAATTACACAAAACCACATCAATTACGAATCGCACCACAATCTCATACTCATGTTTTAAACATTACAATATCATACCTCAACTTATGAATTCGTTACAATGTCATACATCTGTTAATTAATCTGTTAAATTGATAGTTACGTGATTATATAGCAAACATTGGGCCCATATTTTTCTAACGAGGATACTAGGTAGATAAAAAAAATTTAAAATAAATAATTTTAAAAAATTTATAAAATAAACAATTTAAAAAAAAATATTGTCAAAAAAGTTAAATAAAGAGAAGTAGGGCCCACCCCCAATCAAACCATCCATCTCTCACCTTCTTCCCCTCTATCCGCACCCCTCATTCCTTCTCTTCCAAAACCCACAGCCGCCTCCTCCGACATAATTTTTTTTATCTACATGGTATTCCACGTCAGAAAAATATGGGTCAAACATTTATCACTTTATCACTTAACGGTTAATTTAACAAATTAACTAACCAATGTATGACATTACAACGAATTCATAAGTTGAGAAATGACATTACAATATTTAAAACATGAGGTATATGATTGTGTGTGATCTATAATTAAAATAGTTTTATGTAATTTACTCTAAATAAAAAGAATATTCTCTTCCCTCCTACCTGGGATCACCCAATCCCATTTTGTATTCACTTTCCAATTGGACAATTCCCAATTTCAATTCCCTTTTTCCTTTTTCCTCATACCCCACCCAACCGATTCCCATCCCACCTCTAGCTGCTCCACACCTCCTTGTCTCTCTCTCCAGGGGCACTACCTAGTCCACTTCTCTCCAGTCTCGACCACCACTTAATCCATTAATTTCTGAATTTAAGTGGGTTTCTAATTTCGTCCAAAATCAATCATATAGGATGTTAAATTTGGTGTGTATTTGATGAAAATTTTAAACTCATAATACATTATAGTTATCGTTAATTTGTTATGATTTAAATTCATAATTGATATCATAAACAGATTTAGTCTTTGTAACTTATATTGTTATTTTTACAAAAGTTATGAATAAAAAGTTAATAGTTTATCCTTTAATTTTTCAATGTTATTTTTGTCTAATTTCTTATTTTGGGAAGCTTTTATATTAAAATCATTTGATGTTAGAATTCTCGTTGCGCCCCTGATTACAAATTGAGTATAGAAAGTATGGAAACAAAAACTTAAAAGTGAGAACACGGTAAAGCAACCCTTAAAGTGGCCGTTGGATTAACCAACGGTCCAATTAAAGTGGCAGTTGGATTAACAAAAGTAGCCGTTGGGCTACAGTAACCATGACAGCATAGGGAACCAACCCACGTGGGTGGGCCTTCGGCTGGAAGAAAGTGGGCTCGTGAGGCGCATGAGGCGAGTTGGGTTTTGAGGTGTGGGCTTCACAGCCCACTTTTCACTCTCATCCGTAGGTCTCATTTTATTTTGTGGGCTAAATTGTGGCTGGTATATGCCTTTCTTTTAGGTTTTAAGTTTTAGGTTTGGTTTAGGTTTTGGGTTGGAGTGGGTTTTGGGAGGGAAACAAATGAGCATTTTAGGTTATAAGTTACCATTGGAAATGGTCTTATGGTGAACTGTCTTGGGAAACAAAATCACCATCACCATAAATTGTCAGGTTTTTAGCAATTCGTACAGTGACTGAATAGAGGACAATAACCTTCCGAGAACATCGCTTTTAAAGCAAGACAAACAAATAAAATCTCCGACAACAATCACCTTCTAAAGAGATTTTTCATTGTGATTAGTATACGGGATTATACATTACGTGTCATTATACAAATAGTAAGATATGTGTGCTAAAAAGTTAATAACTTAAAAAATAAAATTTATCATCACTTCTATTAAAGCACATAGTGTATTCCTTGTGTTTCCGTCACAATGAAAAATTTCACCACCTTCTATATTCTACATTAAAAGTATCACTTATCTTTATATATAAAGCCAAGCGGCCAATGAATAAGAAAAGAAACCATTTTACTGTTTACAATTTTTTTTTTTTTCACAAATAATATTATTTACGCTAGAAGTAAAGACATGAACTTAATCTTATAATTAATTAACAATAATGTGATTTAAATTTATCTTTGGCAAGCCCCGGTCTCTGTCTACATCTTTAGGCTTAACCTTTGGATTATACGAGCTATGCTGATCGAACAGAAGGGAAAAGAAAACTTTTAGGGGTACATTTGAAAAATTATGATAAAAGGAGGGGTAAAGTGAGTAAATTGGAGGATTCTTTTGTCTTATTTTGTAATTTTATATAGGAAGAGGGGCCACAGAGTCAGCGTATCACATGGCTTCTGACAACCATTTGAATGGTATCTATCGAATCTGCCAATCTGGAGTGGTCAACAAGCACTCCTTTCTATTTTATGACCATCACATGAAGTGGTACACCATGTGTTCTTATATAAATAGTGGGTTATGCTTGTTAAAAGGTTAATAACTTAAGAATTAAAAAATTTCACTCCTTACATAAAAATACGTGATGTACTATCCGTGTTCCGTAAGAATTAAAATTTTCACCACTTTCACTGAATTTTCTTCACGACCCCTGAACTTTTGTACCCAATTTACTGTTTGCATTTAAAATAAATAAGAAAAGGAATCATTTCACTGTTTTTTTTTTAACAAATAGTATTATTTACATTAGAGGAAATGAGATGAACTTAACCTTACATAATTTAAAGAGGTGTTGTTTTATTCATGTACTTCAAATCATAGAAAAATGCTAGAACATGTATTATTGGGCTGGCACATCTTTATCTTTAAAAATCTCAAATGAAGATGGCCCACATCCACTTTTAATGTTTGAATTAGAGGTGGGCACGGGACGGGCTGAACCCAAATTCATAGGAATCAGACCTAACCCGTTTAAATATGCAATGGGGCAGCCTAGGACGGGTAATGGTATACCCGGCTGTTTCAAACGGGCCCATTCGAGTCGGGTCCATAGGTCCTTTAGAACAAATTACTCTGTGTATTATTTCCCTGCCGAGTGAGAACATGAATCTTTTACTCAACAGAAAAGTGAAAGGAAAAATTAACTTGAACTGAATGTGAGATGGAAAATTAATGTTTTGGTCAGAACATGAATCTTTTATCCAACACAATAAAAATAAAATAAAAAAACTTGGATTGAATCAGATGGAAAGAAAAAAACATAGATTTTCCAGTGAGACTTTCTTTGCATCTCCACGCATAATCTGCAACCCATACTTTCTTTGCTTTATGTCCGTCTATTGAATCTAAAACCAATACATAATCTGCACACACCTCTATGCATCTCCACCCATTTTTTTCTCCATAATTGAAATGAAAACTCTATCACATCTTCATGAAAAGCACAAAATTTAAACATTGAAACTCATACACTATCAGCAAATCAATAACCCAAAATCCCTAAATCTAGAAAACCCTAAGTTACTCTTCCTAAATCCCTAAAATTGAGTACCTTTTGATTGAAGATTTGGCTTCGACAAAAACCGTTAGGTGGTGTCGGAGTTTAGAGAAGCTGATGGTGGTGGTCAGAGTCGATTTCACATGAGCTGGAGGAGGAAGCTCAGCTATCGAGATTCAAGAGGGAGTCTGAGAATCGAGAGGGAGGAGAGTCACTGAGTCTGAGAATCGACGATCAAGATTTGAGATGGAGGATTAAGTTGTGGTCGCGACAGTGCTGATAGGGTGATGATGGTGGTGAATCAATGATAGTTTGGGTTTGGCTATGTCGTCGAGGAAAGATAGGAAATTAGGGGAAAATATGAGTTGAGTGGAATAGGAGGCTAGGTCAATGTGGGAAGCAACTCTCATCCACTCATTACATTTTACGAACGGGCCGTTTCGGGGCCCTGTGCCTTTAAAAATTTGGATTCTCCCCACCCCAGAAGTACCATTGCCCCGCCCCGCCCTTTTTTTTTCTTAAAAAATCAAACCGTCTGTTCCGAACCGTAACTACCCGCTTCGATCCGCAGGTTTTGGACTGCTTGCCCACTTCTAGTTTGAATTTTACACAAGTGTTTGAATGAGTGTAACAAAACATGGTGCTTAAATGTCATTATCTTCTGTGTGTTGAAGAGAAGCATAGTGAAGAAATGTGGGGTCAGGAAATAATTTACATAGAACATAAAACCAAGAAACGTTGGTCCATATAAAAAACATTAACACGTTGCAGATGTTTACCTCCACACAAGGTTCTAAAAAACGTTAGGCGCTAGTCAGGCGGCGGGCTAGCCCCTAGTGCCTAGGCGGGGTCTAGACTGCCTAGGTAGATTTAGGTAAATTTTTTGTATATCTTGTAAATAAATACATATTGACACTTACAAAAAATTATCCTTGTATAAACTTCATGGATAAGATAATAAAAGAATGATAAAATGTAAAAAGAGTATCCAACAAGTGCAAAATTTAAAAACACATTAAACATATGCCATATAACCATAGTGAAGAGTATTGTAGGATGACACATGTACAACAAGCAAAGTTCTAAAAGACGCTAGGCACTAGTCGGGCGGTAAGCTGGAGCTTAGCGCCTAGGCGGACAAGGCGGATTTGAGTAAATTTTTTTATATTATTAATATTTTGGTGAATTTGATAATATGAGATGAAAGTTTAAGGAACTATAAGTTTGTAGTACTTACTAAATATTTTCAAAGATTATAAATATATAGTGAACGTAAAAGAAAAGTCAAAATATGTAGTATAAATTTGTAGTATGTTGAAAGCATTTTTTTAAGTAGGATAATATGCAACAGAAAAGGAAGGTGGGGCGCACCACATGAATATTTAATATATGTTTATGTTAGTTGCATTTCCCAATTCCATTGGAATCAATTTAAAAAACAATTAAACAAAAAGGTTGGGTGGTCTGATGTCTTGTGAATGGGAAGAGAGATAAACTCATTTCTCTTTCTTCTTCCTCTCGTTGAAAATGGTTTGAAATGCAAAACCAGAACCCAGAAAGAGAACCAGCTGCTGCGCAAAAAATATCTGAAATGCCCAGACCACCACCTAGGCCATCCAATCACCCGCCTAGGGCACTTCGACGCTCGCTTAATCTCTTTGCCGATTTTTCTTCCGACTATGTTAATCGCGATGGTTGGCCACCGTGGAACGCCTAGACAGCCGCCTAGGCCGATTTTTAGAACACTGCCTCCGCATGGAATTGTTTATTTGATAGTTGACGTGGTGTCAATTTGGGACCAGGACGACAATTTGGACAATGATTAAATAGACGAACAAACAAAATCTCCAACAACGTACTCAGTACGTCTGGCCACACTTTTTCTAAGCCTAATCGGATAAATAGTCCCTAAGATCATAAGGTATTTGAAAGGTAGCTCATGTGGTAAAAAAAATTCGGATTTAAACCTTTGTGTTCTAAGTCTGTTAGGATTTATACTCAAAATTGAAACTTCCGTCATTCCTCTGTTAGTATCATGCACATGGGTGTTACATGTGAGAATAAAATGGTCATTTCATCCCCCGATTCATACCATCCATCAAATCCCTCATCCTTCCCTTTACTCACTCTGTAATTACGTTCAGATCATTCACCTTCACTCCCTTCCTCTTCCTCCTCTTCTCAGCCACAGAGGGTTGAACCCACAGCCTCCAAAAGCTACTCCAAACCCCCAAATTTTATCCCAAACCCAAAGAAGCCCTGAAATCCCAATTCGGTTTCACGGAATCAAGGTGGCATGTTGGTCAAACAGCAGTTTGTGAAGAAATCTGAGGTGCCCCGTTATCGTATGTACCAACACAACCACCGCCATTAAGAAGAAGATGCGTCGTGCAGAGCGATTTGGGATATCCATGCAGCTCATAGAGTTCTATATAAACAATAGATAGAATTTAAAGAGGGAGAAGATGGCATCGACGCCGTTGTTAGGGAGGCGTGCGGATATGAACTGGTTGGGTTTGTACAATAGGGTTGATTTTTAAATTATTTTTTTCCTTTTTTTTCTGCTATTTCAACTAATGTTGATGTGGCAAAATGTTAGTGGTTATTTTAAGTCCTTAAATGTAATTTTATAAGAGGAGATATTTGTCATTGGCATTTAGATTTTAAAATGGGTATAGTGATAAGACAATGGGGTGGCTTAACACAACTCCTTATTTATTTATTTATTTTTTTTTGTCGAGGCTTAACACAACTCTAATTTTATGTTTAATTTCATATATGATTTTTAACCAATCTCATCATGCCACATGTCATTATCTGGAGTAATAATTTTGTGGTTAGATTTTCAATTAGATTGTTAACAAATTATATAGCGCCATGTATCATGATTCTATAATTTTTAGTTTTTTAATATTTTCTAACCTAATTAATATGGATTGTTGGATTTTTTTTTCTTTTTGCAATCTAATAACCCATATTGTGCCACGTGAGCCCAACAGTAAAAAGATAATTTTTTGAATTTTTTTTTTTTTTGAAAAATATGGACCATAGGATACATAGTCGTTGGCACGTTGCAAATCTAACAGCAATTGGGGTGAGTGCGCCAATGTGGCCTCAACGCTTGGGTTTTGGGCAACTGACCACCATCTGCGCGTGTGAAGCGCACGTGCATGGCACAAAAAATTATATAATGTGGTTGACGTCAGCCTGATGTCGTATAGACTCAGGCACAAACACGGACAATTCTTACTCTATTGCGTGGTCAAGAATGGATGGGCGCACGAATAGCCCGACTTTTTGGACTAGGGTGGAGAGGGTGTTTTGTGTTTTGGGGGATTCAATTGCCAATTCCCTTGGCAATTGGAATGGGGTAGAGCTCTAAAGGATAATGCAACTGGGTAAGACACTATTATTTTAGTATTTGCTTATACTTAGCTCACATATCCTTTCAATTGCTTTTACTTTGCTCACACACACATTCCTTTTTCTCATATTTCTATTTAACTTTATCTCTTGATTTCTAAGACTCACTCTAATTCTAGAATAAAACTCAAAATTTAGCTTCTAAATCCATCCCAACTCACTCAAACCTTTGAACCAAAATTGAGTTTTGCCTTAAAACTTATTTTTGGAGCAAATTTAACACAAGAAACCAGCCAGAGTCAAAATTACTGATCCATCGTGTGCATAGATGTGCTGAGAAAAAGAGAGAGCGTGCTAGTGGAAGTGCTAAAAGCATGGCAACACGCCAAAAGCAAGGAAAATAGGACAGCTTTGAGGGGAAGTGGGGCCCAACCTGATGGGGTTGTCGGCCACCCATATGCAATCTCATCTCCTTTATTTGTATCAGATGGCATAGATTATTGAACCTTTGGATCACCAACAATCCAGATTAAAAAAATATGTAATTTTAAATTTTAAATTTTAAATTTATAAATACATTAAATCCAACGAGTGAGACTGAATATGATAAAATCTAACGGTCCAAAATTAAATCAACGGCTAGGTGCAATGCCTTGTTTCAACGATTTAGTGATTTTTTAATATTTATCGAAATCTAAATTTTTTTAGGTTAAAATGTTAACAAAATTAAATTAAGATAGTGTAACAACCCGTCCCTAATTTTACGACTTTATAAATTTTAAAAGTGTGAATTGACGAAAATGCCCTAGAGGTGAGATTATTGACTTCCATTGACCGTTATTTTTTGACTCGTATGAGCCATTATTTTACCGTATTCTCGAAGTACTTGATGGTACGAACGCATAAGCATAGGCAGAATCGAAATCGGAGTTACGTTTGAGGTTTTACAGAACTACAAATCTGAAGAATACTTTTGTAAAAATTACTATTTATTATTTCTCATAATTATTATATTATTATTTTAACAATTATTAGTGAGATATTTTATGATTTTAATAATTTATTTTTGGCCCGTGGGGCCCACACATCACAAACTCACCATTCATTCTCTGTCGCGTGTTCCTCTCTCCCTCACTTCATCTCTCTCGCTCTCCCTTAGAGCAATTCCACCCTTGGAGCCCCCCTCTGGCAATCCACTATTCAATCCACCTAGTGAACAGTAACTGCCCTTAATAAATAGTAATTGTCATTTGCATCTCCACCCTTGGAACCCTTCCCCCTGGCAATTAGTAATAAAATATTAATATTTTTTTTTCTCACCCAATCCATAAAATATTATTATTTTTCTCACCCAATCCATAAAATATTATTATTTTTTCCTAATTTTGACCGGTACTCTCTCTCTCTCACACAGCAACAACCATGGAACACCGAGGAGGAATGAGGACGAGGAGCGGAAGGAGGACGAGGAGGAAGGAGGAAGGAGGACCGGTCCTCTCTCTCTCTCTCAGCAGCAGCCATGGAACACCAAGGAGGAAGGAGGGCGAGGAGGGGAAGGAGGACGAGGAGGAAGGAGGAAGGAGGACGCAGAGAACACCAAGCGCATGCACTGATGCCGCACATCAGCCATACGTCACACAGCCATCATGCTCTCGGGCTGGCAATCCCCGCCGGGCCTGTCGCTCGGGCCCTTTCTCCTCGCATGTCCCCCGAGCAACCAGCAACGCTGGATCCCCATCCCCCGGCCGTCGGGCCCTTTCTCCTTGCCTGTCCCCCGAGCAACCAGCAATGCTGGAGTTACTCTTAGCTCTCATTCTCTTAGACACCCTCATATCATTTCCGTGGAACCCAACAAGAACTGAGACCAACCAGCAATGCTGGAGTTGCTCTTAGCTCTCATTCTCTTAGACACCCTCATATCATTTCCGTGGAACCCAGCAAGAACTGAGACCACCAGCTCTCCAACTCCTGCGAAAGTTAAAGACATCCAAGCCACCAACTCCTACTCTCTTTCCTTGTCCAAACACTAAAACTAGAAATTAAGCTTGTTGTGCTTAGTGGCCGTTGTCATTGTTCATAATAACCTCCGACAAATCCTTCACGATTCAGGCTAAGGTAAACCTAAAAATCGATGTCAATCATTTTAGATCACTATTTTGTATATGATTCTTGCCATATTTGAGAGAAATGTTGAAGTTTTGATGCATATCAATTCGGGGGAAACTCTCCCCTGTTTTCAGGTGAGAACTCGACTGCTTCGAGCCGTTTTCAGCCAACTCCGGCCACAGCTGGGCCTTGAATGGGTATAATTCGAATCCTTATCTCCCTAACTTCATTTTGATTTTTAATTTTTTTAGTTTTAGTTGAGTTTTGAACCCGTTATAGCTATTTAAAGTTTTCCGGCGATCCTCTACAATTTTGGCCTTCTTTTTCGTTTTGCTCCAACGGGTTCAACTCGCAAGCCAGTCAACCCGACCCGATAGGAAAAAAATAGATCCAAACCTGGATCCGACCCGGGCCCAAACCCGAGGATCTGACCTGTCCGACCCGACCCACTCTCAAAACCGAATATGGAATATTCCCTGTGTTGATTTTTTCGAAATTTTCTCGGAAGCCTTCTTAGGCTAATTTTGACGCCCCGAGTCTGTTTTTGACATCCATTTAGTGAAATTCTGAAGTTTTAACGTAGTTGACCGGCTCGGCGGCTCATTTGACTTTTTTGGGTTGACTTTTCATTGACTTTCTACGAAAATTACCCAGGACCCTTTTTAGTGTATTTCAACGCCCTGATTTCAAATCCGCACTCTGTTTTCCCAATTTTATCTTTTTAGTTGAGTTTTACTAAAGGAAAACTAATGAAAAGGGCTTGAAAACTTTGAGTTTTAATGATAAGGACAAAATAAAGGGTAAAGTGAATAGTACCAGGATTGACTTTTCAGTGTAAAAATGTGGTTTTTCATTAAAGTGAACAGTACCGGGAGCTTTTTGTTAAAGTTCCCTTTTACTAATGGGACCCAATATTATGCTTCGGTGTGATTACTATCGGAGACTCTGGCTTTCCTAGTTCGAATATCTTCGACCTCACAAGTATCTATGAGTGAGTCTTTTCTTTTATATAGTGTGTGTGTGTGTGTATATATGATGCCATAATTAAATTAATGTTTATAAGAAATGTCGTATTGATGAGAATTAGAAAATTATTATAAATCCTACTGGATGCACAAGTATATGTACTATTATGGGATGCTTTAATTATATTTACGACCATGAATAGTACTATAGTGACTAGAACTATTGGATTTCTGTGGCATGACCATATTCACGTTATCTACTCATCATGTGCTACACTGATGTTTGTACTCGCCCTGGCCAGGGTCAGGCTTCACATGTATGTTTACATCGCACCATACACTCACTTTGGATCCATTGTAGGTGTCAGTCTTATCCTATATTGCTATAGGCAATTAGGACTCATATGTGATGCGCATAACGCCAGTCTTCATGTGATTGTAGTACTAAAGCATAAATTATTATTCAAGGTTCTAAAAAACGCTAGGCGCTAGTCGGGCGGCGGACTGGCGCCTAGCGCCTAGGCGGCTAGGCGGGATCTAGGCGGGCGCCTAGGCGGCCTAGACAGATTTAGGTAAATTTCTTGTATATCTTGTAAATAAATGCATATTAAAAAGTAAAAGTAAAAATCCCACATAGTGGGTTGGGTGGTTAATAATAAAATGGGTAAACTGTCGGTTTACCCCCTGAACTTTCACCTCACTTTCGATTTCCCCCCTGAACTTTTCTATTGGAAAATTAAGGACTCAAACTAATTTTTTTAGCCAATTTGCCCCCTACCGTTAGTTTTTCATATATTTCATCCATATTTCCGTTAAGTGAGACCATGTGCACAACATGTAAGGATAGTTAAGTCATTTCACTCTTAAAAATGATTAAAAACTGAAAATAAATAATAATAAAAAATTTCCCTCTATTTTTTCCCGCTAATTCCTATCCTCAATTTTATTTTTCCCTCTCATTCCTATGCATGAGAAATGACATATGGTGTTATTGTCTTCATAAGTAGCTAAGTTAATCTTTTTCTTGAAGCATGTACTACCATTTTTATTTTCTCTAACAAATTAATAATTTGACAAATGCTCATGGTGTTATTGTCTCCAAAGCAGTACATTAATATAAGAAACATGTCCATAAAAAAGACTAGGGTTTCTTATATTAATGCACTGCTTTGGAGACAATAGCACCATTAGCATTTGTCAAATTATTAATTTGTTAGAGAAAATAAAAATGGTAGACAATAACACCATATGTCATTTCTCATGCATAGGAATGAGAGTGAAAAATAAAATCGAGGACATGAATTAGCGGGAAAAAATAGAGGGAAAGTTTTTTTTTTCTTCAGTTTTTTAATCATTTTTAAGAGTAAAATGACTTAACTACCATCACATGTTGTGCACATGGTCTCACTTAATGGAAATATGGATGGAATATATGAAAAACTAACGGTAGGGGCCAAATTGGCTAAAAAAATTAGTTTGAGTCCTTAATTTTCCAATAGAAAAGTTCAGGGGGGAAATCAAAAGTGAGGTGAAAGTTCAGGGGGTAAACCGACAGTTTACTCTAATAAAATTACTAGTAGGTTGGGTTGGGTTGGGTGGTTCCTTTGTTTTAATTAAATTTATCATAAAACATATGAATAATTACATTCTTATACTTAAAAATAGCAAATATATTAAAAACTTATTGCAAGTCTTCTTACTCTAATAAAAAAAATTAGAAATGAAAAAGCCCATTATCATTTGTATTACTAGATTCGTACTGGACGTTTTTGATTGGGTCAAAATGTCCATTAATTTTCAAGTCCATTTAACTTTGGAGAATGGGAATATGCTGCCATCCACTTGAATTAAATATAATATAACGATAAGGAAACCACGTCGTAAGCCTAGTTTATTTTTAACTATTCATCATCTTCTCATTCGCTACTCTGACCTTCTATCTTCTCCAGTTCTTCTCGGTGGTCACTGAACTTCATGTTTTTCATTGTGGCTACTATTATTTTTCCAGAAAAAATCAACCGCCCAGGCAGATCTCCTAGCCGCCCAGCCCCGCCTACTCTGCCTAGCCCGCCTAGATTCTCGCCTAGGCGCTGTTGAATGGGTTTTCCGACTCATACAACGATTTGGGCTTAATCGGATCGGCAACCCGCCGCCCACCACCTAGGCGCCGCCTAGACGGCCGCCTAGACGGCCGCCTAGGCCGACTTTTAGAACACTGTTATTTTTACACATAGTCATGTTCATGTCAAAATATCTCTGCATGAACTCGTGTGTCAGCATATGTCGATGAGCACTCGATATGATACGTTTATTTCTATGAGATATTGTGATTACTGGAAGTTATATACTTATTTACGAATTATTGTGAAGTATTGCATATTTGTGGTATTGATGGCTATGGTAAGTATTTTCATACTAAACATAGTATGTTGTATTTGGAAACTATACTTATTTTACAGTGAAGGGTTAAAAGTTTTCAAAAAGGTTTTTACAAAGCTTTATTTTTAAGCCCACTCACTCTTATTTTTCGCCCTTCTAGGATTTAGTGGCAGTGTTCGTGTCGATGAGGATTTTTGGCAAACGCTGATATCATAGATTACTCCTGATGGTATAGTTCTTATTCTAATTTTACTGTACTTTACTTGTGCTCTGACATCATATGTGAAATGGGTTCATGTCCACTCACAAGCGCACTCTTATATTTAGGCACTTTTATGGTCAAATTTATTCACATTTTCCACATCACTACACTTTATGGCTTCGTCACTTTCCTGGTGTCTGCCAGCATAGCTTGATTTGGAGTCCAAGTGGACATCCCAGGTCGAGGTGTGTCAGATAGTCTACATACTTTTTATTTTTAAAAAAAAATCTAAATTTATTCTCTAATAATTTCGAACTAAAAATTTAATCCAGAAAGATTGGAGGAGAAAAGCTATTTTTGAGTTAAAACCTAAATTTTTTGGCTGAAAAATTTTAGATTTTAACCCTAAAAATGTGTGGATAATCGGGTGGGCACTTGGAACAGAAAACTAAAACCGAAACACAAACTAAATCGAACCGCACCGAACTGTTTGGTTTTGCAGTTTTGAAACCGAACCGCAGTGTAGGAAAATGATTTGGTTTCGATTTTAGCTTTTGAAACCTCACCGAAACCAAACCGCACCACAAATATAAAAAGAACCTTTAATTGAATAACCATATTAGATGTTATGTTTTAATTAGGTGTTTGTTACATTCCATACATTTAATTAGTTGTTTCCTACTCAGTGTTGCTCTCGGTCTCATTTGGCATTGGGGACAAAACATTTTTTATAATACTAGGGACAAAACATTTTTCATAATACTGGGGACAAAACATTTTCATTATATTGGTTCATGTGTATGCATGTAAATCAGATTCAGATATGTATGTTTTTTGTCTTCAATTGCTTTGTTTGGGCGATTATTACTTTTCTTAGGCGCCGATGACGGGTAAGGTACTGAAGGCTTCAATATTGGTTTTTCTAGGTGATGAATGTGAAATGGATATTGACTAGGGTACCTTAATTTGTAAAAATTGGTTTATTTTGGATGAAAATATTTTGGTACAAAATGATAGAAGTGTATCAATTTGTTTCATTGTTTTTTACTCAAACTCTATTTGATTTGGTTAGGCCTTTTCTAATACTTGCAGACTTTGCCTCCCGCGGGGGCGCGGGGGGGGGGGGGGGGGTGACGACAATCTAATTAGTATTTAGCAGCAACACCTCTCTCTTAGGGTGTGTATGCTTTGTTTAATATTTTTTGTGACAAGGAGGGGAGAGAGTGAGAGAGGAGGTCAAAGAGAATTTTTTTCATTTTGTATGTAAATGGTTTGAAAAAACTGTTTGAAACCGCACTGAATCGAATCAAAAGATTTGGTTTCAAAACCGCATTAAATCGAACCGTAAAAAATTACGATTTTAATTTCGGTTTCACTCAAAACCGTATCGCATCGAACCGTGCCCACCCCTAATGAATATTGCTTCCCATAAACAAAACCGTTCCATTTTAATGGTGGCAATTCCAACTTGCCTCGAGTCAGAGTCGATGCAATGTCCAATGGATTTTTTAACTACCAATTATTTTTGGTGGGCTCAAAAGGAACTAACCCAAATTATTCATGGACAACAGCACTGGGCTGCCGTTCTTGAAATTATTATTATTTTATTTTTTTTTTTAAAAAAAAAAGGATGTTTCAGGAAGTCAATGGAAGCTCGTAGAACTCTCTGTTTTCTCTCTTTTCTGGATAAGTATGGAACTTTCCGTAATTCTCAAAGAACCACGAAAACGCCTGAATCTTCTTTGGAAACCTATAAATACACCCGGTCCGCACCTAGCCCCATCAGATAAAGATCATCCAAAGCATCTAAAACTAATCGCTCACTAAAATACTTCTAACTTTATACCCGGCAAAAACCCAGCACACATGGCTCTCAGTCTCTTTGGAAACGGCCGACGAAGCAACATTTACGACCCCTTCTCTCTCGACATCTGGGACCCGTTCGAGGGCTTCAGCACTCTGGCCAACATCCCCTCTTCCGCCCGGGAAACAACCGCCATCGCCAACACCCGCATCGACTGGAAGGAGACCCCGGAGGCCCACATCTTCAAGGCGGACCTCCCGGGGATCAAAAAGGAGGAGGTGAAAGTGGAGGTGGAGGACGGGAGGGTCCTGCAGATCAGCGGCGAGAGGAGCCGAGAGCAGGAGGATAAGAACGACAAGTGGCACAGGGTGGAGAGGAGCAGCGGCAAGTTCGTAAGGAGGTTCAGGCTGCCGGAGAACGCGAAGATTGATCAGGTGAAGGCGGCGATGGAGAATGGGGTGCTGACTGTGACTGTGCCGAAAGAGGAGGAGAAGAAGCCTGAGGTGAAGGCCATTGACATCTCCGGCTAAACTAGATTCCCATAACCGCGGCTACTTTTGGGCTTAATTTAAATGTTGTAATGTTAAATAATCACGGTTTGTTGTGGTCTTAATTTCTGTATTTCGCATTTCCGAGTCTGTGTGTACGTGAGATGAGTGATTTGGTGCGTCAGTTTTCATGTATGGTTTCTTGTTCTGAAATATTATAAACCTTCACAAAGCTTGAGTGCCTTCTTATTGAAAGACTGAGTCCTGAATCCTCTTCCAATACAAACTTTTAAACATTAAAATAATTTTTGTTTATACTCTGATTATTTTAATAAATGAAAATTAACAAAAAATTAGTTTTAATAAAAAAAAAGATAAATAAAAGTGTAAATGAATAGTACTACTAGTAAGTTTTTAAAGTAAAAATATTTTTAACCTTAAAAATGAACAGAAGTCTAAAGATACGAGGGAGCGTGAATTGTTTTACTAAAATATTGGCAGGGGCCAATTTCCTTCCCTACGCCATTTCAACTAGACAAAAAAGCCTCATCAAATATTTCTAGTTTACTTTTCCTAGCCATTTGCCGAAGTCTTTTGGAGGGAGTTTTGCCTACGTGGTACACAAATTGGACTTGTCTTAACATTTCTAGGCAAAAACACAAATGTTCGTCGTTTACACATCTCCGTTTAACTTTATGATTTTACTCTTATTTTTTAATTCAAATGCTAGAAATGTCTAAAGTGTGTAAGAAGAGGAGAACGAAAGGTCTTTAGTGACCTATTGTTGTGAGTCATCCTCACTAATCCAACGAAATGGGAGCTTGGCCAAAGGGAAGAGAAGGATAAGCACGGGCTTGAGGAATAATGCGTATACTGCTAACTATTGTGAGGTTTAGCTAATTATTTTACTTTTATCTGCATGAACAATATGTATAATTGAGCAATATATGTAATATATAAAGCAAGAAAAAATTTGGAGTCCATGCATAATTTGTAGAATTATCAGAGACGGGCCAAAAGCTTACTTTCAATGACATCGATAATGTTCTCATTTTGTTAATGACCACTTGTACAATTTGTCAGGTGTGAAATTTTATCATAAAAGATCTTGGTATTAGTTGAAGTGGGATTATAATATCTAAACATTCTTTTCTCATTGATAAGATCAATGTAGGACATTTCAACATAATTGGTGAATGTTTCCATACTGTTAAAATATAAATTTCATGTTTTAAAATAGGAGGAGGATTCTCTCCCTCCTAATCTTTCTCTCATTTCCTCCCCTCCTATTTAAACGGTCACGGTTAAGTCACGTTAACATCTTATATTGATTTTTTTTATAAAAACAATAAGATAAAAAATAATGTATGAGATGAGGGGAGAGAAGGGGATGAGAATAAGAGGGAGAGAGAATCCTACTCTTTTAAAATAACCTTGATGGAAACAATAAAAGCTTTTTCAATGTTTGTGTAGAAAATCCTTCTGTTCCTTAGCGCAAAACGTGTTGTAGTATGAATTCAGTGAGAGAGGAAAGAGAATGGAGAGAATGGCCTGAGGAATTATATAGACCCAAACAGAGTAGTTAGGCTCCTTTTTTGGATCCAACAGAGAAAACCTAAATTTTTTAAGTACCAATTATGTTTTGGGCCGAAAAGGAGCTAACCCGAAAAAAAATAAAAAATAAAAAAGCACTTTCAAGAAGTTGATGGAATTGGAATCTGACGGAACTCTCTGTTATTTACTTTTTCTTTTTTTTTTTCTCTTTCTTCTGGATAATTGCAGAAGTCTCTGCAACTCTCGGAGAAATCTTCTATGCCATCCTATATATATACATATATACAGCCCAACCTGATCAGATAGAATCGTCTAAAGCAACCAAAGCAAAAATACCTCACTCAAATCCTTCAAATTTGCTACCCAGCAGAAACCCAGCATCCAATGGCTCTCAGTCTCTTTGGCAACGGCCGACGAAGCAGCGTCTTCGACCCCTTCTCTCTCGACATCTGGGACCCGTTTGAGGGCTTGGGCACTCTGGCCAACTTGCCCTCCTCCGCCCGTGAAACCACCGCCATTGCCAACACCCGCGTCGACTGGAAGGAGACCCCGGAGGCCCACATCTTCAAGGCGGACCTCCCGGGGATCAAAAAGGAGGAGGTGAAAGTGGAGGTGGAGGACGGGAGGGTCCTGCAGATCAGCGGCGAGAGGAGCAGGGAGCAGGAGGATAAGAACGACAGGTGGCACAGGGTGGAGAGGAGCAGCGGCAAGTTCATAAGGAGGTTCAGGCTGCCGGAGAACGCGAAGATTGATCAGGTGAAGGCGGCGATGGAGAATGGGGTGCTGACTGTGACTGTGCCGAAAGAGGAGGAGAAGAAGCCCGAGGTCAAGGCCATTGAAATCTCCGGCTAAACTAAGCTCGCATAAGTTAAACCTCGGCTACTTTTGGGCTTAATGTCGTGATTAAGTTAAATAATCATGGTTTGCTTTTTGTTGTGGTGTTAGTTACTGTCTTTTGTATTTCCGAGTTTCTGTGTGTGTGAGACGAGTGATGTGTGTCAAACTTAATGTATGGGTTCTTCCTCTAAAATATTATATTCCTTTATCAAAATTGCGTACATTTTAAATTTGTATTTTTAATCGATCAGAAGGACTGCCATACTACTAAAGAATTTTACACTTCATTTATTTTTTGTCAAAATTAAATAAAGAATTCAAAAAATTTAATAAAACGAGAAGAATGAATCAGTGAAATGTTGTTTTATCTTCTTTGGAAACTTGATTGAAAAATAGTTGTGGTTATAGAATTTTAAAGCGGTAATCCCTTTGTTTTATCTTTCTTTGGTGTAAGCAGGATGATAGTATCCAAAATTTTCTTTTGCTTTGCCCATAATTAAACAATTAAACAATTTATTTTCTTACAATTACAAGATTCATTAAAAAATATAATTACGAGATTTATTCGAATATGAAATTTAGTCCCGAAAATGCAATACCCACTCCTTTTTTTCACCTCCCAAGGCCTTCGTATATATATATATATATATTTTATTTTTTTTCAGTATTCAAGGCCTACATACATTTCGAAATAGAAAAAATTTCTATCGGAGCAGAGCTATTTGAGAACATTTATCCGATTTAAATTTGCCAGGAAAGAATTAGGAGAAGCAGCGCCCACGGGTTATGAATGGGAAGATCGAAAAAATACAAAAAATAAAATAAAATAAAAAATAAAAAAAAGACACCCGATCAATTTCATACACGACGCATAAGCTGCAGTTATTTTATTTAATTTCGGTAATTAACTGTTAATAGACACGGAAACCTTAATTAACTAATTAATCAACCAGAGATCTCAATGGACCTGACATCCACCTTCTTGGCGTTCACCTTAGGCACAGTGATAGTCAGCACTCCGTTTTCCATCCCCGCCCTCACCTCCTCCACGCTCGCGTTCTCCGGCAGCCGAAACCTCCTCGTGAACGTTCCGCTGCTGCGCTCCACCCGGTGCCACGTGTCCGTCTTCTCCTCCTGCTCCCTCTTCCTCTCCCCGCTGATCTGGAGGATCCGGCCGTCCTCCACCTCAACCCTCACCTCCTCCTTCCTCAGCGCCGGCACGTCCGCCTTGAACACGTGCGCCGTCGGAGTCTCCTTCCAGTCGATGTGCGCGTGGGTCGGACCGGGACGACAGGTCCGAGAGTGAGCGAAACGGGTGGTGGACCTGGTGGTCCCACAGGTCAAGTGAAAACGGGTCGAACATGCCCGATCGGCGCCCGAATGGGTTCGGAATCAGCGACATCGTTCGAGAATCTTCTGATCAATCAGGCAATTTGGAATTTGATTTTTCGGATAAGGAGCGGTTTCGAATTTGGGCGAATTTTATAAGTCAGTGATTAGATTTCTAGAGAGTTGGATTACGCGGCACGTTCTCCGCTTTCATCGCACGAAGCATACGGGCCGTTACATATTGGCAACTATGTAAATATTACGAGATAAAAAACTCTATTCATCAAGGCCCAATATCCGAAGCCCATGCCCACTTATCTCATTTTTATTGAAAGTGTGACGTGCAACATTAATATCTCATTTCATTTTGGGTAAAAGATGTTAGGGCCCAGAAAAAATCAGTAAGAAGCCTAATTGTTATTGGAAGCCCAATCACTATATATTAGTAGCAAATCAAGCTCAAATTCATGCGTAGAGTCCAAAACGAAGGACATGCAAATTCACAATCATGTCACGCCTAAATAAATTATAATTCATAATTCGAACATTCGAAAAATTACAAAACTACACGTATTCATCATGTCAGGATCTATCAAAACAAGCTTACAATATTAATACATTAAAATTTGAATTCAAATCACGCCAAGCTACTCTTCACCCTACATGATTAAGTTGGCCCACGTCACATAACGGGGCTTGCCAAAAGAGTTGTGGTGTGGAGGATTATAAAAGTTCTTTGGATTTATGTGGAAGTCAAGCTTGTGGAGATTTTGGGCTGCTTGGGAGCACAAAATTCCAGTCGCACAACTTTAGTTTCACGTGTTAAAGCTGTGAGAGATAATTCCCTATCGATTTCTTTACAAACCAACTAAAATACTTCAAACCTGACCAAATTCAAAAACTTAATTTGCCTTGATTTATGCGTTGACAGAGTATGTTCTTGAGATGTGCACCTCGTTGTAACGTGCTGGAAGAACCTTACCATTTTAAGACAGAAAAGAAATCAAAGAAGAAAATAAAGGAGGAGTATAGCCAAAAATGAAACTTTGTTGTGGGACTTGGTGCAAGAAAGAAGGAATTCTGGGCAAAATGGTTAACCTAGCCTTCACGAGGCTACTAACTCTCTACAATACTACCCCAAAGAGGCATGATGTACCTACAACAATGGAAAAGAGAAGGGAAGACTTAACAAAACAAGAAGAAGTGAGAAACCTAAGGGATTCTCCAGTTAGGATTTTGAGGAATTCCCCCGTCGATCAATTGAAGCCTTCAGCACGCTTGAATGGGGGGGATGGACCAAGCAGGCCAAGCAATCTCTAAGTGCTGCAAACCCTAATTCATGAGCTTTAGCCTTTCCTTCATTATGATCTTTGCCATCATGCCTACTTTACCCTTCAAAATTACCCATATTAGAAACCCTAATTAGGCACTTCAAAGCCAACAACCAAGGATATTTCTCCTCACGCTACTCTAGGGGCCTTTTAGCTCCCACATCACACATAACGCATGCAAGTTATAATTTGTTGTTATAGTTATTCAGTCATTGCTAATAGGGGTTGGTTTATCTGGAATATCTCCTAAGACATGCTTTTCTTTTGAGGTATCTCAAGGCCTGGAGTCGGAAACAAACCAGGGGAGTTAAGCGTCCCAAAGCCCAAGTTCTGCTTGATCAAAAAAGTCCCTAACAACAGAATGTTTGAAGAGTTGGATAGAGAGTCACTAAATCTAGAGTCTCTAGCACATTTTCTAAATTTGAAGAATCATTTGACAACTTTGTAGGAGCACAAAAAATCATATGTAGGTACTTCAAATTTAGTTTTGTGAGTTCTCTTGGAGATGCTCTTATCTAACTACCAAATATCAAAACTACGTAACAAAAAAAAATTGTAAGATTCGCTCAGTTTTTTGTTTAGTGATAGTCTTTGTAAAACTATGTACAAAATAAAAAAAAAATCACGAATTTACAATTCTTAATCGCTGCTATCGCTGTTTTCCGAATCATATTCAACTTCGAGTGCAGCGACTTTCGAAGCACTAATTCTCCATGAAGCGGATCGAATTTTGTAGGGCAATTTGGAATGTGCACTAGTGACCATGGCACCACATTTGCCTTCCTCTTCTTCTTTCTTTAAGTCACCGGGAGGTAAGAAGCAGTCCATGGACAAACCCCTTATGTTAAAATCGACTTCCTCGATTTCCCAAGCCTCCTCCATTCGCGTCCTTGAATGGCCTTCCGTGCTGTCACCAAACCTAAACAACGATACACATGTCTTGCCCCCGTGCGCAATGCTGATGCCTTCGACATTCCGGTAGTCTTGGATGTAGGACTCCATTGTGGTCTCCCAAAAGATGCTGTGGTCGTTGCCGGCGGATTTGATTCGGAGGAGATGGGAGTCCTCTAGTTGGACAAGGAGGCCGGTTTTTTGGCTGAAGTAGCCCCAAACTGTGTGCCTTATTATCTCAACGTTGGAGCTGCTTCTTGCTTTTAGGGTTGATGGTTCGGCTTCTAGTTTTAGTATGAAGCAGTCTTCGTCCTTGATTGCTTTCTCTCCAATGCAAACTGAGTTGCTGAATAAGTTAGCTGTTGACCTTGGATCAAGACCCTGTTTAGTACAAAAAATAGTATGATTATTTTGTGTATTAAGGTATTTAGTTGTCCTTTTTATTTTTATATTTTTAAAGAAAATGACTTTTGAAAACCAGCAAAGATAAAAAAGGGCTATATAGTTAGGTAAAGAGTGGTAAGAGATGTGCAGTTTTGGCCCACATGTGGGCCATAGAATTATGCTATGGACTAATTGGATGGGTACAGACCAACTTAGAAGTCAGTCTTCTCAAACGCAAAGTCAAAAAAAACCAAACTAGAGTGTGGAATCCATAAAGCACACAAATCACCATTAGAATTAGTGAAAAGTAGAATTAGTGAAAAAAGGCCCCAAACACACGCTTTTGCTAGACCTAATGAATTACCTAAAGAATCAAATCTTATAGATTGTGAGATTCACATGCATTAAAGATCAATAATAACTTAATTAAGTCTGATAGAAATTCATATTTGTAATTCATAATCGTTGATACAATATCTTACTCAAATGTATCAATGATCAACAATTAAGTTATAGAAGCTTGAGTGGTAATTTATTTTGTTCAAATGGTAAAAATAAAAGAATAACCAATTTTATTTAAAAAAAAAACTACCCGGAAAGGGAGAGGTGGGAGAGGTTAGTACCTGAAGGAGACGCCGGAGAGGACGAGGCGGGCCTCGAGAGGCATGTGAGTGGTGCCATGGCGTTTGGCGCCAAGCCACCTTTCCATCACTCCCTGCACTGATCTTGCAACCAGACACCACCAATTCCAAGCACCAAAGCTCTGGTCTTTTCTGCCACAGCACAAACCCACCCATCTCGCCGCCGCCGCCAACTGATCTCAACAAGCTCTTAACCTTCAACTTGTTCTTACCACCATTCAAGCTCCTCTCTCCAGTACAAAACTCTGACGCCGCCATCTTCACCTTCCCCATTGCGTACATGCTGTCTACTGAATTCAAAGCCTTCTCTCCTCCCACTGCCGCTATGTATTGCTTCATTATGTACTTAGCCATCGAAGATTCCTACAAATCATAAAACGCAAAAATAATTAAGGAACTTCATATGTGACCAAAATTATTTATAAGCAACAAAACTTCATGTGACTTGTCATAATACTGTCTTACTAGTTATAACATAAGGTGTTTATGTTGTCAGACTGAGAATCTGAATCATTAATAGTATTCGTTATTTTCTGAAAGTGTGATCCAAATTTCGGTCTAGCAACATAAGCATTAATAATTAGGTATAAGTGACTTACAATGGGTTGATCTTTCATGGCGTGGCTAATGGGTTGCTGGTCGTTGGGAATTGGTAATGGAATCAGAGGGGCTCCAATGACTCCAAGCAAGAGCTGGACTTCGGTGTTTTTGCTTCCAAAAACCGCGTTGGCTGATTGTGATCGGTCGTTGTTTGAGGGTTTCATCCACGACTTCATGTTGTGCCATGAAATGGTGGCGTTCTTGTGATTGCCTGAAACACACATCTCTTCCGGGATTGGGACCTCGAGGACGGTTTCAAGGCCGTCTTCGCGGTCCAGATTGGGACAAAGCTTCCTCATGACGATGACAAGAAAGAGCAGAGCAGATTAAGTGGCAAAAGAGAGTTTAGGAGGAGGGAGGAGGGTGTGAGATTGGATAATATTATATGGGATGGGACTATTGGGTTATTGGTGGAGAGAGCTATTCCATGTAGGACAAGGAATACTAAAGAGGAATTAAGGTGGTTGTGAGTTGAGTCTAGGATTCAAAGGGTCCTGTATGGAGGGGTCTTTGCACTCTGCAGCTGTTAAACATTACCAACCGACCAATGGCTCTCACTCTAACGTGGTTTGCTTTGTCTATATCGTGTTTGCACGCTCATTCTCTCTCTCTCTCTCTCTCTCTCTCTCTCTCTCTCTCTGTCTCTCTCTCTCTGAAACTTGGTTTGTTCTGATTTTATAATTGATATAGATGGGCATCCAATGGAGTAAACTTCTCATCTAAACTCAAAGAGTGTTGAAATACAAAATGGGTTAAAAGGAAAGTAGTGTTAAAGCCATTAAAGGTAGAGTTATTCATGTGTGTGACCTTAATTTCAACTACCAACCAGGTTTAATTTTTTTGGAGTTGGATTAGGACGACTTTTCGACAGTTAAAGTCAGTAAATTTATAAAAATTTCATTAAAGCAATAAGTGTTTTTTTGTCAAGGATTTTAGGAATGGAGAAAAGGAAACAATGAAATCATGGAACTTGGGAATGGAATAAGAACCTACTTGCTCCAATTTATGATTTTGAGGAATAGAGAATAAGAACTTAGTAGATACAATTCCTGCCTTTGATTAGAATATCGTTATATAAAAAATTTACGGATTCTGCAGTCATATTTACATGCAATTTTTTAAGACAAGCAATATTGGGAAAGAGAGAATCGAATATAGGATCTCAAACATAAAAGTAAAGATGGTTCTAATCATTTGAACTATAAGTCCCTTCTGAATCCATATATTTTTACTTTTTTATTTTTCTTTTGACAAATAACAAGATAATTTATACTAAATTTATCTAAACTACGAAAGAAAAACTCGAACAGGGAACCATATATTTTTATATTCCCCTATACGATAGTAAACGAGCAAAAATGGGACGTGAATGATTCTCTCATACAGTAAACAAAGCTCATTCACAATACACCCAAAAAGAAAAAAGATAAAGCAAAAGGGGTATATAGCTACAATGACAAAGGGGACTGCATGCATGTATTGTCCCCATACATATTAACTGTGGCATACACTTTGCTGCCTTTAACCGCAGCATATAATCTGACGCAAAAAACTTTTTACGCATTAAAACGGATAAGAATATAATCATAATCCAGTTATCATTGGATGCTGCTGCCGGAGCATGCGACCGACATTTTGATTGAGTCGACACTCGATCCAACTTTGTCTCTCAATTCCAATATTTTTGCTGCTGCTGTTGCTGCTGCACTGCATTAGCTGTATCTGTACGTGATTAATTGTTTTATTTTATGTTTTTAGTTAATTAGTTTGCTTTGTTTCCCTAATTAAGCAATTTGTCTTTTGCAAGACAAGAAACTGGAAGATACAAAGCTCCTGGATTAAAACCCTAAATTAATTGACACGCGTTGCTAATGGCTGCTCTCAATCATGTCCAGCACGTTCCTATGAAATCTTGAAAATATTGTTTTTTTTGTTGTTTATTTATTTGGATTAACTTTTATGATCGACTGGAGCGGCAACGAGGTAACAAAGTATTGTTGTTACAGACATGCTTAGGGAGATGAGAAAACTAATCCACCAAAGATCTGCAACGCTGTCTTGCATTCTTTTTAGTGATATGCATATCTAACCAACAATAAAAAAACATTAAAAAACAAAGCATGAGGCATCTCTAAGAGATTATATTAGATGAGTTCATTATCTGACCTAAATGAATATTCCTTCTTATATATTTTCTATTTAATTATCCATATTATTTTTTTTAATGCAATCATTTTGAGGTGATCATTTTGACAAGTTATACAATGAGTTAATAATAATTTAATATTAAATTTGGCATTAGAAGTATTTATTTATTTTTAATTCAAACGATAGTTCTACGATTCTAAGATAGACTAAGAAAATGAAGGGTGTAACTTTGAACCCATAATGTGGTTTTTATTTCTCACTTCACCACTAGCTACTAGGGGTACTTCTACTATCAAGTTATTGAGCCATTTGATTATTATTCCTTTCCTGTTAGTAAAAGCAAATTGATATATAAGAAAAACGAAAGGAGAACGAAGAAAATTTTGAAGGAAAATTTCAATGATTTAGACGTGGATTGTTATAGAAAACAAGGAAAAAAAAAGCCTAAGGTTTACTTTCATGCTGGACCACGTGATGAGGTGAGAAATAAGGAATTAACTTGGCTGTTGAACAATTCAGCAGCCATTCCTACTTATACCCAATCCCGTGTGGACACTTGTCCACACGGGATTAGGTGTAAGCAGGAATGGCTGCTGAAAATTCAACAGCCAAGTCTTGTTCGAGAAATAAAGACCAATCTCTAAATAACACTAATTAATGGGCAGTATTTAGATATTATCATGACTAATCTGTTATCAAAATGCACACCCTAACCCTCTTCAGGAACCTGTATCTGACTGTATATACACCATTGAACTCTCATTTAACTTTCCTCTTTCATTTTTTCTAACTAATTGATTTGTGAAAAGTCTTTGAAAAACACCACCTCGATAAGTTTCTTCGTACACTGATAATGCAGCTGTCAGTGTTTGCTTTTCTGTATCCAAGTTGTTATCGAGCTTGGAGAACGGGGCAATCTAATACAGGACCTATAACGAGTGAGCAACTTTTATTATATATGTGTATCATCGTCATGATGTTTCGTGTCAATAATAAAATAACAGTTTGTGTTGTAATATTAAGTATACGTCACGATAACTGGTATACTATGTCATGAATGTTTTTGCTCTAGAGTGCACTTACGATTAACCCCTTAAACTAGGCACTCGTTGCAACTTAAGAGCATAGCAGGCGTCACCAGCAGTGCAGAGCATCATAATAACAAACAAATAATTACTTCAATTTGTTTTCTTTTCCAATTTTTGGCGTTAGGAAATTATGATTGATTCGTCCACTTAAAAATAAAAAAACAAAGAGAACAAAACTGAATGATGGAAAAATAATATTAAATTATATATCAATCGTAAGAAATCCCTACCCTGATAATAAGAGTTGGTGGTTTTTTTGGAGTGAGTTCCCACCAGCACGAGCTGTGTCTGTGGCCTATTAAGATTGTGATCGCCAATCACGGCACCTTCCACGCAGCAACTCGTGCATGGACCTAAACCCTGACTTCCCCCCAACAACTGACATGTTGAATTTGGTTGCAACTTCATGGCGTGTTTGCTTCGACTTGGTAAGTCATGAATATGAGAAGACTTAAGAATGGGAATATGATCGACTATACTCCTCTAATCGATCTATGGAATTCACATATATTTATGTATATGTGCTAGTTAGTACGGACAAGCAAACATTCTTAACAGCTTGAGCTGCAAGCTTCTTAAATGGTCTCGAAAACTTTAAGCAATGATATCTCATGAGACATGCTGAGTTTCTGCACTAGTATCCTTACCAACTTTTTGTCACTCTTTACCAAATTTCAGGGTCATTGATAGAAACATCTAAGCAGTAACCATTCGGCTTGAATGTCAAACCATATTTTATATACGTTTGACATTGCCGATGGTCAGTCCCAATGGCCAATTGCAAGAACACTACTCAGTCTCAGCAAATACATTGCTTGCAGAGTCAATGCAACTCAATATCCAAATTTGAGTAGAAATGCCCCTGGATTCCCTCTTATCAGTCAAACTTTCACCCAGTTCCAATAACTTGCCTCCAAGAGTTAAAACTCATACCTTGTAGGATAAGAAATCTCCAACTAGTTTTTTATGATCGAGAATGTTCTATTTAATCCATGCTACCCAAAAGAGAAAATCGGATTGGACGCAGACTCCAAATACACCCCATGGTAGGAGAGAAATTTCGGTATGATTGCCTTACTAGGGCAACTCTCGTACCAATGAGATCAGCATGGGGTAAGATGAGACCAAAATGCAAGGAGTCTCTTGCTTTTATAAGAGCTTCCCTTCGGATGACCTAATCCAAAAGCCCCTCTACAAAGAGTCTTACCTGCTTATACAACAATACAACATAGTGAAGCATCTGCCACGAATCTTTACATATAATTGGTTATGTTTATCTAATAAAGCATCTTGAGTTACTAGAAGAAACTACTCTGGTGATGCAAATTCAATTCAAGTTCAAACTTTTAATAATGGAAATATAAATTACACGACCTGCTGAAGCTAAGGCTACTAATATATCAACAAGAAGTAGACAGAGAGAAACAGCTAACTCCAACATAGTTTTTGGAGGCACAGGTACAAGGAAGGTACCGCTGAGTGCTTGTTTGCTACCTCTATCATCACCGAAGTAAAATGGGCAACCCTCTATACGAGTTTTTCATGAGGGCACATTGAAGTGAAACAGCCACGAGATGACAAACGCAAAGACCATACAAGCTAGCAAGAAGTTCAGGAAGCGGTGACCCTGCCAGAAGTTTCGGCTCTCTGCTGTCTGCACAGGGGCACCTCCTGCTGTTGTTGCCAGTGCGGCTTCATCATGCCACTGCTCCGCCAACTCAGCTTCACTCAAACCAGAAACATTACGTGCGGTTGATCCACAGATCTCACAGGTTCTGCAATCATATATATTTAGTACGAAAATTGAGCAATAATAACGCAGACATGAGGATGGAAAGGACACCCCAAAGAAGCATGTGAAACGCTACTCTTTTGTTTGGTTACAGGTTAGGCAATCTGAACTAAAAATATCATATTGGATAGAAGATATTTCTTATTCCGAAGGCAGAACTGAAGATAGAAGCAGGTGTAAAGAACACCTGTCATTCAGCATCCCTCCTGGGAGCTCTAAGAAACTTTTTAGTTAGGGCACAGTTATTAGCGTGAAACGCCATTCCCTGTATTCATATAAGAAGGTTTAGATTAGAAGTTGTCACAAATCTCATGCCACAGCTGGAAACCTGATGTCCAGTTTTTCAGAAGTACAATGGATTTATAAATGAATACATCAAATGGAACCACTTCACTTCTAACTACAGTGTGGTAAAAAGCACACACATCTCCTTGCTCTATGCTTGCGTTAGAGTTACAAAACCTGCGTGTAAGACTGGGATCTAAACTAAAACAAATAACCTACACGTTCAATTTCCTATGGAAACAAAAAAAAACCTATTTGCATAAATGCACAAACATTTTAATCCAATCACAAGGGAAAGATACAACTAGCAGGAACCAAATCAAGGTAAAGATACAACTAAGATTTTTTCAATAATGGTTTTAGGATGTGAGCAAAGTTTGACAAGTTGAACCGAATAAGATTTTTACTTTTACATGAAACTTTAAAATCTTTATCTTTTCAGGTATGTACTTGTTTTTACCGTCTCAGTCAGATTGACATTGGCTTCTGCCATATTTCCATTTTAAAAACATACCAAGCATAAAGAATCTATGAGGTTACCAGAATTCAGTAAGCAATGCACCTCACGGCTCTGCTGTAAAGCTTGTCAACTTATAGCAAGGCCTTAACAGATGAAAGGAACAAAGTTTTAAACGAGAAAGCAGACAGAACCACGCCAGCAATTTCTATTTCAGTTATTTTCCTACCTTTTTTTCTTTAACACAAGTACAAGGACAGGAGGCAATTTAAAGGTTTTTGTCTAATGGGAGTAGGAAAGGTAGAAACCTTCAGAAACCTTCAAAGTTCAAATATTACAAAACACTGAGAGTAGCTTAAGGAGAACAAGGGAATATAAGCATGTGCTACTTATAAGCAACGGGCAATGTAAACCTGAGCGAAATAATGATATTCATTCTATAACAGCTTGTGCTCTGACGATGCACAAAGGTGTTATTGAGATGATTGTTGTTTATACATATTCAATCTTCTAATGGATTCAAACAAAATCATATAAACCTAGAGACCAAAATGCAGATTCTTTTCCACTTAACTTGTGGTGCTTGAAAAGACAAACCCACTTCAGTTGGTAATCACTCACTCTTCATAAGACGGCTTCTTACAACAATTTGAGCCGTCAGGTCCGAAAATCCATAGAGTGGGTCCATATCAGGAGAAGGAAACTGGGTAAAAGCACTTAATTACTTCCAAAACATCCATCATGAAGATAAATGTATGTGGAAAACACATGTTCAATACAGGTTTACTGAGTCAAAGTGTTTCAGTTAACATATCATATCAGAAGAATGTGCAAACAAACCAAATTATTTGACTTTAACAAAGCACACGCCACCAACCGGCTTTGTCCAAGCGGAAAGGCGGAAAAAGCATCGGAAGGGAGTGAGAGAAATGGAAAGTGCAGGCATTCCAACAAGGCAAGAATGGGAGAAGAATCATGTGCATGGTTGGAATCCCATGCAGGGCTGCCGGTGCGTTCAACTTTAGTTATGTGCTCTTGGTTTACACTAATATGCTTTTTCTTTAAAGCAGCACACAAACTTATTCTAATTTGAGCTTGCACTATAATGTGCAGACGTGAGTTAGGCGGGTTGGTCAGATGAGTGTGCTCGCCTCTAGCACATTCATTTCCCCGTAAATTAGCGTAGATTAGAATATCGCTTTTATTATTATGTTTATCTCACTAAGTATAACATATAACATTTTTTCCTGCATTATCCCCAAATTACATTTCACAGTTTCACAATCCACAGAAGAACAACATAACAATTTAACCTAGCATTTCAACGAATCAATGCAAACACACATAAAAGTAAAAACTTTTAACAGCGAGGTAATTACCAAAACAAAAAAAAGATTTAACCTTTAGATGTAAAAACAAAACTTACTTGTTACCCTTGATTTTGAACCAAGCCTCAGCACACTGCTTGTGGGCAGCAGCCAAATCAGCCTTACAAGAACACCCCAGCTCAATAGGAATCCCAGATTCCTGATTCGTTGCATCCATGCTCAGATGACAAATCCTGCAATCCCTCTCCACTTTCGCCACGTGCATCTTCACCTCCTCCAGATCCACCTCTACCGAACTCTCCAACACACAGGATTCCCTCTCCACAATCTCAGACCCTGACTCACTGGAGCATCTCCCCTCCTGGTCCTCCGACCCCTCGGAGCCGGAGTCAGAGTAGCTATTTCGACCCGTGGCGGCGCTGCGTCGTCCCACTTCCTCCTCCTCCACATCAACAACCACGTGGGATTTGTCTGCGGCTGCCATTTGCAAAACCCAGAGAGAGACTCTTCATGTAATGGCTCTGTGCGGCCGTGATCATCAACGCCCACAGATGTTGAAGAAGCTCTCAACCCAGTAGGCAGTCGGTTTCTTAGATTTTCAGCAACTGGGTCCTGTCGCGGTAGGTAACCCCTCCCTCTCTCTCCCAACCCCCTCTCCGCACTCTCAGCGTCAGTGAGCAAGGAAAGATCTTTTATATAGAATAATGGAGGAAAACAGAGAGTAAAAATATGTTTGCAGTGAGCAGGTGAAACATAATAACCAATAAAGCTTCCTAATTTGTGTCCCCAAAACAGAGGACTTTTGACCCCGGCTCTGCTTTTTCTGGTTAAATGAACAGGATTAGTGTGTTGTTTAGTTTAGTGATCATAAACAATGAACAATGTGCCCCCACATTGCATATTTAACTTTGCCTTTTGGGTTTAACAAGTAATGAGGGAGATTAGTTTCTCTGTTTATTTGTTAATCTCTCTGCTTAATTGACAAGAAAACGAGAAGGTCTCTTCTCAGAATAACAATTTATATGAGAGACGGCGCATCTGCTATATCATCACAACGTATTATTAGGAAGGATTCGCTCTAGAACATATTGTTCATAATTTAAGGATTAACAGATCTAAACAGTATAAATTGAATTTGACAATCTTTATTAATTCATTTTGTTGGCTCAGGGTACACAAACTAATAATTCTAATTTTGTTTACACACCAATTAACGATAAAGATTTGTTAATCTTTAAGATCCGGACATTAATGTTCGGAGCGGATCCGTATAATTGAACGAAATTGAGCGGAAACCTTTTTTTTTTAATTAGAAAAGAAGTGATTTTGTTTTTTTTTTTTTTGTCAAATAGAAAAGAAGTGATTGAGGTGACTTTAGAAACTGTTGAGCAGAGAACACAGGAATTGTTTGCATGAAAAGCAGATTTCATTTTGTTTTCTTGACTCGAAGTGCTTTTCTTTGGATATGGATGGACCCATGTATCCTAATCCATTAGATTTATGTATTTAAACCGTTAAAATTTGATCCAACAACTACAAATATGAACTCAATTTAAAAATTATAATAACTTTAAACGGTTCGTATACATAACTTTAATGGATAAGGATACATGAATCCGGAAAGGACCCATGTCCTTTTCTTTAATCTGCTTCGGCTTCACTTGCGTAACTGGCACGAAGACCCCAGTCTTTTGTTTTCTGCGGACAGGGTCCACTTTAACTTGTGAAAGACAGACATGCCCCTGCATTTTCGGATGTAAAACATAGGTTGCGTGAAGGGTGGTTTTGACTTTTCAAAACATTAATCGATTAAAAAAACATAGGTGACGTGAGCTGTAACCCATGGAACAGCTGTTCCATCATCATAATTTTTTAGGGTAAGTTGAAAATTTTCGTTTTAACCTCATGTTTGGCAAAATCCTAAATTAAGCTTTTGGTTAAAATTAAAATATGGGTGCCTTAAGTGCGGGCCTGACAAAGCAGATCAATCTGTTAGGTGTGAGGTTTTGTCGTAAAAATCTTCAGTACTAATTAAAGTGTAATTAGAATATTTAAGTTCTAATACGATCGCGTGATATTTCTACAATTTGTAGATCATTTTTGGCAAAAGCATGAAATAATGGGTTTTGGTATAACATAGGGTGTGAGAGCTGCTCAAATTAGACCGCGATAACGAGTTTCTCTTCCAATGTTCACTACATAAGTGCCATCTTCTGAAATGGAGGATATGGGTAAAGCAACTGTTTTGAGTCCAACATCGACCTATCACGGGGCCGAATACCCAATTGTTTTGGCACCATTTTTCATGGGTCATATAGATCAGGCCAGGTCCTAAGCCCGAAATTTTTTCTTTACGGGGATGATTTTCTGCACACTCATTTTCTTCTTCATACGCCTCTGTTATTTATGATATTTGAATTAAACAAATTGAAGGAGAAACACAGGACGTAAAAAAAATATATATAAGTGTACAGAAGAAAAAAGTGCGGAAATCATTTCCCTTGTTTATTGTTTACAAAAGTAATGATTTTGATAGTTCTTATAGATTTTTCTTCACTCTCGTTTTAACTTCCAGCTCTCCCACCCTGAATGTGAACAAGCTACAAAATAATCGATTTGGAGTGCCAAAGTTTTGCCAATCAAGTTTTTGGATTTGAGAAAAAATTGCACTTCTAGGAAAGCATTAACTAGTCAACAGCTTCTTTGCTCATGACAAAAGGGGTAGAGAAGTACCTACATATATATCTTGATGTAATGCCCAAATAAAACGCCTCTTGAACGAGATGAGTCAAAAGTGAAAAGCCTTGTAAATGAAACTGGAGATTTAACTTAATCTGCAGTAAATTAACCGGTCTGTATATATATTCTCCCGCTAAAACCGAAGCACCCCGAAGACCGAGGAAGACCAGCCATGAGTTCTAGCTCAATCCCTCAACTTCAGTTGGCATTGCAAAAGTTTGTCTAGGCACCTGGGTTGATAGCACTTCGGTCATCATTCCCATCAACTTGTTTCTTCCTTCCTCAAAGCGCACATGGTCAGTCATCGCATTGTTTGCTGGCACTCCCATTTGCAAGGTAGTGGCAGCCACTTGAACGACTCTCTGGCTTGCTACGTTCTCTGGCATACTCATCGCGCTACTCTCAAGGCTACTCTTAATCCATGCAATCTTGTTCAAATCCGTAGCAATGGAGATTAATTCGTGGCTGGAGAAAGGGGGAGGCTCGTCATACTCAACAAACTCAGGCCCCAACAACGAGCCTTGAGAATGCCCCTCAACTCGATCACAGCAACCATGGCTACAGTGCTCAGGAACCATAGGCTCATTACATGCTCCTTCAAGGAAGCCAAAATCTAGTTTAGTTGTTCGGACCAAAGGGCCATGACTTGGGACTGTCCTTGAAAAAGCTGAAGCATTTGCTGGATCACTTGGATGGTTATAAACACTAAAAGCACTAACACGAGCCACTGGACGACAAAGGGTGGACTGGAGAGTCAGATGGTCTCTTGATTCGGCACGAAGAGTAGAATGCTCTTTTGACTCAGCAGCGCAACAACCCTCCTTTGCTTGACCTTCACGAGTCTTGAATGAACTGGTATTCCCAACTGACAAGGTTTCTTCTGAGGATGCCTTTTTTCTGTCAAAGGTGTCATCTTCCATCATTTCCCCAGGTCCCGGATTAAACCTTCCTTTATCAAAGCACCTGCGCTTTAGTGTAGAATTCCAATGATTCTTGATTGCATTATCTGTTCTACCTGGAAGAAGCTTTGCAATTACTGCCCATTTGTTCCCATGGATAGCATGGGCTGAAACTATTATACGATCTTCTTCCTCTGCATTAATTATAAAGTTCCAATTGAGAAAACTTCAGCAAAAGCAATGAAGCAAATAAATACGCAACTTTGGATAGAAAGGTATGCCGCAATTTACTCAGCATATTTCTCAAAATGTAATGACAACAAAAGCTATCCATGCAAGGACAAGATTACAAAGTTCGCAAGCAGATAACTTCCCGCTATATTTGATTCACTAACCTGAACCAACGGCAACATTTTAGCAAAAAGAGAACCAGCATGATACTAAATCTTAATGCAATTCCAAACAACAAAAACCGAGGTTCGCCCACGGACATCACGATCCCTGGGGGCCAAATAAAATAGAAGAACCACCTAATTAAAATGATTTGATGAACCAGCCCTACATATACACGATATCCTTTAAAATCTATCACCAAATTGTGACCAAAACTTCATATACGTTCTTCCATCATGTCGTTACAAATCATTCCGAATTCATTCCTTAAACATTGTCCAAAAGTAGAGTATAAAGAAGAATCAAGAGAGCCTACAATACAAATACATATGAAATCACAGATGACCAAACAGATAGATCACGACAAAAAGGAGATATGTTAACATTATGGAAACAACGTACGCAAGACTGAAAACCACTCTGAGAAAAAAACCGTGCTAATTGGAGCATTTATGCTACACACTGTACAGTCCGAACACACTACCAGTTCCAATTTCAACAAAATTCGAACAAATTTGCGCCACGCTAGACTAACCGCATAACTATCAAGGTTCCATCTTTAATCTTGAACTCATATTGGACACTTACGAAATGCTCGGCTCCTCGATCAACACACTAGGCTTACGACATACAAACATCAAATCCTACTCCTTTTGCGTGCTACTTAGGACCATCTCGAATGCTCATAATTTTTCGCCAAATGACATATAACATCGTTGATTAAACAAACAAAAAACCGAGAATTCGTTCACCGAAAAAACAAGAAACCAAGACGACACTTCCGACATATGTAACAAACACGACACCAACTAACAAGAGTTGGCAAACATCTTCAAATTCGAAAACCGAACATTCACAAACTAATAATTCCACTCGATTAAGCACATCAGCACATCCTAATCGAAATTCAGTCGCTTTCAAAATCCAAACATGACAAAAGCAATCCAAACATGACAAAAGCAATCCCAACACACAAAAACATCAAACAGAAAATGGCGGCGATTAAATTACCAGAAAAGGGTTTACGCTTGACGCAGGGGTCGAGCTGATTACACCACCTTAGCCGGCACGACTTTCCAGACCGCCCGGGAATTCCGCGGGCGATCAGGCTCCAATTCCTCGCCCCGAAGTTGCTCACGAGCCGGGTCAGCACCGCGTCCTCCTCCGGCGACCACGGTCCCCTCACCTTCCCGCTGGGCCCCGCGCCCTCGTTCAACTCAGCCGCGTCGCCGAGTTCAATCAACTCGGCCTCCGTGCCAGGGACGTCGTCGGCTTCTTTAGAGACGCCGTCGTTTGGGACCGTCATTGGTGGTTGGTTTGGTTGGGTGTTTCGGTTTGTTTGTTTTTATGAGTACCTACCCAGCAGAGCAAACCTCTGCCTTTTTAACTGCAAATAGGAAAGCGATTAATGTGGGGCCCTGGCTTTTTGCGACCGTTTCGGATTCCGGTTTTGCACGGCAGTTTTTTTAAATGACCAACGTGTCCCTCGTGTTGCGATACGTCGTCGTTTTAGTTTTGAAAGCGGAGTCTTCGTGTTGACTTTGTTTGGACTTTGGCTATGAAGGGAGGGAAACGGAATCCGTGAATCCAGCGCATGAATTCGGCAAATTACATTCACGTTCCGTCACCAAGACGACGGCTTGGCTTTTGTCGTAAAACGTAAACGCTCTCTGAAATTTTGGATAATTGCCCTTTTTCGAGCGACATTGTTCGAGGAGTCTCGAGTCATTTTCGAGAGAACCTCGAGCAATGTTGCATATTTTGTATTTTTCGAAACTAAAGCTATTTTTTCATCCTTAAGCCGTAACTAAATTACCTTAACTCTAAAATGTCAAGGTAAATATAGTTTTATTATTCATGATCAACAAGTTAAAATACTAAAATATCGTTGTATCGAAAAAAAACATTTTGCAAACTACTCGACAATTTAATCATGATCGATTATGTTGAAAAATGAGAACCACCGTCCACTTGTTTCTTATTTTTCTTGTAAAGTCCACACAGGGTCAAGGTGTGCTACATCATGGTATTGGTGTTGTTTTGTCAAGAAAGGAAGCGCATACGATTTTTACAAGCTACCTGAGCATGAATTAGAAAACTCCGTTGTTGAAAAGTAGAAAGTTAGATAAGGGCGTTGTTGAAAAGATACAAGTGTTGGTTGAATACAAACCATTTTTCAGGCATTTCAAAACAAGAGCATAAGAAAGAAAAAAACATGAAATTGATATCATATATTTTCTTAATACATTTGATGTCATCTATACTAAGGGATTGGAAAGTGAGCTAAATCTGACAATGAGCTAGCTATAGTAATTTAGTTCTAATTCGTAGTTTACAAGAATCAAACCTAATATTTTTCACAATTGATATTATATCGGACATGGATCCTCTCCGGATCCATGCGTCCTAATCCTAGGGATCTACCAATCTGGATCATTGAAATTTGATTCAATAGCTACAAACAGGGATCTACTTTAAAAGTTATAATAACTTTAACCGTTTGATCAAATTTTAATGTCTCCGAATTGATGGATCCCTAGGATTCGGGTGCATGGATCCGGAGAGGATCCATGTCCATATTATACCTACCGTTGACAAATGTTTTGTGTCTTACTTACCCTCATCATTAAGTCTGTCCAAAACCTGATTAAAGTTATTTGAAATGGCACATGTGGGACCAGCTCATTTCTTTGTGTTTGTGATACAAAGTAATATTTAGGAAATTAGAGAATTGACCCGTGAATTTTGACTCAAGTTGGAGCTTTGGTCTATGACTAAAAACTCATTAGTATTATTCTTGAACTTGCCACAACATGGTGTAATAATTATTTTAATTGTTCTAAAAGTAGTTGCGATTCACTTAGACAAAAAAATAGATAACTTTCATTTTACATTTTTTTTAATAAATTGTAAGAGAGTTATTGAATACTTAAATGAACACACATTATGTGCTTGTTCTCCAAGTTTTCATTATGTTTCAAAACTTCATTATATATATGTCATTCTATTTTGTAATTATATATATTGTAATTAGATATATTTTTAAGTATAAACAGACACTTATTTACACGAAATATAATAGATTTACTTAAATCCGCCTAGGCCGCAGCTAGCCGCCTAGTCTGCCTAGGCCGCAGCTAGCCGCCTAGGCGCTATGCCCCAGCTTGCCGCTCAACTAGTGCCTAGCGTCTTTTAGAACCTTAGTCATTTTAGATAACTGCTTTAGGTTTGTATCTCTTATTTTCCCCTTAAAATTTTAGATTTAATGGTGTGATACAAAAAATGATCATTGCTACAATAGTGACGAGTTTAAGAACCACTTCTCACAAATATTTAATCAGTGATCAAAGGTCCAATTAAGCCAAAATCTAGGGACCAATATTTCAATTATTTTCAAGAAATATTAGCAAAATAAGAAATAATTGAAACATCTAACAGTGACAAAAAAAAATAAAAATTGACGAATTTAGTGTCTATAAGGAAAACTGAATTTTCTTACTAACAATTAAATGTCTAAATAATTTCACAGTAAATTAAATTTTCGTATAAATAATCTATGAATTAAAATTTAAAATATAAATAGTTTGGATGGTTAGCCATGCAAATTAGGCCGTACAAATTAACCGGCCACGTTTCTATATTTGACTCTACCGACCCCTTGAAGATGAGTTGGAGAGGTTAAGGCCTTTAAAATATTTTAGCCACTCAGTCACTCTCTATATATTGTGCACCCACACAATTTGCTTGAATTAATGGGATGTGATGTGATTGTTGTCGCGTTGGCTCTATTTCTGTACACAATTTGCTTGTTCATGTTCATGTTAATTTACCTCAATTGAAAGATTGAAAGTATTGTAGAATTTGATGTAAGCGTGCATAATTGCAATTTACTATATATATTGCTGCCGTACACAGAAGAAATTGAGAGCCTTTCTCTCCTCCAGTGATGTAACCGTCAAGCGTGTGTTCTTTTGATTTTTGAGGTCCTTAATTATGTTCTTAGAAAGAGACAAAGAGTTAATGATGCGATTAGGGTGGCTATGGCTGTTTACAATGTTGCAAATTATAATAGAGCACACTCCTCTTCATTTTTTTTTTGTCAAACACTCCTCCTCAATTACTTGTCAAATAAATGCAATAAAACGCGGCAAAGCCTCTATATGCAACTTTAGATGAGTCGCCAACTATGTTAGTCTAGTGACATCCATTGTTACTTTGTTGAAGAAATTTTTTTTCTCAAACGGACAATTGTTATCACATTGAAAGCTTGACAAAATAATCTCCAATATCTGTATGTATGGTTACTACTAGCACCGAGACTTTTTCGTGATAAAATCTCACACTTATCTTTTATTGTACCAACAAATCATTGGAAGTTTTACAGCCTAATAATTTTTCTTCGTGCCCCTTCTAGAAAATATTGAACTTATTACATAAAATTCTGGAAAATGTGTGCGTGTAGAGGTTTAGGTTCCATATTTAACGCATTGACGTTAACGTTGGACTTCTTCAAGCCTTCTAATTTGCCCAAGCATGCGTATTAAGGAGTAAATATGCTTAATTTAATGAAAGAATTTCGTTTCATGTGCATTTTTTTCTTGTCTTTGGCCTCAATACAAACATTCTTTCTACATCATATTTTTTTTTTTTTTTTGGAAAAACTGGATATTAATCCAGGTCTTTCTACATCATATATATCCATAATTTTGCCCCAACCCCAAGAAGTCAAACGTCTAATTTGACTAGGCTTGTTTGGATCAGCCTCTCTCAGCAGGCCCTTCAATAATATATCTGGCTCTCTGTTCTTCCTTTCTCACAATCACAACCAAATCATTCAGCTCAGAGGGAAAAAAACCGTGAAAATTATCACAACATGTTGAGCCCCTTCAACTGTGCCACTTTTAATCACCAAGAAGAAGATGATGATGAGCCCATGATTTCAACTTCACCTCCAACTCCAAGAAAATCATCGAGATCGAAAAGCGCTGGCCTGATTTACAGAAGACACAACAAGGACAGCAAAAACCCTTATTCGGACAGCGGCCTCGACAAGTTTTATGCACTTGTAGCTGACCTAGAAGAGAAAAGGAAGAAGATTTACGCACAAATGGACCCGAAAGACATATCTTTCGTGCGGTTCGTGTTCAAGGACGAGACTGATACAAGTGCTCCGGTTCCAATCGTGATAAAAAAGAAAGACAAAAGGGACAAAACAAAGACAACTGGTAATCCTGAAGAGAAGCGTTCAGAAGCCTTGGAAAATATTGACCAAGCCCACTTCGACAAGAAAGACGTGAAGCAGAAGCAACCGGGATCGAAATCCGATCAAGAGAGCAAGAAGGGGAGTTTTTCAAGTTCGAACATGAAGTCGGATGAGTGGAGAAGGCCATCTTATTATTTGCCGGTCGTTGTGATCTTTATTTTGGTGTTGTTGACTTTGTCTGGGCGGTCTTTTGCAATACTGTGTACGTCTATATTCTGGTACGCGATTCCAACGTTGAAAGAGAGTTCGAGTAGTACAAGAAGGCCGGCGGCATCAAAGAAGAAAGATTATATTAGAAGATTGAGTGACAAGAAGATGGTAGTTACTGAGGGAATTTAGTCTCCGAAATGTACCAACGCCGTGGCTATACCGCTGTCTCGACGTCATGGTCACCAGAAAAGTTTGTGATGATCGATGATTGAGAGAAATTAGACACAATCTCACAAGTGGTGGTAAGTGTTGTTAATTACTTTAGCTACAAGCGTGTTAGAGGAGTTTCAAATATTATTTTATGCGTTGGTAAATGTAAATGATGTGTAATATGAGTTTAGCCTAGAGAATTACCATGTAGGCTTTAGTATGACTTGTGATTGGAATTCATTTGTCTGATGATGATCAAGTTCTGTTGCCTAATAAGATGTAGAGAAATGCATAGTATTCAACCTTTCTCCTCTTAATTTTCCTCTGTTATTGACGGCTCTCCTCTTCATGCTAAACAAGCAATTTCCTCCACAAGTTTCTGATATGCATTTGGGAAAATAGTTCATGATAATATTATAACTTTTCAGTTTGGTTTCTAACAATAAAAATTAATGTAAGTAGTCTCTGAGTTTGTCCATTGTAAATCATTTTAATCATTCCATGAAAATTTTATCAATATCCTCGTTAAATGATCACATGCATGATCACGTGACCACTTTTTTAAAAGTATTTTTCTCAAACCAACTCTCCACTTAATGAGGATATTGACAGGTTTTGCACAAAATGACCAATATGATTTGTAATGGATAAACTTAAGGATCATTTTTATCGATTTTCATTGTCAGATACAATTTTAGCTAAAAAGCTATTTTTTAATAAGTGTTCCTGATCTGCAAACATATCTTGGGAAAATAGCTGTATTGGGCACAAGTTTGAGAAGTTTCATGTTGACCCAAAAAAGAAAAAAGAAATGAAGACCCAAATACCATCTTCGAGAAGGGGAACTTTCGTCTTTTATCTCCTGTGAGAGTTCTTCCCTCTGTTTGAGGGTGCTTCTCACCATATTGTGTGAGTAATTTCCCGATTGTGCTTTTGTTTGGTGCCGTTGATCCTAGCTGTGGCTGGAATCAATGGGTGGTTTTTTTATTTTGCTTTTTCTTTCTTCTCCCCTTCCATATGCTGATGGTCTTTCTCCTTTTCCTCTAGTTTTTTTACTTTTGTGTTTTGGAATATATATTTGATGGTGGATAAAAATGATGGATTGTGTTTTGGAATATATATTTGATGGTTTGATAAAAATGATGGATTGTAAAGGACCATTACCCTAGTGTCATGGGGTTAGGTGACACTAAGTCTATACCACGTAGCAATGGTCGTGGATGGTCCTGCTTGGTTAATCCACGTTAGGGGACCATACTATTTGTGGATCGCGCTTGGTTAATCCGCGTTGGGCGATCCTTATATCCTAGGTATGGCCATACACATTTAAAGGTGATCATGCTTGGTTAATCCGCATTGGGTGATCACTTTCCAATAGTTGTAGGAGTGACTCTGCTTGGTTAATCCGCATTGGGGGGTCACTACCTATTGGGTTATTTCTCAGGAGTGACTCTGCTTGGTTAATCCGCATTGGGGGGTCACTACCTATTTGGTTATTTTCTCAGGGGTGGCTCTGCTTGGTTGATCCACTTTGGGGGGCCACTTCTTATTTGGTTACTTGTGTAGGCTTCGGCTGAACGACATCGCTCTAACTCAGGTTTTGAATGTATTTGTGAATGTGGCTTTGAGAACTCTGAGTTTTGATTTGAAAAACTCGTTGGCTGTATGTGTGACTCCTTCAAAGCTTGCAAGGTTTGGTAGCGATTTCTTATGAATGATTTATATTCAAGGTTTATAAATTGTGAATGATGATTGATTTTATTGTTAGTATCATATACTTTGTTTTATGTGTCGCCCACACAAGCTTCGTAGCTTATCCGGGTTGTTGTTTGCCCGGTGCACCATTCTGATGGTGTAGGCACTGATCTTACAGGTAACAAGTATGAGTAGCTTCGAGAGGTTCGTAGGTGGGGTAGCGGTACAGTATCAGAGATTTGGAGTGCTAGGTTACCCCTATATCCTATCTTGTATTTTATCTTTGGGACTTTCTTTTGAGCACCTCAAACTTATTCTTAGTAAAACAAAGATTATGCTTCTTTTTGGAATGTACATATTTGTAAATATTTTGTGGAGAACTTAGCCACCTTCATATTATTTTGGTTTATCGGTTAAAGTATTTCATTCCGTAACTTATACCGTATTGAACGAACGTTATTTCCTTGTCACGTGTCGATTCCCGACGTATGTTGGGATCGGGGCGTGACACCAACCCCCGTGGGTATCCCTTTTCATGGCCTTTCCGTGCTTTGTTTTTCAGCCATGGTTTATGTAGAGTTCGTGTGTAGAGTTCCGGTGTTGTATCCGGCTCGGGTGTTTCACACACCACCACGTTCTCCTTGTTGTCTGTCGTTCGTGGCGATGTTGCTCGGGATTTTCCCAGAGCTTTTTTCCGATGGTTGGCTTCTCTCTCGCCAACTATCTCTTGTTAATGGTTGTGTGCAGGTGGCGCCTGTGGAGGTGATGATCCACAATGGACGGAGGATTGGATGATTGGTTGCTTCTCGGATTGGCGGTGGAGAGCACAATGGATGTTTCTCGGATGTTCGTTTTTGTTTGGGTTTCACTGTTGTTGAACTCATTTTCTGTGTTTTCTTTGTTTTTAGGCTCGTTCTTTGTTTGTTTCTAGGAATAAATTGGATCTTTGTTTTGTTTGTTAGTGTGTATTTGTCTTAATAAAAGCTTGGCGATCCTTTTGGATCCCACTTTCCAAAAAAAAAATATATATTAACAAATAAATTGTTCATCAAAAAAAAAAAAAGAAACAAGGGCACAAGTAGACTAGTAGTCTTATTCTTCAATGGCCTCAAATTTGGGGGTTTCATGATCACAGCCCATATTGTCCTACAAACTTTTGGAGGTGTATCAGGCCCTAACTCTCAAATTAGTCCATCTCTCTTGCTTTTTGTTAATTAATGTATGATATTTGCTAGGTAAGACAGAGGGATTGGATGAAAGCTAATAGTAATACCATCCTTATCCTGATTTACATCCTTATAGGATAACTATATCTTTAAAAAAAAAAATTGGGTGGTTAATCCACTATACCCTTGACCTCGAGTCCTCGACTCAAGACCCACGGCAAGTTACACCAACTTGAAACAAATATAGTACTCGATGTTTACAAGATTAATAAATTGATAACTATTCTCAATTTTCCTATCAAAAAATGAGTTCTTGTATTATTACAATCTTGTTTTTATATCATTTTTCATGACACGAACGTAACACAATATCTTAGTGGATAAAGTGTTGAGTTTCTATCCATACTCCCGAGTTTGAAACTCTCCATTTTCTAAATTATTGTAATAGTTTGAAATCATCACCCTCCCCTTAATAATAACTAGTACATGTGTGTGAGAAATTTTTTATTTATACTTTTAAAATTGAAGGAGAGAAGAAGAGAGTGAGAGAGAACGTGGGAGTGGAGAGAGAGAACGGGAGAGATGTTTTTTTTTTAAATTAGGGTTGTTAAAATCACTTGTCGGTGATGTTTAAACAAAAACAACAAAATTTTATTTTGTAAAATTACGTTACTGCCCTTAACTTTTTTGTTGTGATAGAAAACTAAATAGTATTTTTCACCATCTTTTGGTTGACAAAGAAAAAGATGGCTCAATTAATGTGTTTAGATAATAATGCTAATAAAAAAATTAGAAAACAACGCAATATAAATAGATGAAAGCTGAACACGACACATTGCCACCTTATTAAACCTAATCTAATCTAGTAACGGTTGGAATATGATTATGATAACATGGTTTTTACAATATGTGTAATCATGTGTGAAGGTACACCATAACATGAGTGTACTAATATACATATGATTGTAGTGAAATAAATTGGCTTATTTGTCGATTTCCCCCTCGAACTTGTAAGGAGCTGCCAATTTCCTCTATGAATTTTAATTTTAGCCGATTACCTCCCTAAATTCTTATAATGAGCCAAGTTCCCCCACACCGTTAGATTTCCTAATTTTTCATCTGATATTCCGTCCATCCTAAACAAAAACGTCTTTTTACAAGCAGACTGACTTGTTCAACTCAACTTACCACAACCTCTTCAACTCAACTCACCACAACCTCATCCCCCCCCTACGAATATCTTATGAGCCCTTTTCATTTTCTATGCTTCTCTCTCTCCAAAGTTCACAACAAATTACACTCACAACAATAAGAAATGCCACTCCTGCAAAATTTCCCACCAAATTCGACAATTAAATCCCGTTTCAAATTACACTCACAACAATAAGAAATGCCCCCTCCCTTTCGGCCATGACATGGATTTCACACTAAAAAACTTGCTTTTTTTTTGTCAAAGCTAGAGAGCAGATGATCAAAAGGCAAAGCAGTTCCGTTCACTTTTGGGTAAGTGAGTGTAAGCAGCAGCATCAATATTCAATGGAGAAGCAGGATGATGACAATTGACAAATGACATAATCAAGAAGTGCATGTTTTTTCCAACCAACCAAAGTGAATGGTCTTTTCTAGGCAGAGACAGATGCCCGGCCGCAAACGCATTCCTGAGGGGATTTTGAGGGCTGGAATTTCTGGTGCTCCATCGATCGATGTCTTTGACGTGATTAAGATTTGCTGTTTCTGGCATACCATTGTTTACTCTAATTCTTTTGGGAAGTAATTTTTATGTATTATTTTTCTCCTCTGTACATCCTTGACTTTTAGGTAAGAGAAATTTAAAAAAAAAACATTCTTAATCAAGATCGTGACTAAAAGTACAAAATGTTGTGACTAAAACATATATTCACCAAAAACTTCTATAACTTTGTTATGATTGAAAACCCTGTAACAAAAAAGATTTAGTCACAAAAAAAAAAAAAAAAAAAAAAAACAAACAAACAAACAAAGTGACTAAAAATGTATATGTCAACATACCTTGTAACTAGAAAATTACACTAAATCTTCACTTTTAGTCACAACATCCTTTTAGTTATAACCACTCTTCATGACTAAAAAGTAACGACTAATAAGTATTTATCACAACCAATCTTCATGACTAAAAATCTTAGTAACAACTACTGTCTATGACTGTAAATCTTGGTAACATCAGCGTCCTATAACAAAATCTCTATTAGTCACAACAGTAGTTATGGCTAAAAAGCAAATAATAACAACTAACGAATATAACTGAAGGTATAGGCTTGTAACTTCTTCATATCAAGCCTAGTATCTTCTATTCTATCACTTACACCTGTTTTTCATGACTAACATTTATAGAAATATCATCAATAAAAGACAAAGAAATAGTGAAATACCATCAAGCTAACCAAATCAAATCAGTTTTCAAATTCTAACAATGGAGAAAAGCTTCAACAACAATCTCTATAAAGCTGGGTGCATCAAGTATGCTGCTACTGTATACACCAGATAGAGAGAAAGCTCAGGAGCCATTGCTGCTACTGTGCACCAGATAGGTCGAAAGCTCAGGAGGTTGTTGGCTATCCCACATCGGTGAGGGAAAAGTAAAAAAAAAAGAGTTTAAATATAATTATCTCACTCTAACTAATACCGAAGTTTTTTGTGATAAAATCTCACTTGACAAATTGAGTAGGTGATAATTACTAAGTTGTGACAATATCAATGTTATTGTTGGAGTGGGGCCCTCGTCCCGTGGTCCTAAAAATTCAACAGAGGTATGATGCTATATTGCTGCTGGTGCCATCCATCTACAGTACTGCTCTTGTCACCAACTGAAACCAATGCCTCTGAGCTTCCAGCATCTGAGGTTAAGAGTTTGTGAGAGAAAGCAACAAATAATAGGAAACGATAAAGCAAGTCCATCTACATGTGCTGCTTTTCAGCGTAGCACTCCATTTAATCACAAGTTCGAAAGTAGCGAGATCAATAATTAATGTACGCCGACGTTTACGCTTGAATGTGAAGTCTTCTATTTCATAAGCGTTGATGGCAAGAGTCCAGCGTGTTGAACCTTTTGTATCAAGTAGTACTCTAGTCCACCCATTGCGATATTTAGTGCATCTGATTACATCCACGAACACATTTGGTGGTATTGCCAACAGCCTAGCATTTCGAAATATACTTAACCTTCGGAAGACATGAACACAATGATTTATCTTGACTCTCCTTAGGAAATACCTATACACATCTCTATGTCGTGTTACGTCACCGAAAGAGTGAACTCTTTCTTAAGAGTAAGCATGATTTACCTCTTTCAAGGCATGCTAAATAGATTACGTCTTACTGACCAGGCATGCATTAAGTATTGAAAAGGATACGATGAAAATAGTAGCAATAAATAGATACTACAGATGAAGCAAAAATGAAACTTAAGTTAATTAATTGATAAGAAAAACTTCCAATACAATCAATATCGGAAAACCGAAACAAAGAACGATTATAATGCTTCTATTAGCATAAAAATTAAACCCAACATTTTGAGCAATAAAACCAATGTCGGAAAACCCGAAAGGCTCAAACTGCCAGCTACCAAAGAGACTAAAAATGCATAAATTTACGCCAACCAAATATGAATCTGGCTTTTTCATGTTTTTTTTTTATGTAAATAAATCCCGATTCGCCATTCTGCTTATTTCTTGAAATTAAGTCACATAAAACGCAAATTTTATAGCTTGAGCAACTTTAATCGAAAAAATTCCAACATAAATCGTAGACACTAAATCTTATTAATCAACACTAAATCAAAATCGTAGACACTAAATCTTATTAATCAACACTAAATCAAAATTTCCATCTATACGTTAATTGGAAAATCAGCATCAGTATAACAAAATCAGCAATAAGTCAAATCAATAAGGTGCCAAAAGTGAGAGAAATTGCAGCAGTAAATTTTGTTAGGGTCACAACTAATGGGAGTAGTGTATTGGTTGAATTAGTTAGTCGGTTAGAGTTAGTTAAAACTGTTGAGGGCATTATTGTAATAAGAAAATATTGATAAGGGTAATGTTGTAATAGGAAAATAAGGGCGGTTGCTATATAATCCCTTGATGTAATTGCTTCACTCGATCATTTGTGAAATGAAAAGTCAGATTGCATATTCTCTCTAACTCTCTTGTTCGCACTACCTTCTGCTTCTTTAAACTTCTTCAATTCCTCCATAGTTAACATGGTATCATCGCCGGTATGGCTAGTCGCCGTTCTCGGTTCTGAGGTGTCTTCTGCTACTCTACTTTCTTCCGTCGGTGTGCTGTGCAATTGAAGTGGGTTTCTAGGCGGCGTAGTTCTGCAATCGATTGAAGTCGGTGATCAATTGTAAAGGGGTTTTGCAATTTCTATGCTGGGAATTGTATCAGGTGATATCAATTCACTTGCTGGTATTCTTTTCTGTCTAATTCATGTGGTTGATTGTTTCAGTTCATTATTGATGTTGTGATTCTTGTTCAAGATTTAGGGTTCTTTCATAATTTTGGGGGAATTGTTTGATTAAGAAGCAGTTAAATGTTGATGTAATTGTTGAGTTGTACTATTTGTTTGATTCAAGAAAGTATCAATCTTTCTTGTGGGGTACGAAAGTGTCATTCTTTCTACACCGGTGTTGTTGTCTATGCATTGTATATCAGTTGTTGTTCTGAAGTTTCAGTCTCCTCTTTTCCTTACGAATTGTGCATTTTGGTGAGTCTGGCGTAATCATGAATTCTTCCATTGTTAAAGTAGATAGTCTTTTGGGTATGCTTACTATCAAATTGAGAGATGATAATTTTGCAAAATTGGCGTTTCAGTTTCAATCTGTGCTCAAATGGTATAAGTTGTTTGGCCATTTTGATAGGACTACAGTTTGTCCACCAAAATTTGTCATTACTACTGATCTCGGTGTTACTAAGGAAGTTACATCTGCCTATCTTGAATGGGAGTCTACAGACATGGTTTTGTTAAGTTTGTTACTTGCTATTTTGTCTGATGAAGCCATGGAGTATGTTCTTGGGTGTAGAACTGCTAGTGAGGCTTGGTTTAATCTTGTTGATCGATATGTGTCTGTGTCAAAGTCCAGGGTAAATCATCTTAAAACAGAATTGCATACTATACAGAAAGGCACTGATTCCCTTGACAAGTATCTCCTCCGAATTAAAAGCATTAGGGATCAGTTAACGGCTGCTGGAGAACCTGTGTCGGACAATGATGTAATCATTGCTGGTTTGGCTGGTTTACCTAAGGAATATGCCATTATTAGAACTTTCATTTTAGCTAAGGATTCTACTCTTACCTTGAAGGAATTTCTAGCTCTGTTACTTGGGGCTGAAAAAAAGATTGAAGGGGAGATTAATTCCTTATCTCAAGGCTTATCTGCTTTATATGTCCAAGACTCTGGTGTAGGATCTTCTCTATCTAATGGATCATCATCTAATCCACAGAATCACAGTCATACACATGCAAGTACTGGAGGTGTTCTTACTCAAGTTCCTTATGGGTCTTCGCAGCTTACTCCTCAAAATCCTAATGCTTCTACTTTTCCACCAGATTATCCTATGTATCATCAGCAGTTCTTCCCTGATTCTTCTTCTCAATCTCCATATATTCCATTACCTCATTTTGGTTATGGTTTTATGGGTAACTCTGGACCTAGGCCTCCATAATTTAACTCTGGTTCTGGTTCTGGTTCCGGTTCTAAATCCTTCAATGGGCAAACTTTCAGGGGTTCTCATGCAAATAGGAACAATAATGGGTACAAAGGTCGAAACTCTAATTCTGGAAATTTTAGGCAGAATATGAATCCCGGTTGGTTTGGTAATACTGAAGCAAGGATGCAAACTGTTATTGAATATCAGATCTGCAATAAAAAGGGACACACAATAGCTAATTGTTTTCACATGAACTCTTCTAGTCCTACTTCTGGCTATTTGATTGAGTGTCAAATCTGTGGAAAAAGGGGTCATTCCGCACTTGAGTGTTATCATCGAGGCAATTATGTATATCAGAGTCAACCACCTCCATCATCCGTGACAACAATGGCAGCTCAACAAACTTCTCAAATCTATCCTAATGATGCCTGGATTGTTGATTCAGGTGCCTCCCATCATATGACTGTCGATGTTAGTAGCTTATCACATGTTGCTCCTTTTGAAGGCAATGAGAATATTACAATTGGTAATGGTACAAATTTGTCCATCAAGAGCATTGGCTCCACTACTCTCCAGACCAAAGATCATTCACTTTCTTTGAACAATGTTCTATATGTTCCGCATATTGCAAGAAGTTTATTATTTGTTAAACAACTTTGTGCAGATAACAAAAGTTGGTTCATTTGTGATGAGTCTAATTTCTTTGTGCAGGACAAAAAGACAAGGGAGGTCCTGTATCAAGGAAAGAGTAGGCCCAAAGAATTGTTTCAAATTCCTGTTATTCATCAAGCTAAAGGAGTACAGTCAGCGGTTATGGGATCGGCTGCTTTGGTTGGACAACTGATGCAATCAACAAGGTGACATCAGAGGTTGGGGCATCCTTCCAATGCAGTATTGTCTTGTATGCTTAGGCAGTCTAGTATTCAACATAGTATAGGTGAAAAGCACAGTGTATGTTCCTCTTGTCTTCAGGGTAAAATGTCCAGAATGTCTTTTCCATCTAGGACAGAACATTGTTTGTTTCCTTTTGATAAGGTTCACACTGATGTGTGGGGACCATCACCTGTAAAGTCTTTGGATGGATATCGATATTATGTAGTCTTCGTTGATGAATATACAAGATATACTTGGGTATTTCCAATGTGCAACAAATATGATGTGTACAATATTTTTACAAAGTTTTATTACTTTGTTTTGAATCAATTTGGCAAGTCTTTGATGGAGGGGGAGAGTATACAAGTAAAGTTTTTAAGGAGTTTCTTGCAGTCAAAGGCATAACACATATGTTGTCTTGTCCCTATACTCCTCAGCAAAATGGAATTGCTGAGAGAAAGCATAGGCACATTGTGGAGACGGTTATTACTTTACTCACTGAAGCTAGCCTTCCTTTAGAATTCTGGTACTTTGGTTGTGCTCATTCAGTGTTTTTAATCAATCGTATGCCTTGCAAGTCTTTGTCAATGTCTTCTCCATATTGTTTATTGTATGGCAAGCAACCTAATGTGACATCACTGAAGATCTTTGGTACTGCTATGTATCCTTGGCTGAGACCGTATAATGCCAATAAATTGCAATCTAGGTCTCCGATGTATGTTTTCTTGGGCTATTCTCCAGGTTACAAATGTGTGGTGTGTTTTGACAGAGCTTCTAAAAAATTTATTGTTTCCAGGCATGTGATTCATGATGAGTCTGTTTTTCCTTACAAAGTTCCCTTGCCAAAGTCATCACATGTACTTAGTGAATACAGTGCTTCTTCAAGGCATTCATCAGTGTTAGTACCTATACCGGTTTCTTCATCTACAAGGGCTTATCAACCTGACATCTCATTACACACTACTGCCACATCAAATTCAGCTGCAAGTCTGCCTTATGTCTCTATATCTTCTACACCAGTCAATACAAGGCATCTACACAGTCAACAAGTGTCTAATTCTGTTGGTCAGGAGTTTGAAACATCTAGGTCCTCAAGTCCTACTCTTTCCTCATCAAATGATACTCATCATTTGCTTCATGTCCTCGATCTGGCTCAACTTCAGGTAATATTACCAACTGTTCAATCTCCTATATCACTGGAAGTAGCTTATAATGTACAAGGACCTAGAACCTCAGGTATTCAAACCAGATTACAAACTGGTGCTATTAAACGACAAAATTATGCTGCTTATCTGAGTTCTTTACCTGAATTGACTTCTTTGCAATCCTTGAATGATTTCACTGGAGGATTTTCTTTCTTAGCTGGTGTGTATGATGTTGATGAACCTAAAACCTTCAAGGTTGCTAGTTCTAAGCCACAGTGGCAGGCTGCTATGCAGGAGGAATTTAATTCGTTACAAGCACAGAGTACTTGGTGTTTGGTTCCTATATCTTCCGATATGACTCTTATTGGAAGTAAGTGGGTGTTTAAGGTAAAAAAGAATCCAAATGGGTCTGTTTCGAGATATAAAGCTAGACTCGTGGCGCAGGGTTATAGTCAACAACCTGGATTAAACTATGCTGAGACATTTAGTCCAGTGGTTCGCCACACAATAGTTCAATTAATTCTTGCCTTAGCTACTCATTTTGGATGGAAATTAAGACAATTAGATGTTAAGAATGCATTTCTGCATGGAGACCTTGAAGAGGAGGTTTATATGAAACAACCTCAGGGGTTTATAGATTCTACTTATCCCAACCATGTTTGCAAATTAGTAAAATCCCTTTATGGATTGAAACAAGCTCCTCGCGCATGGAATTCAAAGTTTACTAGTTATTTACCCTCTCTTGGTTTCAAAACATCTTTGTCTGATACTAGCTTGTTTGTCAAAGAAGATGATGGAGATATTATTATTCTTTTACTATATGTTGACAACATCATCTTGACTGGTTCCTCTATATCAAAAGTTCAAACTGTGATTGCAACATTGGCTGAGGTGTTTGATCTAAAAGATTTAGGACCTCTTACCTACTTTCTGGGCCTTCATATTCAGTATCAAGATGATGGTTCTCTATTTGTTAGTCAGTCAAAGTATGCTAAGGAGCTGTTACTTAAAGCAGGTATGGATCAGTGTAAACCTACTTCCACACCCTTTAAACCACATGTTCAGTTACTGGATGCAGAAGGCACTCCTCTCAGTGATCCTACACAATACAGAAGTATAGTCGGGGCCTTGTAATATCTGACTTTTACAAGACCCGATATTGCATATGGTGTGCCAATTTATGACCAAGCCTATTGATCTTCACTTTCACTTAGTGAAGAGGATTCTTCGATATTTGCAAAGGACAATTAATTATGGGTTGCGGTACACCAAGTCTGCTTCTTTATCCATTAATGCTTATTCTGACTCTGATTGGGCAACATATATAAACACCAGGAGATCAATTACAGGCTATGTCGTTTTCCTTGGTTCTAATCCTATATCATGGCAGTGTAAGAAACAATCGACTATATCTAGAAGTTCCACAGAGGCAGAGTATAAAGTTTTAGCTCACTGTGCTGCATATGTGTTTTGGGTTCGGTCTCTGCTCAAAGATCTCAATCAATGTTTGCCTTCTCCTCCTTGTTTACAATGTGATAATCTTTCTGCACTTGCCATCTGTTCTAATCATGTGTTTCATTCCAAGATTAAACATCTTGATACCAATTATCACTTCGTACGAGAGAATGTTCAAAAGGGTGATCTTCTAGTTCAGTACTTTCCCACTGAAGAGCAAGTTGCAGATGTATTCACTAAAGGTTTACATAGTCTTGTGTTCAATAAACATTGTCATGATCTTGGATTAGGATTTGTCAAAGCAGTTTCTCATACTTTCATCTGATTTTGGTCTGATTTCAACCACAGCTTTTCGATTCCTTCCTAGCTATGGTTGAGGGGGGAGTAATGGGAGTAGTGTATTGGTTGAATTAGTTAGTCAGTTGAGAGTTAGTTAAAACTATTGAGAGCATTATTGTAATAAGAAAAGGTTGATAAGGGTAATGTTGTAATAGGAAAATAAGGGCGGTTGTTATATAATCCCTTGATGTAATTGCTTCACTCGATCATTTGTGAAATGAAAAGTTAGATTGCATATTCTCTCTAACTCTCTTGTTCGCACTACCTTCTACTTCTTTAAACTTCTTCAATTCCTCCATAGTTAACAACAACCACAAATAACAAACGAGGGAATTCGAAACGAATTAAAATTGAAAAAAAAAAGAATTGAAAATGAAAAATTAGTATTCGGTCCTTAGTTTCTAATGTTCATTGACTAAGACCTTATTAGATTTTAGATTTTGATCAAAGTCCCTAGCATTAATATATTAATGGATTACATGTAAGTTACATAATTTTTATAATAAAAATTAGTAATTGGTTTAGAGTTTTAATACTCACACCCTTATTAAACTCCTATTAATTTCAATTCAAACATTTCCAAAATATAAAAAATAAAATTAGAATAAGTTTGTACCCATTAAATTTTTATAAAAGAATGATATGTACCCGTTCTTAAATATACCAATTTGTTATATGAAAAATGTACCCTTTTTTAATATAAAATGTATCCATTTTTCATATAAAATTCATTCAATCTTTTCTCTAATCCAGTTTTTTTAATTTATATGGGTACATTCTATTTCGTTGATTTAAGAATGTATCCATGTCAAGTTTAATAGAAGAAATGCTGAATAATTATTAAGCCTAATATCTTTTTTTTATTTTTATGTTTTTGAAAAATGTACCCATGTTTTGGTTAGTTTTTTATGAACGTACCCATGTATACGCATAATATATTGGAGAGTATAATTTATCTTTAATATTTTTAATCCCATAAATTATGAGTTTTTATTTAGAATCTCATTAATATAAATAACTACAAATTTTATTTTTAGTTTAAAAATAAAATAACCTACATAGAAATACATTATTACATTAATGTCAGAGACTTCGATCAAAAACTAAAAATCACAAAGGTTTTAGTCAAAGAACATTGATTGTTAGAAACAGCATCCAAAGTGTCCCAATTGAAAATGAGGCAATTCGTGGGTTTCTAGGGTTCTATGCATTCCATGCAAAAATTCGGGAGAGAGAAAGGAGAGAGTGAAAGAAATTAGATTTGTGACTTATAGATAAGTTTCTAGGGCTCGAATCGCAACCTCAAATCGCAACTTTAAAATCGTAGCGGACAAAATCAATCAGACAACGAACATCAATTGGTGCCGGACACCAGACAGAGAGAGCTAGAGAGAGGGTGTTGGCATGCAAAATTTCCCATGCGAGCGTTGGAACCCTTTGTCAGTTTAAAATTGCCTTTTGGAGCCTTGAGCAGGCCTTAGACTCTTTTAAAAGAGTTATTTGTTAGTGTCAGGTGTGCCCGTGTTGTCTTAGACCAACAAAAAGATTGTATGATGTTATTCTTAGGCCGTAAATTTGCACAAAGTAAACTGAACTTTTAATCAAGAAATTGTGTCATAGAGGAGTTAAATCTATGTTAAGTTCTTTTTATGCCTTGTTAAGCCAAGAACTTTAAATATTTCTTTGTGTGTGCAAAACAATAATCACAAACAGTTCGAATCTTGGTTCAACTCATTTTGTAATTATCATATAAATGTAAGAACAGAATGTAAGACAAGTTACATTAAAACGGGAAAAGAAAGGAAAAGACAGGAAGGAAGTGAAGTTAAATGCTTATCAATTATTGAACAAAGAAGTAATAACTTGAAAAACAAAGTAAGAACTTGACAGGAAGTGCAAAATACAAGCAATCAGGCAAAGATTAAACTTATTCGGGCAAGTTCAATTTCTAGTCGAGCAAGATCTTGCTAATAACTGAAGTGTTTTGAAACAAAGTTTTAATACAAGAAATTGGTACTACAAGCAATGTAGCAGAGTTTTAAAGTGAAATACAAAGAAAAATGTAGGCTGTAGAGCTCTGAAGTCTTTTTATATGTTGAGTTGAGTGTCCTTATCTTCTGTCTTTCTGCTTCCTTTTATGGAACATGCTTTACTTCGAGTTCAGGCCTTTCCTTCTCAGATTAATCATCTCTACACCCAGTTGCTGATGTGACTGTTGTTAGAGAATTAACATTAGCTAGAGTTCTTCACAAAGATTGTTCACATTAAATTAATGCATTCCACATATTATACCCTTGTTTTACATCAAGATCAGGTCAAATCTTTGAATGATAATTAAGGGGACAAAAGAAATCATACATGCAGACGCACACACACCTAACTACCAAAGCAACTAAAATGGACGCATAAAATATTTTGCTGCAAATTGGTCGCCTGCTACCTGCTAACTGCAGATAAGGACTATACACAACAAACACCATAGAATTGTACAGGTTCACATTTTTAATTGAGAATAACAAGTTGCAGAAATCAGGCCATGCCAAACACAATGAGGTGAGCAAAAGGATCCAATGTGACAGCCAGCTAGATATTACCCACAAAGTTAACATATAACTCACGTCCCCACAAAAGCAATTATAGTAAGTAATGCCGAACCATAATATATATATATATATAACCCTAATATAAATATACATGTGTGTGCATGTGGTCCAATATCCTAGTCGATAAGGTGTTAGGTTTCTACTCATGCGTCTCGGATTCGAAACTCCCCCTCCCTCAAATTATTGTAAAAATTTCGAACTCTTCTCCTCTCCTTAATAATAGTAAAAAAAAAATTAAAAAAGAAATATATATATGTGTGTGTGTGTGTGTGTGTGGGGAACACAATTCCTATAACACGCTTTTGGAAAATATTTTAAGGGAACTTTAACGAAAAACTCCCGGTACTATTCATTTTAATGAAAAATCACATTTTTACACTAAAAAATCAATCATGGTACTATTCACTTTACCTTTTATTCCTTATCGTTAAAACTCAAAGTTTTCAAGCCATTTTCATTAGTTAAAAATGGATACTTTGGATGCGGTCCCTAATCCTTAACATTCTTTGACTAAAACCTTAATGATATTCAAAGTTTGATCAAAGTCCCTTGATTTGTACACCTCATTATATTACAATTAATATTTATATTTTTATAGTTTTGACATTAATTGTTTGATATTTTATGAGATTTATAATCCTATAAATTTTAAATCCCTCATTATAATACTATTAGAAACGGTTACAATAAAAAAAATTCAAACATTTTGATTGAATAAATGAATAAAAACTATGTAAAAATAAGAAATAATGGCAAAAGAATGTATCCATAGTGTTAAAAAAAATTGGTACATTTCACATATAACGAAGTGGTACATTAATAAAGAAGAATGGGTACATTATAAATAAATTAGGATACAAATAAAAGATTAAAAATTATGAGTACAAATGAATTTTTTAAAAATATAGGTGCTAAAAGAAATTAATACATGGGTACAAAATAAAACTAAAAAGAAAATACTACAAATTTAAAAAAAAAATGTTGCAAATTAAAAGTGGGTACAAACTAAAAATATAAATATATGATACAAAGTTTAGGCATAAAACATAAATATACCATATGTAATTTTTCTATCATTGATTAAATATACAATGTCACGTGACAGTATACACATAGGTACAAACACAAATAAAACTTTAAAACATATGGGCACAAAAAGAAACTAATATATGGGTACAAATTAAAAATGAAAAAAAAATTGGTACAAACTAAAAATAAAAATATATGATAAAAAATTTAGCCATAAATATAAATATACTAATTGTAACATTTTTAACACTAAAGGAATATATTTAAAAATAAATATATTTTATTATTCAAATAATTAATGATGTTATTAATATCTAATGACCTTGATAAAAAATTGAAAATGAAGAGGATTTTAATCAATGGAGTAGCAAAAAGAAAGATGTGAACCTAATTTCTCATTTCCTATATTATAATATGTAGCATTGAATGCTACTATAAATAAATGACTGAGATTGAAAATAAAAGATCTAAATAGTTGTGAAATTAAATCTAACGATTAAAATACCCGTAACATTGAATGATGCATAGCATTGAAACCACACCTCATATTTTGGCACACTTTTTTTTGTGGTTCCCATTTTGTATTTTTTTTTTCAAGAATTCCCAGCCGTCTATATTTCAATTCATCACGCATTAGATCATCATTACAAAAATTAAATAAATCCAAATTATTAAGACATTTATTTGTAATGAAGAAAATGGACAAATACACTTCTACAATTAAACACTAAAATGACTACTAGTTAATCCAACGTTCATATAATTTCGCATTTGGGTGATTTTTGGTAGAAATGATTTTTTATGGAAAACCTAAAAAATAAACAGTTTGATCATTGAAATACATTATGGGGTGTGCCTTAAGAAAGTTTGTCCACTATGGTTAGGATTGAGGGCACAATTTTTAACACGCATTTTGGCATACTTTCTTAAAATTTTCATTCTGTAATTTTTTTTCAAAGATCCAAAATCATATGAAGACCCATATTATTAAAGAAAATTGAGGTTTCACCACAAAATCAATTGATAATATAAGAAATAGCTCAACTTCTTATAAGTCCTTGTATAATTTAGTATCTCACCGATTGAGGCTTTGTTATCACAATTATCGTTTGCATGTGAGGGTCCAAAACCCTAATTCCTTATATAGCAGAGTCTGTCCCACTTCTAACATGAAACCAGATTGAAAGCGCCATTGACTTTGATGCCAAAATAGCTGGGTCAGGTTAGTGAGGCGTGTAGGACAGGAAGGGTGTCCTAAGCACTACTAATTGATTTGTCCTTTATGTTTCAAGACCGACTAATTAAATCCACGTGACAATGAAAATCCATGTCCATACTAACCCTAGCTCTAGCTCCAGTGAGAAACAAACAGGTGCGGACGTATTTTATCTGAAAATATTAAACCCTAGCTAGTGTCGATGTTTTTACATTTTCAGGAGAAGAGATCATCTTCAGATCTTTTCCATTAAGACCACCGAATCAAATGATCCGGGTCTTTGAAATTTCATCTAATGGCCCACCTGTTTTAACCTTTTAAAAACTATAATAATTTTTTGTCGTTGGATTAAATTTCAAAAGTCCGGATCACTTGATCCAGTAGCCTTGGTGAAAGAGATCTGGAGAGGATCTCTTCTCCATTTTCAGTGCAAACCTGTTTAAACGTCCTTGAATGGGTCTACCAAGCTAGCTAGCTGTAACATGACAATGAAAATACTTAAGTAATTTGAAATTCAAATCCCCGAGTTCTGCAGAACCCTAGCTAGCTATATGTACATACACTGTTACACACACACACACATATATATATACACAGTTTCTCCCACAGGCCGGCCATGAGATGAACACAATCTGAATACAACTTTTTCTGGGTCTACCACTCCTTCGATCATGTCGTGTTTGCACGATTTAGGTTATAGCAATTGACACTGCATTAAATTATATATTGTTGAAAATGCTAGATTGATTGTTACACCAACTTTAGCCACATGCAGTGCCAATTCTTCTAGCTGTCTAAATCTAAACACTACAAACTTTTACCGCTAAGACAATTAATAATTGACCTTAGGCCCGGATGATTAGTAATACTTTTGCCACATATGTGCTTTACAGCGGTTGGTTATTAGGGTACGTAGTGTACGCGTTTCCTTGTACCTGAGTTTAAATTATTATTTTTTTCCGTAGATTATAGAATATTACTTAATTTTACTTTATCAAAAAACAAAAGGATAAAGAAAAAAGGGATAGTTTAGTTGCGGTCCTGGTTCCTAACTGTTATAGACTTAAACCTTATGCATTTTAGATTTTTTATTGAAGCCCCTCTCGTGCTACATAAATGACATAATAATAAAAGACATGCAATAATACCAATAAAGACTCAACCGTTTTGTTTTTTTTTTTTTTTGCTTTCATTTACACTACCAATTTAATTATTTAAAATTGCTTATGGGTTTTGATAAAATAATAATTGCTTATGGGTGCATTCTAGATTATAAAAAAAATGGGATTTGATTTGATTTTTTTTATTTTTATAAAATGAGTACATTTATATAATAAAATTTGGCTACATTTTATATATATATAATTGGTACATTTGCATAAAAACGTGGGTACATTTTATATAGAAAACAATGGGTACATTTTATATTAAAAAAATCACGGTACATTTTAGATTAAAAAATAAATAGATTTTACATTAAAAAATGGGTACATTTTACATAAAAAATGGTACTTACAAAAAAAAATAGAGATACATTTTACATATAACAAAGTGGTACATTTGTAAAAAAAAAATGGGTACATTGTAAATAAATTATGGGTACAAATAAAAGGTTAAAAAAATTATGAGTACAAATAAAAGTTAAAAAAATAAGGAACAAAAAAAAAAAAATATATGGTACAAATTAAAATTTAAAAGAAAATTGGTACAATTTAAAAAATGGGTACAAACTAGAAATAGAAATATATGATAAAAAGTTTAGCCATAAATATAATATATCAAATGTAACGTTTCTAACACCAAATGAATATATTTAAAAATAAAACTTAATTATCTTTACATGTAAATATTTTGTTTTTGAATAATTAATGGCATTTATTAAAACCAAAGGACCTTGATCAAAATTTGAAAAGGAATAAGGTTTTAATAAATGGAGTAGAAAAAATAATAATAAGAACCTAATTTCTCCAAGAAAAATCACGCACCTTCTCTATACCCACACCACATACATATTTTGATCGATGTTTTCTTCATGTCCATACGCATTAGTACAATTTGATGGATGGAAAATAAAAACTTTCTCATCTTGTGTATTCATAATGGTGCTAATGGCTGTGGTCCAAACCCTCCACATCCAACAATTAAAGGAATTGTAGATGAGGGCCAAGAGGGTAGTCTGTGTAGGACCTCCAAACGTATGATTTTAAATGACCCCGTTTAAAGTCCTTATATATATATATATGTATATACATGAAAAATACAGGAGGAGGAAAAAGTCGCCATGATCTTAGATTCAAACTTATACAAGATTATCGAGAAGTTTTTTACTCACTTTTTCTACTGCTAGACATCCCTGTTGTGAATATACTAAATGAGAGAACTAGTATGCAAAATCGTTTTTCAGATTATATTTCTCATTTAAAATTCCATGTGGTGAATTCAACAAAAGAAAAAGGTGTGTGAGTGGAAGCTGTTGGCCCTAGGTCGATGAATAATACCGCATGCATGGGATGGGAGGGATGAAGATCTGAAATATATAGGGCAGCAGCAATAGCCAATTGGCAGGTTCGTTCAAGTTCCCGTGGTGATCCAGCAGATGGGTTACAAGGCCTGAGAGATAATAATTCTTGTGTCCTACAAAACAGAGACATATGGTGAGCCAAAACCCTATTTCCAAATCACATCAGACAGTATAAGCCAACCACAAATTACCCCACTTTTACATTATGCGTGGGAAGGTAAAATATATATGCATGCATGGTGGAGCCGCTATAGCACCATCGACAAACCTGCTCTGTGGCTATGGTCCATCTATTTGCTTCACTAGCATGGACAAGATCTAGCACCATCCACCATGATCTGGAGTGGTCAACTGAGCAATCTTGATGCAGCCCCTGCATTTTGAACGGCCGAGATGACTTATGTAGCAGCAGGATTCGCTGTTTAGCCAACCACTAGAATATGGTGTTTTGCCCTTTTAGGTTTTGCACTATAGTTGCCATTTGTGGAGGATGACAAGTCGCTGGTACTACAAGGTTTTCTTACTTTCTAGTTAGGAACTAAGAAGTGAGAAGTTTTGGAAGGGCTGCCGGATTGAGGAAAAAGGTGAAAATCCACTAATATAACACACTTATAGACCATATATATATGCATAGTCATTTTACAAACTGAAGATCGATAATGGTTAGAGGACCCCATCCATAAATCAATCTTGCAAAAAATTCATGCGGTGGGTGGCTATGTTTGCATTAGCAATACACCAAGATTGGAAGTTAAGTTTATGTTGTAACATATATAACATGTAAAATTCAATAGTCCGACTTCATTTCTTATCATATACAACTTGCAAAATATAAATGTATAGAACCAGCTTCTCAGCATGACTCCTACTTTACTATTTACACAATCGAATATCATAGTACTGTTGCTTTGCTCATATAGCAACGAAGTATTGATGAGATAATGATTGTCTATAGCTCGTTGTTTATGTTATTTTTAGCTCTGTAGTATAAGGGGTGTTGTATATATATGTAGACAGTACATAGTAACCATACATGCAATACAAGAATACTATCAAATTCACTTCGTGAATAGTGGTGCCGAATCTCTTTTAAGGAGGAGCTCGTATAGGTATACATGTATATTTAGAGTAATACTAGGAAGACTAAATTTGTAGACAAAGTTTTGAAAACTAAAGAACATGGAAATTGATTGGTTTATTACTTACACGTTAATAAACGTGCTTATTCTTATTGTGACACATCATTTAGTTTGCAAATTTAGTCTTCAAATTTGATCTCCCTAGCATTATCTATATATTTATGGTGAGTGGACGGCTAAGAAAATAATCAATATTGTTAGTGAGATTGATACCATATTTTGTGGTGCCTATCCATGTGCACCATTTATAGGCCTGCGTAGTAATGGTCCTGCACGCACTTTGGTGTCTGAAGAAAAGATAATAAAACTGAATAAATCATCGTTTGTGTCCTTTATTATCTCGTTTCCTTTTGGTTTGGTAAATGTTCCTTTTATTGGTACTAAACGGAAGAACTTCATTAGACTAACACTAAGGTTTCCAACATTTCAACCATAATTCTTAAAGAGTGAGGATATTTTGAAGTTTTGCACTAAAATTTACTTTAACATTTTTTGTGTGGCTTTTTTTAGCTAAAATGGTATTAAGATTGGCATAAGTCCTCACTCTAAATGAAAATAGGCAGAAGTTCTTGAGTTTGTTTATTGTAAATCATTTTGATCACTTGGTCTCTTACGTGACAAAAATACACTTAAAAAGGTGGTCATGTGGTCTCTCACATGATAATTTAATAAGGAATTTGACAGAATTTTCACAGAATGACCAAAATGATTTACGATAGACAAACTCATGAACAATTTCTACTGATTTTTATTGTTAGAGACTAAAGTAAAAATTTATCTCAATCTCAAAAACTAAACCCTTTTTTCTATATTAGATCACTCAATCTCTCTACTTTTATAATCTTAAATGATCTAAGGCACCACATATTTTAAATGATTTTACAGAATTATATTTGACAATAATACAAAGATGTGATCCTTGATTGTCTTAGAGGAAAACTGGTGCCTTGATTGACTAAATCACACACTTCGTGGATCCCACTAGCTAATACATTTGAATGGAAGGGGATACTCTCCGGATCCCTTCCAACTAATCTATTAAGTATGGGGATCTGGACAATTGAAATTTGATCTAACGACTGATATTATTATAATTTTTAAAGTGAGTATGTATTTGTAACTGTTGAATCAAATTTCAATGGCCCGAATCCTCCGAACTTGATGAATTAAAAGGAAGTGATCTGGAGATGATTCATTTCCTATTTTAATTTCAGAATCAATCATAGGGTCATATCATTGACTGATATTTGGAATATAATAATTTAAATACCACAATTAGAAAAATGAATGTTTAATACTCTGCGAAGGCATAGAAAAAGAGTAGGTGTGTGAGGGGAACATGGTTGGACCACAGACCTTGATTTAGATGAGGGAATATATGAGAAATTAAACCATAAATAAATACGATTGTACCAACTTGTTGGGGGACTTCTAATGTGGGATGGCGGACACACAACGTATATAAACCTTTTCCATATGTCTGGTTTGTTTGAGAATATGAGTTCTTCAAATAAATAAATATTCTTGAAATTAAATCTTTACTTGAAAGTGAGAGGTTTTATATTCGAATCTCGTAGATGGCGAATTCGATATCAAATTAGGCTATCCATTATGTGGCTTAGCCGAACTCCTCTTACGCTTAGTGTAAAAATATTGATGTACTAAAAAAAAAAATCTTTCCATTCTGTTTAGATGAAAAAAAAAATAGATTAATGACGAAAATTTATTTTCTAGAATTTGTTAATTTTTTTGTTTGGTTAACCTAAAAGAACAATGAAATTTGAATACAAAATTTGTTATATTCTTAAACTCTCACTCATAGAAATTTGAAAATGACACTTATTTATATGGAATTTAAACTTGAGTTTTTTTTTTAATCAAATAATTTAAACTTGAGTTAAACCCCATAATAAGTTAGTATCAATTTCACTTTTTAAGAGTCAAATCTAAAACTTTCCAATTTCAATTACAAATAGTGAAATTATCATTAAATTGTAGTAGTGAGTATCTTTTCTTTTTCTGATTATTTGCTTATTTTGATTACAAAAATAATATATTTAGGATAATATTCAAGTACTCATTAGTGAGTATTCACCTTTTGATTTGGCCACTGATATTTTAACACATGTTTTATTATTTAAAAAATAACGGACATGTTATTTAATTTTTCTTGAACTTTGAAAAAACCAGAAACATGTGACATCTTTTTATTGAGCCAAATTAAAAAGTGTGTAGAGGATACTAGCAATACCTAGTATTACCGATAAAGAACTGTTATTAGCACTTTAAAAATCTCATTATATACTCATCATAAGTGTATTTTTCTTTCTAATTATAGAAAGTTTGGAGTGTCAAATAAGATTTTTGGAGTGCTAGTAACAGTTCACTTACCGATATATGAATAGTAACATGGAAGATGAAGAGGTTATAACACTAACTCCCTCTTTTATATCAAAGGCGCTCTCAAATTCCATTTTCATCTGCAGAAGAGAGAGGGAGGGAGAGAGTTTCGAAGGAAGCAAAGCGCTGGGTTGGTTTCGTATATTGCAACTAGAGGAGGCATCCAAAGGGATCGCATTGATCCCAGCTAGCTATTTCTTTCCATCGTTTGGTTTGGATCATGCTATCCCTTTGGATTTCTCCTTTGGAAGCTTCAAACTTATATCTATATAGCATGCATCAATGACTATTTACAGGTTCAAGGAGTTCAGCCAAACTAGACAATTTCTTGCCTTCAGGTAATTCAGACTTTTATATATCTTCTCTTATTCTCTCTCTTTCTCTCTCTCTCTCTCTCTCTCTCAGATGGAGCTTCCAAAATCTTGTTTTCAGCAGCCAACATCTGAATGTTTTCATTGATTTGGAATAAAAACATGCACATCCTCATAGTTTGACACAAATTATGAATTCCGATTAGGGTTTTGCATTCTATACTTATGATTCTACCATACATATGTCTTTCAATTATGTCGAAAATCTATTTTATGGTATAGACGATTAATTATGACCTCTCCTATATCCAAATTATTCATGAAATTAACTTGGTCAAAATTTTAGATTTTTATATATTAATCTGTGTTGTTTCTTCAATTATAATTTGAGGATAATTTTCTGCATATATAGCTGCCAAAATATCTTGTAAATTATGTAATTATTTGTTGTGTTACATATAGAATATTAAGGAAAGCTATAAATCAACCAAACCCGAAATCCCATATGAACACTTTCGATCTGATTTTCTAGGGATACAGCTCGACGCTAAAACCCAGCTGAAATCAACTCTGGAAGACGATCAATTGATTATCTTACTCTCGTTGTTTACAGGTGTCTTTGATGTTAATTAATCTCATTTACATTAGAACAAAGATAGGTTAAAACCGATTAATTTTATATGTAGTTATAATATTAGATTACATATCTATGGTGAATATTTTTTAATAAAATTTCGCTCATCCTGGCGAAATTTCTTGCTTTGCAGTGAGACATAAGTTTCTGGATTAAGAAACTGGTATTAAGTTTTGATTCTTCTGTTCATGAATCATGATTAGCATAAAAGTGGAAGCTATCGAGGTGATGTCTTGGGTTACAATTTACCCTAATCTCTGAAACTTTTGATCGTTGCAGTACCTACTTCCAACATTTGACTTCACCTTTTTGTAAAGGTAACTTTATTTTGATGATCAAATTGACAAATTGTGAGAAACCCATTACTGTAAGTATTGCTGACTTTAACTATTTTCTGCAATCGCCACCACCTCAAACACTCCAAATCACATGCTTTTAAGGACTTTAATTAGAATCCAAGGCAGTGGAGAAATGATTTATAAACTTAACGACTTCCTTTTTTCCCCACTTTTGGGCCTCACATTGAGTGCACCAAAGGCAAAGGCAAAGGCATCATACACATGTGATGAGATGAGACCTTAGTGTATAAAAGTCCTTTTAACCATTTCTCTCATTTTAAAATAAAGGGTCGATTTTGTTACACTCATACGGCACATGTGTAAATTCTAGTATACTCCGACGTACTTGATTTTTTTTGTCACCTGACCCCAAACCTTGCACCATCTTAATTATTATTTTCCTTGTTATTAACTTAATAGATAAACTTAAATCACAACATTGTCTACTGAAAACTGTCTTGTACACGTTGATTATATACCTTTAGGTATGGTTTCAGCCCCCAAAATTGGGGTGTGGGGAGGGGAATGGGAAAGGGGTGGGTTAGAGCTATAATGTGGGTTGGACTCAAGCATGCGTCAACCATCCTTGAAGTCGGTTTATGTATATTTTGTTTCTTTTTAAAAGAGATATGTAGATTCGTAGAATACACAATTAATTATGCAGTATAACGCACATGTGAAAGAGAATGAGCTCCACAAAAGAAAATGTTACTTTTATTACATATTTTGTAGTGTTGAGGAGGCTAGCTTGCCCTATTAAACAATTAGATGATGATCTTTCACTTTGAATTTGTCAATAATGAAGAAACCCTAAAGAATTTCCTTGATTACAGAAGCTTCCTAAATCTAGTTTGGGGAATTCTCAAGTAGAATATGTTGCGTGGTCTAACTATCATCATTGTTTATCATCATAGTAATTAATAGTAATCATCACCATCATCATCATCTAAATCTTTACCATATCTCTAAAACGAATGGTCTAACTCAAATGGCAGATGGAGATGGGGTCCAAAGTGGGAGAGGAAGAATTTGTTTGGGGGCACCAGAGAGTGTGCGTGAGTGTCGTGTGTGTACAAATTATCTTGAGTTGTAAGATATGTACCCCAATTGTCTCCCTCTTGCACTACACAAAGCTTTATCAAGGACACACAAAGTGCCAAAACAAAACCCCCACACACTTGAAGATTTTTCAATCCATCGGAAGGAATTGGATGTTGCTTTGCTGTGGCAACTACCAAAGGGACCCAGAAACCCTTGACTTGCCTCCAAATTCAAACCCCTCCACTCCTATTTCTTCTCAACTTTCCTCCTTTTAATATTTACACTTTGTGGGACTCGATTTTCAGCCATGTATTGGGGATCTCGAGGATTTTTTTCTTCTTTATGCCTCAATATTTGGGGGATTTGATTGAGATGTGTTTATAAAGTTGAACACTAACCTTAAGTTGTTATCAAAGCTACCCCATTTTCTATATGAAAAAAGAATGGAAGTATTATTTTGTATTTGGAATTACAGAGAGATGAAATTCAAATTGCACGACAAGGAATTATTCAGAATAATAAGTGCTCTTCACACTTTAGGCAGGGAGAAGGAATTCAAAACTGCATGAAAATCTAGGGCAGAAAATGAACAAGTTGAGCTCGAGTGCTTGGACAAATGGTTAGTCACAAGAGCTACAGATTTTTCGTAATGGAGAAAAACTTCCATATAACAGGATGCTATAGGTGCTAGATTAGGTTTTCAATCCATCATAGAAAAGAACTAATTATCCTATCAAATAACTTAGAAATTTATATCACAGTAGGATATATGTCCCTCCTAATTGTACTAGTCGAGTCCACACATTATTATCTTTCATGTTTGGTGCATTATAGTTCACCTATATATGATCTAGCACATATCATACTCATATGCTAAAAGACTCGAGTCAAAAAGCTCTTAGGTCATCTCCAGTTATGGAGGGCTAAACGTAGCCCTTGACTATGTTTTAGCTCTCAAAATTAATATTTTAAAAACTACTTTAGCACTAAATCTTTTCATCTCAAATCATGTAAGCTATATATTTTTCTTCCTATTTTATTAATTTCTTGGGCTAAACTTAACCTGTCATGGGGTTACATGTTGTCTGCTTTGAGGCCAAACTTAGCCTAATTCTTTTAGCCGATTCCCTTTTAACCCCTTATTTTGCCAATTTTAAGGCTAAATGTGGCCTAAAGCACTTTGGCTAGAGATGACTTTATAACATTGTGTAGCACAATATCCCAAATCAATTGTATATTGGCACGTAAAACCACATATGACTCTGAGTGTTAAATCTCATAAATAGTAATCAGTGTTTAATATACCAATATCGGTGGATATACAAATTTGTGAAAATATCGACGGATATGTCGAATACCAATATCGGTTGTTTTCCATAGAAATGATGAAATTTGAAATGAAACTTTAGGGATTTTCAAACATTGGTTTGAACGAAATATAAGAGTTTCTCCAATATTTAACACATATAAGAGTTTCTCCAATATTTAACAGATGTGTTAGAAATATCGACGATATCTGTCGATTTAGCCTACACTCAAGAGTTTCTCTTGTATTAGGTGAAGGTTAAACTTCATCCTCCATTTCCATATTTTTCTCGAATTCTTTAGATATTTTCATGGAAATGTCCAACCGTATCAAAGGAATTTTAAACATTAGTAGTAACACAAGTAGAGTCAACAAAGCTAGTGCTTGAAATCCAAGGATCAGTCCAAATTTTATATATATATATTTTTTTTCAATTACCAACTCTTCAATTCATAATCTGGGCACCATAGAATGCCCTTCCCTGATTAAAAAATAAAATAAATAAATAAATAAATAAAAGAATGCCCTTCTAATTTTTTGATTCTTTGGGTTGCCAGTTAGGCCATCTCCAACCGAAAGGTAAACATAGTCCTTTTTCATAATTATAGTCCTGCAAAAAAATATTTTTAATGAACAGTGTTAAGTCATACTCATATATTATCTACAACCGAATAGGCTAAACATAGCCTCCTCAATAATTTATTAGTTTCAAGTTTATACTTTAAATTTATTAGTTAATATAGTTTCAAGTTTTCAAATCTAGTTGTTGAGTTTGAATTAATTATTGCAACTGAGAAGATGTGCCCAAAGAAAGGGCTAAGAGGGGATTACATTTGGCTAGCCTGGTGCCCATTTGACCAAATTATAGTCCGGTGGGCTCCATAAAATTATAGTATAGTCATCGATTGGAGATAAGTTTTTGGCCAAATCACGTTATTTTTGGCTTTTGGATCTTTAACCCTGTCCATTGGAGATGGCCTTAGCTACTCTAATTTTGGTGTGGAGGGCATGACCAAGGTATAAAATATCGATGATATCAGAAATATCGGTAGTCCAAAAACACGTAAATATCGATGGAAATATCAGGATATTATCGATATCGATAAAAATAATATGGAAACCAAGGAAATTGTAAGAAAAACTTGGAAATTTTTATTGAAACTTTGCAAGATGTTTATTTAGTCAATTATCTATTAGTTTATCACAAAAAATTGGAAGGAAATGCATTGCATGATGGATTTAACTGATTTAAGTTGATTATTTAGCGAGCTGGCAAACATTGTGAGTGTAGAAAATATGTAGTAATTAATGAAAGAAGTTTAAACACACCATAATCATTTATATATAATGAATTAGTACAATATTTTACACTTTATACATTGCATGGTAAGATACATGAGTGACTTAGTACCACATAGAGTTCCTATGAGGTTCAAAATTTTCACTATATATCTTCGTCATCTCTATGTGTAGAGTAAGTGTATTTTAGCATATTTTCACAAAAACATAAGTGATATGGTGGTCAAGGTGTTGAAAGAGTAAAATGGGAGGGGTTTGAATCCCCTTGGTGTTTTTTTAAATATAGAAATTTATCCTAAATAATAAATATTATCTTGCAAGCCTTGCAGACATCTTAACGACCATATAAATATTACAGGCTGAATATGTAATCATAAACACATCTATAATGAGTTGGATAAAGCCCAGGTGTGTGGTTGACAAAGGGAGGGGTTCGAATCCCCTTGGTGTGTTTTTTATTTTTTTTTTTATTTTTTTATTTTTTTATTGGGGAAGAACCTTTCCGAAGAAAGGAGACAATTTTTTTTGGGGAAGAACTTTTTTGTTTTCGGTCCCCTACTCGTGACCCCTTTTCTTTCTTCTTCGCTTTCTTTCTTTCTCTGCACACTCTCTTCTCTCTCGAAACCCTCTCATCACTCTCACTCTCTCTCCCGTGATTACCCTAGTACACGGCACCCACACCATCGTTCCGTAGACAGCATCACCATCAAAACCTCGTCTTTCTCTCTCTTCCTCTTGTCTCTGCAAGATCGACGAAACCCAGAAACCTCCGGCGAGTTTTCTTCATTTTCTCCGGTTAGGTAAGCTTCGGGTTTAACTCTATTCGTTCTAGTTGAAGCTTGGGTGTGTGTTATTAAGTGTTATACTCGTAATTTTCCAAGGTTTTGGAACGAGATCAGGTCGGGGGAAAGCTCACCCAACTCCGGCGAACCCGTGACTGTTGAGAAGCTTTCCGAACACCTTCGGCCATTTCACGGCGAACCAAGGGTATAAACTTACTCCTCTCTCTTTCCTCTTCACATTGGTAATTAGATCGGAGTCTAAGGTTTGCGTTTGTAATCGGCCGGAGCTGTAGAAGCTCCGGCGTTCTTCTCCGATTTGCACATATCCAAAATATCGCGATATTATCGGTAATATCGCGATATTACCGATAATATCGCGATTTTTTGACGAAAACCAATTGGATACCTATTAAAATATCATTACCGCGAAAAACCGATAATATCGGCGATATTTCGCCGATATTATCGGCATTTAAGACCTTGGGCATGACTAGATTTGGATATTTATATGTTAAATGGGCCCTTAGATTTGTTTCTGTTTAGGTTTGTTTGGGCTTTTGTCTTTTTAATCCCACCGGTTTGTTTGGGCTAAGCCCTCAATTAACAATTTTTTATTTTAATAATCGATATTATTTATACTAAATGAAAATGTGATGTACTTAACCTCACAGTAAATCGGCAATAATGTAATTCAAATTTATCTTTTAAGAATCAAATCTAAAACTTCTTCCTTAACCCTAATACTAAGTCACCTCAATTAACAGAAACTACTAAAAAAGAAAGAAAAGTGGATAAAAATTGACCAAAGAAATTACTTTTGACTCAGGTCGTCCTCTGCTTCCTAAAATATCAGGGTGTCGGTGCTGAAGTATATACGACGTCGTTTAGCCTATATATGTAATATGTTGCGGGTTCTTTGGACAAAAAAAACTGCAAAACTGCTTTTACCAAATATGGAAAATCCAATTTTCTGATGGGAGATAAATAGAAAATCGTTGAATTCGGTCTGATTTGGGAAGTGCGCGAAGACGACTCTGGTTTGTGCAAACAACAATGGCGAACTTCACCATTTCCCTCTGCAATTTCCCCTTCATTTTCCTCCTCTCCTCCTCCTACTTCCTAACCCTAACCCTAGCTGCGGAACCCATTTCCTCTTCCGAGCGCAAACCCCTAAACAACAGCAGCAGCAACCCCAACCCCAACTTCGATTCCGAAATTTTCCTCCTTGGCGACGCCGCGCTAGCAGGCGGTGGATCTTATGTCAACATTACGCGGCCGTCGGTCTCAAGCTCCGGTCTTCTCCTCCGCAGAAAACCCTTTAAATTTATCTACGGGAATCTCAGCAACCCGGCGTCGTTTTCCACCGAGTTTGCATTCTCGATGACGCCTGGCGGCGGCGACGGCCTCTTGCTCGTCTTTGCTCCCGGAGATTTGGGGTCCAGATTGTCTGGTAAGGGCCCGTTTGGGATTAACGGTGAGGATCGATTTCTGGGTATTGAATTTGATACTGAAATGAATGGAGAAATGAATGATTTGAATGCTAATCACATAGGGGTAGATGTTGGTAGTTTTGTATCTCTAGCTGTTGGTAATGTTTCTGAATTGAATTTGGTGCTAAATAGTGGAGAAAAGTTGAAATGTTGGATTGATTATGATGCTAGTTCGAAACGATTGGAGATTAGGCTAGGCAAGGTGGATGAATCGAGGCCTTATAATCCGATTACAGCGTATGGGATAGATTTGTCGGGAATGTGGAGAGATGAGGATGTGTATGTAGGTATTAGCTCGTCAAATTCGAATGGCAATTCGTTGCAGATTAGCAGTGTGTATTCATGGAATTTTAGGCTTAGAAATGTTCCCAAATCAATGCATTCTCTGCCGGTGAATCCGAGGGGGTATTTGGATGGTCACGGTAAGAGTTTGAGCATGGATAAACGAGGGGTTTGCCCTTTGACAGTTCTTGCTGGGATGATCTTCGTGACTGGGTGTGGAGCACTTGTGGCATTTGTGGTGCTGTTTTTGTCGGCTATTATCATCAGTAGGCACACGGAGTTCCCTGCTGAGTTTCCTGCAAAGCCTGTGGATTTTAGGTATGAGAAGATCGATGTAGTTGTAGAGAAAGATGCCAATGGTGTTAAGAAGTAGAGCGTAAGGTCTGTAAGGTCTTTAAGGGCGTGGCTTTTTTTTTTTCTTTCTGTGAATGTATGTTGCAAATCTTGTTTGTGATATCTAACACGAAAATGTGATGAATTCTGTTGTTCTGGTGTACCTTGCTGTGTTTCCTGCATGGCTGTGGATCTCAAGTATGAGAAGATCAATGTAGTCGTAGAGAAAGATGCTGATGGTGTTAAGAAGTAGAGCGTAAAGCATTAAAAGGTGTGACCTTTTTTTTCTGTGAATCTATGTCGGAAATGTTGATTGGAATTTCTAGCCCGAACAAACGTGATGAATGCTGTTGTTCTGTTGTGAATTCTGATAGCAAATTGTAATGCAATTAGGTCAGATGATCACATATGTTGTGTATATATGTGGCTCTGTTTTGTTCATTCACCATATGTAGCACGATTTTGTGAAATATAGCAAGTACGTAAAGTTTCATATTTCCATTACCAGTTTGAAAGTATATACTGTTGACAAATTTGAATGACATGAGCTTTGCTTCACGCAAGGTTCAATATCGAAGAGATTGTCGATTATTGTCCGTCGATGTCTCGTTGTTGGTGAGGACATTGGAGTATTTGGATTATTGAACCTTGGGGAAGAAGTTGTTATGAGTCTCTTATATGTTAAATTGGATTGGGAGGTTGAGTTATCTCTAAACAATGTAGTTAATTAGAGATTTTGAAGGAAGACTTATGAGCTTAATGGGCATCATCAACCCAAATGAATGCAAGACTGGATGTCCACAACATGGGCTGGAAAGTCTGCAGCTGGTTCAAACCACTTTGTATTCCTCTTCCTTGCAATCATGCGTGGATCTGTTGACGCTTCTTTTGGAATGGCTAAAAGAGTTTTTAGGCGGTCAATAAGTTTCTAGTAGTGTTTTTTTACACAATTTTTAGCAATGCCCCTTGAACACTAAACTTTGTTCAGCTCTGCTCTCCGAACTTTTAATTTGGTTTTAACCCCCTACACCTTTATATTTGTCTTAAATCTTTCGCAACCATCCCCCGACATTCAATGTCGACAACCTCACTCAACTTTTCGCAAACAAGGGTTTCACACAAGAAGAAATGGTTACTCTCTCTGGTACGTTGAATATTTTTCTTGTGAAAATTATACCATTAAGCAACAAATAAAGCTGCTTATATATCAGACAATTTGTTTCTACAGGAGCGCACACCATTGGCCGCTCTCATTGCACTTCTTTCAGCAACAGATTGTACAATTTTAACGCAACAACAAATCAGGACCCCAGTTTAGATCCGGCATACGCTGCTCAGTTGAAGGCTTGTACCTAGAGAATTCAAACTCGGGTGCAAGATATTTGGCATTGGCACACTAACATTGCCGACCGGCCTAAGTTACATGTTTACATGTTGCAATCATTTTAAGGTATAGATAATTCTAAAGACACTAACCCATTGTGAGACTTAGCACATTCTCTCACTCATTTAGTGTAGATAATATCGTTTATTAAAAACACTAACTTATTACGCCAAGTTTTAGTGACCAATTGACAAGATCTTTGTTAAATTGAAAAAACCACCACTTCAAGTGGTGAGATTGATTTGACAAAAATACCCTCAAATTAACATAATTTTTTCACAAAATGACCATAATAATTTACGATGGAGAAAATGATAACTTAATTTTAGTAACCATAAGTTCATTCAAAAACAATAACTTATCATAAAAATAGCCAAAAATTTTCCCATACAACATCCTTTTCGAACTCTAATTCTCAACCTACGTAACTATCATGGCGTCTACATTCACTGATTCGTAATATTAAGAGTTTTATGAGTCAATTGTAAAACTTGTATGACGTAATTATTTATAAAGAGAGTATGACGTATTTATTGAGAAGCAAATATAATTGACCGATGAACTTGCTAGAATTGGACAAGTTCCACTTGTATTTAGTTTGCTAATCATCCTGCAAATTCTAACAAGAAAGCAAATTGAATTGAACTAATCAAATTTGATTCCATTTCTACCAACATCGTAAGTTCATTAGTAACTACATCTCTTCGAGTCGGAACAAAAGCCATTTCAAGTACCCTCCCTCTGAACAAAATTACATGAACTTGACCGCCTACTAGTAAACAATAGTTCACTTTTCTGGCATTTCTCACACAGCGTTATCCGCAATACGGCTAAACAACGGGAGCTTTGTTCATTTCTTCACCGCGGCTTGCTGCTTCATCAACATCCTTTTGCACTTCCAGTCACCAATGTGCGCAGCGGCGTGGCAATGTGATAGTTTCCACAACATGCATGGAGCGGCAGAATCGCAAACATAGCAGTAGCACTACATACAATCAGTGAATTCACTTTTGAGATGCCAAGTTAAAATATAGAGAGGGAATCGGGGAAACATTCACAAGATGCAAATATTTGAAGTTGTAAAACTCTGTTACCAGCTCACAGTAGCTCTCATGGGGTGTCGTCTCGAAAGGAAATATCAGGCAGTGGTGTCTTGAATGTGGATAGTCTCTACAAGCAACCTACACAGCATCAATTCAAATCCACACGAGGCATTAGACATTCACCAAATTAGCTCATAAATTTACAAAAAATTGGAATATGAACAGATAAGCAGAAAAGTTGGAAACTTATAAATTTTAAATCTTTTGAGGTCAAACACCTGAAGGTTCATAGGCAAAATGTCACAATGGGGTTACAATTTCAAATTCATTTGTTCACCTGCATTTTCCCAGCAACCAAACATGACAAAGAAAGAAAATTGATTAAAAATTTCCTTTTGCAAAACCCTATAAGGGTCATATGTAAAATGGGGTTATGATTTCAAATTCAATTCTTCACCTGCATTTTCCCAGCAACCAAACAGAAGAAAGAAAATTAACACAAAAAATCAAAAGGTTCACTGGTAAAAATCAAAACCTGTCCTTTCTCAGCAACAATAGCGATATCAGGAGAACCAGCGTGGCCACCACCACCATTATCCGACACGGACAACTTGGACTGCACCGGCTCAAAGGGGTCGAAATCCAAGATGAAGCAGTCCTCGACGTCCTCAAAGCGTTTGACATCGACCTTGTTTTTGACACAGGCAATGTGCCGGATTGGACTCCCGTCCTCGTCCTCCGCGGAAGAAGACGACGGACCATTCTGGGGAGTCTTCTCGGTTGTCACTCCCTTTTTCTCGCGCGAAGGCGTCCTCGACGACAGATTAATCGCTTTGACATCGATTCCGATTTCGCTCATTTTCTCTCACCCAGGATTTTGAATTTTTTGAATCTCTTTTCGTCTAGTGATTCGGATAAACAGTCACGTTTAGGCTCTCGACACAATCACCACTTCGTTTAAAATGGAAAGATGGACCGGCATCTATCGAACAGTGGCAGTGTCGTACGAGATTTCAGACGACAACTTGTACCTCAAACCATCCAAATTTTTAGTGGAAAGCACGTAAAGACAAACAGTGATGCCCTATTTTATTTGATTCTTTACGTTAAGCAACACTCGTACTGGGTTTCTGAGAACGATACCTCTTTTCTTTCTGCTGTCCAATGTTTTGCAACTTCTGAGAATCCATGATTTTTGATCTGAAATTTTCGGTCAAAAAGGAGAGTGGTTTTAAGAAAGAGAAGCCCACAATTATTCTTGCTTTTGGGAGTTGTGACCGACTTAGAGCATCGTTCTATATAGGGTTGGAAAAGTGATGGATATAACCTATTTTAGAGCTTCGAGAAATTTTTAAGGCTTTATAAAAGAATCTCTCCCAATAAGGGGCTATATCTTTGGGGCTCTATATGGGGCAATAAATATTTATGGAGAAATTAGGTTTTCATCCTTATTTTTTCTACTTCATTGATTAAAACCTTGTTCTTTTTTAAATTTTGATCAAGATCCTTCGGTTTTAATAAGCACCATTAATTATTCAAAAACAAAATATTTACATGTCAAGATAATTAAGTTTTATTTTTAAATATATTCATTTAGTGTTAGAAACGTTACATTTGATAAATTATATTTATGGCTAAACTTTTTATCATATATTTCTATTTCTAGTTTGTGCCCATTTTTAATTTGCAATCATTTTTTAAATTGTACCAATTTTCTTTTAAATTTTAATTTTGTTTGGACCAAAACTTAAACTTTGGGCTCCAGAAAGGGGCTGGCCCAAAAGGAGGCCTGAAAGAAGAGTCGGTCGAAGCCCAGCAATTTGGCCGAAGCCCAGCCGAAACCCAGAAAAGCAGGAAAGGGCCTCTTCTGACTTGATGCAGCTCATGAAGGCCACTTGCCTACCTACCCAAAGGTCAAGTGGTATAGATTGACCAGCTACACAGCCCATAAAGTACTTTATGGTGGCATTACATGTAAAAAAGCTGATGAGTCATCACCCTCAAACCGCATTCGGGCAAGGCTGCTGCTACAGGAGGACATGCTGGGTTGTCTATAAAAGAAGAAAGAGAAATCAGGATTAAGGACACTCAATCAAACAAACAAATGCAAGCACAAACTCTGCTCAAAGCCAGATTTGACTTCAAAACGAAGCTGTAGTCAGCCCAAGCCTTCATCCATCTCGGGACAAGCCTTCATCCCTCTCGGGACAAGCCTTCATCCCTCACGGGATAACCTTTCCTTCAAACCTTTGTAATAGCTCTGCTACCTTGTTCAAGCTTGCTGTAGTATCGATTTCTCATTGTAAACCCTTCTCTCTTTACCTCCCTCTAAGACCCTCAGAACCTTGATAAGCCACAAAGATAGGAACCAACAAGACGATCAGGCTTGCCCGACAAGGTTAAAACCTTGCCCGACCTTCTTTGTTTTTGTCTTTTCATTCATTAGCCTAGCAATATGTTGTACACTTCCAGTTGTATTCAAGTTATTTCTAGTAAGATGACTATTAAAAGAACCTCTCAGTGCTTAGACCCGATTTGAATATATCTTCATGGTTCAAATCAGATCTAAGCGCTAAGCCCTCGGGCATGTATATTTGATCAGTTAAAAGTCCTTGGCCTCAAGGCATAAAAAAGAACCTTATGTGGACTTAACCCATCCATAATAGTCCTTGATAAACAAGAAGTCCGAAGTTACTTGGGGCGCAAGTAATCGACCTACCACTTAGTTTTATTTCTATTATATGATGATTATCATAGAACGTTTATGCATGGAATGGATTCTGATAGGAAGCCTCAAGGCCTACACCTACGGCCCCACAAAGGCACCTATTTGGGTTCATTCCGTTCTGCGGTCTAGAGCGTTTGAGTAGAAAGAACGAATTCTGATAGGAAGCCTCAAGGCCTACACCTAAGGCCCCACAAGGGCACCTATTTGGGTTCGTTCTATCTCTCGGACGCAGGTAATCATAAGTATAATAGTTATAAGACTTCTGCAATCAATGGAACAAGTATTATGTATTCGAGTACTGGTTTAGTAACCGATGGAAAGCCTCAAGGCCTACACCTAAGGCCCCACAAAGGCACCTATCATAACCAACCCGGTTTCTCGGGCACATATATACACATACAACTAAAACTCGACATCCATTTCACATCTGCCATGCTAAAGATGGCAGTGGCACGCCTGAGTACTTAGAAGTTAATCTTGATTGTGAGCCTCAAGGCCTACACCTAAGGCCCCACAAAGGCACATTTCAAAGTTAACGTTGTCCTTCTCTTCCAGCCTTGCCCGACCAGCTTTGCCCGACAGAGCCAACCGTGAAGCAGAAGCCCGATAGCAGCCCTCAACCGACGCCAAACCTCCAGGGAAGCTGTGCATCTCGCCGACCAGGAAACTTGCCCGACGGGAATTCCTGACGCGAACATAGTTTTGGCACGCCCGGTGGGATCTTTACTTCTTAATATTGTATGTCCAAAAAGAGAAGCTATATACTTAGCAACGAATCCAAATGGAGGTCTTCTACAAATGGCAGATAAATCAGAAAATCCTTCTTCCCCATTAGGACAAGTGGTCCTAGAAAGCCCGACCGCATCTGAGAAATCACAAGGAAAGGGAACTAGTGAAGAACTACAAGCTACTATGATCCAAGTGTTAAAAAGCATGGAAAGAATCTCCTTGGAAACCAAGGGGGAAGTGAGCAGACTTTGTACACTAACAGGGAATCTACAGAGAAGACTTGACTTAGAGTTCTCTACTCCAAAAGGGACTCAAGGAAGCGGGATGAGCCAAGTTATTATGAGAAATGAACCAATCATTCCCTTATTCCCACTATTAGAAGAAGAGAAAGATAGGGGAAAGAAGAAGGTAGTTCCTGAAGAGAGTCAACCGATAATAGAGCCAGTTCTGGAGAAAGAGTTTCCCAGCTTCCCATTATTATCATTTAATAATAGGAGGCAGAGCGAGCAAGAGAGAACGAGGTACGGAATGGCAGCTATAATGGGAGAAACTAGCGGAAAGGAAGCCACCACTACTTCAGATAAACCTCCACCTTACAGGCCACCCCCGTTGACTAACAAGGGAGGATGAGCTAACTGGAGAAAGCCCGAGCCAAGGAGAGAAGCAGGTGCGGGCAATGACCGGAACCCAAGGATTGAACCTGCTCTTGTCGGTCATAATGATAATTCAGCTACTCAACAGCTGAGAGAAGAATTAGCTGAGCTAAGAAGGACAGTGGCTCAAAACGCTCAACCGCTGGCTCGCCCAGTGTTCAGGGTCACTTACCAAAAGCCGTACCCTGAATATATTGACGAGCTAAATCCATTCCCTCTCAACTTCAAGATGCCTGCATTCCCAACATTCACAGGAGAAGACAGCAGCGTGTCTTCCAGATACCACATTTTCAACTTCTCCAATCATTGTGTGGCATATGAGGACAATCCAAATTACAAATTGAGGTTGTTTGGGAATTCATTGGCAGGATTAGCATCTCAATGGTACTCTCTATTACCCCCCAACTCTATTGCCAACTGGGGACAAATGGAGATGGCTTTCCACGAACAATTCTACAGAATAGAGCCGGAACTGACCATCAATGACCTTGTTGAAGTTAAGCAATACGATCATGAATCTACTGAGGACTTCATGATGAGGTTCAGAAGAACAAGGATGATATGCTACTTTTTTTTGTGAACCCTTCAAGCTAAAAAGTTCAAATTGTGACAAAGTTAGATTTCATCACTTATGAATCGTTCGTTGGATTAGATTCCCTTATCTCAATCTCATCCGTTGAAAGAAACAAACCCCCACTTCGCCCTTTGTAAATAATTTGATTTTCACGTATAACACAACAATTTACCTAGCACCAATTGGTAAATTAGTATCATACAATTTTGAAAAAAAATTATTTGAAAATTTCACCCATCAATGCCTATGAATGTTAAATCAATTTGAAATTTTAATTCTTATGGAATTTAAAACAATCATTAATTAGCCAAATTGCAAGAAAAATAAGTAAGAAAAAAGAATTTAAAAAATAATAAAAGAAGAGTATAAGTGTATTCGCAAGTGGAAGGAGAGTAATAGAATTTTGCTCACATTGGTTGCTACTTTTTTTGTGGGACCCACTGTTTTTTGGGGCTAGATTTAGCCCGATTTTATGCTACGCAAGAAAGGAAGTTACTAGCCCTAGTGGTGGATATAGCCCCATTTTCCGTCTCATTGGGGATGAAATTTTTTGCTAAGGCTAGAAATGTGGTAGCCTCATGGAGGATAAAGCCCCCATTGGGGATGCTCTTATCCATGCAATCATTAATTATACATGTCAATGAACTCGTCTGGAAAGTGTTTTTAAATGTCTAAAAGAGCATTTAGAAGAAGAAAAAAATATTTTTAGAATTAGTCTTTAGTAAAAAAGAAAAATGAATGAAAATGGCTTGAAAACTTTGAGTTTTAATGAAAATGACTAAATAAAATGTAAAGTGAATAGTATCAGGATTGACTTTTTAGTGTAAAAATGTGGTTTTTCGTTAAAGTGAACAGTACCGGGAGTTTTTCGTTAAAGATCCCTAGTAAAAATGCAAGTTAATCTTGAAAAATTACTTAAAATGCTTTCAACGAGAAACATATAACCGGTGCTTCTTGTACGAAGTTGTTGACCCTAAAAACTACCAAGCCTACGTGGCGCGTAGGCCGAGTAATCTATGAGCTAACTACGTCCTTCGGTGAATGCGGGCGTGCCAACTCGTCGGTCGAGCTCGGCCGAGGAGTAAAATTTGTTGATGTTGCGTTGGGTGCGCGGCTGACTTCTGCGTCTTACGATTGCGACCGAGGAAGGAACACGTCTCGGCCTCTTGGGTTCTCGAACCTGAAGACAAGGTTATTATTCTTACGAAGTTCACGAATCGTCGTCGTCGGATTCGGTCACAGTGATGGTATTCGTCAGAGTAAACTTTTGCCGAATCGACACCAAAGTGTAAGGGCACAAATACTCAAAGCAGATATGAGTCTTAATAATGAACGTGGTTCGGCTGTCTGAATGCCGAACTCTAAATCTCACTTGGGAGAATCCGATCATACAATAACTCGGCGTGCAATGCGCCGAACCTAATAAATTGTAACACCTCACATCGCCGAGAAGGCTGATGAGATGACCTCGACCAATAAGGATTCAGAAATCCTTCTCGACCGAGACTTGGATAGGTAACCAACCGTCCTCGCCGCAGTGCTGTTGATGCCAACGGAAGATGTTGTGAGATCGGATGATTCTACGGTGACAGAGCTATCTATGCCGACTGAAGATATCATCGGTTGCTTTCACAATGCTGTTAATGCCAATGGAAGATGTGTCAGCGAAAAGAGAAAATAAAAATCTCAAGTTGTTGAGAGAGTTTGCGCAGGGCAGTTGTGTGTTGAATTGAATGGGGTTTGAACGATGCGCCACATCTTCTATTTATAGCACCGGATACCTTCAAGGTTGAGTTAAAAACCTACCCGGATTAGGACTTCTTCTCCTAATCAAACTCTAACTCAACCAGTCCTATTTTCACTGTAATTTTGAACCTAGTCCTTTATCGAGCCGGATTCACTTCTGGGTTATTAATCTCGCCGAGACTCCTTATTGCGCCAGGATTCGACTCGTCTTGCAGCATGACTTAACCAACCCAAGTTTGGAAGCCCACGACCTAAACGATCCAGAACTAAACGATCCATGATAACCTCGTCGTAAGGCCTTCTGGGCCGAAAATGATTCTATACTCGGCCCAAACTAATATTTTGGGCCCAAACATTGCCTCATCGCTTCTGAGGTTCTCGGCCTGAATCCCCTGGTCGAGCTTCGACCTTGAAGAAGCGAAATTAATACCCAGAATCCAAATACTCTATTTCCAAAGCGCATTTATTGAGCACGATTGCACGATCTTGATCCTGCTAACCAATACACCACGTGGCATACTTTAATACGGCTAATCCCTAATAATGACGTTTAAAGCGTGCGGCTCCCTGAACCGTCATACCATCATGACCTTGTTGCTGAGCACAACCATGCCGCCTTGATCCACGAACCATTCAGCATCGTGCAGATGCCAAAACGTCTTTCACCATAAATCTCGCCGCCACACGCAATCGTGCGCCCCCAAAAACACGAAACCCTCGTTTTCTCAACCGGATTCTCTGAATACTCATAATGATTAGCGAATTCTTCGGTCGATTTTACCCTTCATTTTGAATTTCGAACGATTGCCCTTCCTTCATTTCTTCTATAAATACCGGAATTCTCTCATTTGTACTTTACGCTTTCAAACTCTCTGAAATTTCTTGCCATCACTCTCCAGTGAATTCCCTTCTTCCAGATCTTCGTCTTCAATTCCCCCAACCCAGAAAACTCCTTTCGTGTCGCATTTTCAACTCACTTACAATGGCCTCCTTCATCTCCAAGCTTTCCAAGGAATGTGACCAATGCCAGAAAATTATCGATCGAAGTTCGATCAAAACCATACGTTTTGAAAGTGACATGAGCACCCCTCATCAAATCATGGGTCATCTCTTCAAAGCGGCAATACTACCAACCATCATAGGACTTCTCAATGAGCACTGCTTATCATCCTTGCTGCAAGGGTTTGAATGGGCGAAGGGGGACTTGGCAAAACCTCAAGGTTCTTGGCCTTCGACCACTACAGCCTGGGCAGCTTGGGTCGTACAAATGGAAAGACTATTCGGCGAGCAATGGAAAGTTCTAGGCATCTAGGACGCCATTCACCTTTCAACCATGGAAGTCATCCTGGACAAGAAGCTCTTCATAGCGACCTTATGCTTCTGGTGCTCGGCCACCAACACCATAGTCATTCCTCTCGGCCCCATAGGTCCCACCATCCTTGGCGTTACTACTATCTTGGGGACTTCCCCGACTGGAATCCCAATCGACGCCGCCCTCTCTGTGTACCAGTCGAACCTCAACCTGAAGGCATTTTTCGATAAACGGGCCCTTGAGACGCTAAGCAGTGAAGGCCAAGTGCCCTCGAAAGAAGAGGTTCACAAACTTTACAAGAAATTCTTCAACTATAACACCCTCTATCTCCATTTTGCTGGCCGATGAGAATATGCTCTGCGATAAGGGGAACATGAGGCTTTCATCTTCTATTGGTACAACAAATTTATCTGTTGTACCAAATCCAATAAGTGTCTGGTCGAGAACATGCCAGTGGCCGAAGCCCTAGCTAGCGTCACACTCTGGCACTCAGCCCGGCCATTCTCGGCCATCTCCTACGCTGCTTGGCCGAAACGACCCTAGACAAGGTCGACCCGTACCAGACTGGTCCCCTCTGGGTCTTCCAACTCTGGCTGCAGGTCTACTTTGCCTCTCTTCGGCCAGAGATTGCCGATTTCTCGCCTACGAAAGCGCTAAGCCCTCAGCTGGCTACTCGGCCGACACACCCTCACCAAGCTGAATAGGTGTTCAAATACTTCTTCGCTCTCGACGATATTTCTAATGACGAGTTCTTGATCTGTCGTCGTCGCGAATACCCTTCGTCGATTAGGCTTCCTACATCAACATGGGGCGCGGATAAAGATGCTGACCTTCGTCAGTCCTGGGGGTCTTTCGTGCTTACCCGCGACCTGCCTCTCAGCTGTGATGGTCGCCGAGCGGGTTGGGAAATGTATCATCCCAACTTTCTCGCTCGGCAACTTGGCTACCTCCAAGGTTGCCCGGTCCCCTTCTCTCCTCACGGTCCGTCCTAAGTCGTGGACGCAAACCTGGTTCTTCAGAGAAGGAATGCACTGACGCCAAGAAGGAGTTCCAAGAGCGATGCCAAAAATTCCGCCTTCGACCGGTCACTCCAGAATCTGTTAGCACCGATACTTTTGGCGATTGGTGGGAAGTATACACTCATAGCTTCTTCGGCGCACCGGTCGAAGATGTCATTAACAAGATCTTCGGCGATCGTCCCCACAAGGCTCCTGCTCCCAAACCTAAAGAGGCTACCCATGGTATATAACTCATTTTATATGTTTAGATATATACTTCCTTATTGTTATTGACTTGGCTTTCAATTCTTAGGTAACCGAGCGTCGAAAAAGGTTAAAGTGGTGGCTGCAATTGCAGCCAATAAAAAGGCAATCCCTTCTTCTAAGCCGATCAAACGATCTCGATCGGAGACTGAGACGGCCGCCGCAGTCCCTCGTCCTACAAAACGCGTCAAGAAATTGGCGAACAAAGGGCAACGAGAAATTCATGTCATCTCTAGCCAAACAACCACTCCCGATGCTTCTCCTTCCATCTCAGCCGTACGCACCCCGACGGTCATGCAGCCGGTTCCGACAAGTTAGGCGCCCGAAACTCGTCCTGACCCTTCCGTTGAGACTGGGCCAAAGACTGCTCCACTGGTCGAGCCGTCAAGACTTTCGGGATCAGCCATTGCACCTGTCGTGGAAAAGGCAGTCCCCATGGCCGAGGGAACTCCCTCTAAAAATCCAAAACACTCGGCAGTCGTTCTAGAATAGAGCGACGGGAGCGACGAGATTCTACTGGCGGGTCACCTTCAACCACGCAATCAACCTCCCTCTGCTTCCAAGGCAGCTGTCCAAGTCGGCCCTTCTACGGCCAACCGTGGCAAACGTTCGGTCGTGGAGCCAAAAGAGAGCGATGGGAGCGACGAGATTCTGCTGGCGAGTCACCCTTAACCCCGCGTTCAACCTCCTCCTACGTCTGAGGCAGCTGTCCAAGTCGGCCCTTCTGCGACCGATCGTGATAAACGACCTGTCGTCGAGCCAGAAGCGACGGCAAAAACGCTCGTTCACCCACAGGACCACGACCTCAACATTCCTCCCCAAGAAGCCACTTCGGCCTTAGTAAGTACCCCTACCGCTTTTCCTTGGTTATTTTCCTGTCTTAGAGCTCTAAACCAGGAAAATACTAAATGTCAGGTGCCTGCCCACTCTTTTCATCGAACATTTTATGCGCCGAGGGGCGTTATCTATATCTCTTGGCCTCGTGAATAACCTTCATCGGCCGCGTGAATTGAGAAGTTGCTTAAAACATTGGGCTAGGCCATTGAGCTCTCTGGGTTCGAGCAACGAACCAGCAGACATGGCCGAAGTTTCTTCTCGGCAGGTCTATCATTTCCCCCTTCTTATTTTCTGAAGATTTAGCTTATTCTGACGACTCCCTTTCATGCAGCCTTCATGGGAAGTCGAATTTGACGTCCTTCTCTCGACCACTTCGGGAGCTGCTGACCCTTCCGCGACCATATCCGGGCCCTCCTCGACAGCCAAAAACCACATGTTTGTTAAGCTACAAGAACTCTTTTCTCTTTCAGCTTCACAAATTCTTGAACGCAAGGGTCTCGACTTCGTGGGTGAGTGTCTTAATGATCTCGCCATTGAAGGCTTCTTGAGTACTAAAGCCATCACTGAAGCGACTTCTACCCTGAAGCGAACCCGAGAGTTTTTTCCCGTTTTTTGAAAAGGCTCTCCATGCCGAAGCTGTCCTGAAGGCTGCAACTGCTGCTCGAGACGCCCTTCTCCCAAAAATTGAAGCCTTGAAATCGAAAAAAGAGAAACTGATCGACATCGACCGCCAAATTGCCGAACTCCAAACTCAAAGGTCGGCAATTGCTTCTGATCTTGCGAAAGACTTTGAGTCGGGCGGCAAATCTTGTTTAACCGAATACGCGGCTAAAGTCAAGGAAGTCGAGCAGCTAAAGATGGACAAGCGGAATCGGCAAGCTGAAGTCATAATGGGCGAAGTGAGATGGCTAGAGCTGAAGGCTATTCTTGAAACTTTTCTCCCTTCTTCGCCCTGAATTTATTTGAATGTAACCTGATCGACCTACTCAATGTATTCTTTTATTAATCTTAATGAAATGAATTTCTATTCTCGCATTTCCCATGTGACCGGATAGTACTTCTTTAAAAACTTCCCATTGATTAGTAATCTGTGAACTAAACCGGTCCGGTCTCTAAGATGATATGCGCATTTACCGAGAACCTTATGTATGACGAACAGCTCTTCCCAATTTGGCGACCATTTGCCGAACCTAGGGTCTTTAATTCTTACGGGCAACACCGTTTGCCAAACTAATTCTCCTTCGCCAAATGTTTTATGTCTAACTTTTTTATTATAGGTTCGCTCGACAATCTGTTTATGTGCCACCAGTAGGTTATAAGCGTCAAGTCGCGCTTCTTCTAAATCTTCTAACTCTCATGGACTGATTATATTTGGCGCTGCACAAACTACTTTGTTCAATCATTCGCAACGAATTTATGCTTAACTCGACTGGTAACATTGCGTCGTGTCCGTAGGTTAATGCATACGGGGTTGTCCCAGTCGCCGATCGGAGCGATGTTCGATATGCCCATAAAGCCTCATTCAACTTTAAATGCCACATGCCAGGCCTTTCTTTTATTGTTTTTTCGAGAATGTCGATCAACAGTTTGTTACTTGCCTCGGCCTGCCCATTTGCTTGTGGATAATACGGTGTAGACTGTTCAAGCCGAATTTTCAAACTTGCTGTATACTCTTTGAACCTCTCTGCTGTAAAGATTGTGCCATTGTCAGTTATGATCGTTTCTGGTACGTCGAATCTGGTCACAATGTGTTCTTCCACAAAGTCGCACACTTCTTTATACGTTAGATCGGCATACGATTTTGCTTCGACCCACTTAGTGAAGTAGTCGGTTGCTACCAGTATCCATGCGTGTTTGGCAGCCCCGGAAGATGGTGTGATTTTGCCGATAACGTCCATGGCCCATCTTCTAAACGGCAATGGTTTCGTGACCGAATATAATGATTCGGTCGGGACCCTTTGTATAGGACCGTGAATCTGACACTGTATGCACCATCTTGCGAACTCGATACAATCCTTTAGTATACTTGGCCAAAAGTAATCGTACCGTCAAAGAAGCCATCGCATTTTACGTCCGGACTGATGAACTCCGCAAATCCCTTCATGAACTTCTGTGATTGCCTGAGCAACCTCTTGGGGGCCGAGACATAGCAGTAATAAACCATCATCACCTTTTCGGTATAACTCGTTTTGATACAGACATAGGGTTGTGAAGATACCGCATAATGGGCATTCGCCAGTCATCTGGTATCACCTCGACATCGCAAACATTAATAAGGTCTTGTCGGTCTAACAACGAAGGTAAGGACATGACTCTTGTGCGTATCACATTGTCGCGTCGGAGGATTTGCTAGTTAACCAAGGCCGAGTATAGCTGTCGTAACACGGGTATTTCTCGGCCTAGCTTGCCCCCCAGGAGTTATGCACCGGAGGCGATTTGAGCCAACTCGTCTGCAGCAGTATTATGAATCCGGGAAATATGTGCAAATGTAATACCGTCGAATGATTCAGCCAAATAGCTGGCAACCATGTGGTAGGGTGCCAGGGTACAACTCATGCATCAAAAAGAACCATTAAGTTGGTTAATCACAAGTTCGGAGTCGTCAAGGATGAGGGCACGGGTCGCCCGCAAGTCGTGAAGGATTCCAAGGCCGATGATAAGGGCTTCGTATTCGGCCTGATTATTTGTGCACTCAAAATCCAGTTTGAGCGAAAAATACCAACGATCGTGGTTTGGGGATTGAATGACAACTCCAACGCCAGCCGAGGATGAAGTACTTGAGCCGTCAAAGTACATCATCCAGTAGGGGTGGGTTCGGTTTAAATCGGTTCGGTTTTTTGCCAAAACCGAAACCAAACCGAAATTTCGGTTCGGTTCGGTTTGGTTCATTTTTTTTCGGTTTTTTTCGGTTCAGTTTTTTTTTGGTTCGGTTTTTTCCGGTTTGGTTTCGGTTCGGTTTCGGTTTTTTGTTTTTTTTTCTTTTCAAAAAATGAAAAACATTGAAATTTTAAATTTTAACATATCCAACACAATCATAACATAAGCATTCTAACTAGAATCAAAGACAATGAAAATAAACATTTAAAGTTGAACTAAAATCATCAATCAAGTCTTCCAAAGTCCCAACTAACAACCTCACAACACAAAAATCGTACAAATGACTTAGAAAAGTTAAATTGTATGATGTTGTTCAAAGATCAGGGTTGTTTGCTTGTAACTGCATGTTGACAACTTGATTAGTAAAAGTAATACGTGGGTGGATTTATTTAGTGTGTGTTGAATTCTTTTCCATCACAAATTACCCAAGTAATCTACCCGAAATAAATGTTTATGGATTCTGTTACATGTTATATGAGAGTAGATTTGGAAAAGAAAGCTGGGGCAGAAGTAGACAGTGCTATGGAGATGGATGTAGGTACTTCAGGATGAGATTTGGTTCCTGAACCTTATATGGGAGAGAAATAATAGGTTAGGGTTTAGAGTTTTTATAGGCCTTTTTTTAATATTTTGAGCTTAAAGTTTGGCAACACATTGGGTTTAGCACATTTTAACTTACAAATTGGGTTTAGAAAATAATACCAAAACAAATAATTAAATAAAAAATTTAATTTAATTAATTCGGTTCGGTTCGGTTTGGTTCGGTTTCTAGATCACTAAAACTGAACCGAACCAAAAGAATTCGGTTCGGTTCGGTTTTTTCAATTCGGTTCGGTTTTTTCGTTCGGTTCAGTTTTTTCGATTTCGGTTCGGTTTGGTTTTCGGTTTTTTTCAGTTTTCGGTTTTTTGAACCCACCCCTATCGTCCAGTAGTTATCGCACGTTTCAACCATACCGATTTCGACGTCGTTGCCCCCAAAACCATACGGGGAAGGGTGTTGAGCAAGGAAATCAGCCAGTGCCTGGCCTTTGACAGCTTTCTGGGGCACGTATTGCAAGCTGATTTCGGACAGCGCCATTGTTCATTTCCCAATGCGGCATTTTACTATTGGCCGAGTGAGCATGTAGCGAATGACGTCGGTCTGGGCAATGACCTGGGTAACCGACGGGAGCATGTAATGCCTAAGTTTTGATGCGGCGAAAAATAAAGCGAGGCAAAGCTTCTCGACGGCAGAATAATTGATCTCTGGTTGGTTGGGATTGCGACTAAGTTAAAAAATAGCATGCTCTCGTCCGGCGTAGTTGTCTTGCGCGAGAAGGCAGCCGATGGACTCTTCGGCCGCCGAAATATATAGCTTAAGAGGCTTACTGTGCCGAGGTGGGACGAGGACAGGTGGTGTCGTGAGGGAGACTTTGATTTGTGTAAATGCCGCCTGATGCTCGTCTTTCCACTCAAATTTGTCTAAGTCCTTGAGTTTCAAAAGCGTAGAGAACGCTTTCATTTTACCCGCCGAGTTAGCTATAAATCGGCGGAGAAAATTTATCTTACCGAGTAAGGACTGTAGTTGTTTCTTCGTCGTCGGGGGTGGGGCATTGATGATTGCGCGTGCTTTATTTTCATCCACTTCAATCCCACGGTGATGCACGAGGAAACCGAGAAAATTACCGGCTGACACACCGAAGGCACATTTGGCATGATTCATTTTGAGGTTGTGTTGATGCATGCGGGGGAAATCATGTCAGAGATCATCCAGATGTGTCTGCCGGCGTTTAGCCTTGATTACAACATCGTCGATGTAGACTTCGACGATGTTTCCAATTAAATCATGAAATATGGTGTTCATTGCTCGTTGGTACGTGGCACCGGCGTTCTTGAGGCCGAATGGCATGACAACCTATTCGTATGTGCCGAGTACCCCCGGGCAGCGAAAAGTAGTCTTGTGCACATCGGCTTCGGCAATGAAAATTTGGTTGTACCCGGCATGTCCATCCATAAAAGATAAAATCGCATGATTCGCTGCGGCATCGATTAATAAATCTGAAATCGGCATTGTATACTCATCTTTGGGAGTTGCCAGATTCAAATTTCTGAAGTCGAAACAAATGCGCAATGCACCACTTTTCTTTAAAACAGGGACGATATTTGCCAACCATTCGACGTATCGAGCTGTCCGAATGAACCCTGCTTTCAAGAGACGAACAAGTTCATCCTTGATGCCGAGTTGCACTTCGTCGAGAATCGACGAGGTGGTTGACGGAAAGGTTTACACCCAGGTTTAATACGTAACTCATGCTCGACGAGAGTGCGATCTAAGCCAGGCATCTCGTGGTAGCTCCAAGCAAAACAATATTTGAACTCTTCAAGCAGAGCACAAAGTTTGGCTTTCATAGGTTGGGGGAGCAAAGCACTAATAAATAAAGGTCGTGGGTCATCAGTCGTCCCAACATTAATTACTTCCAACGGGTCCTTGACTTGGGGCCGATTGTCTTCGAGCTCGGTCGGGGCAGCTTGAATTTTATCGAGATATAAGACAGGACCATTGTCTTCTTTGACGAGGAACTCTAAGAGGTTAACACCTGAATTTGGTTGCTTAGAGATAGTATACCAATGAGCCAGCAGTCGTTCCATAGTAGATGAAACGGCGGCCCTTCATTTTTCATGATTATCGGCCGGGTGAACAATGACCGATTTGCCATCCCAAAAAACGAGCACTTGATATAATGACGAATGAATACAGCTGGTTTGATGAATCCAGTCTTGACCGAGCAGTGCATTATACTCGGTCTTGGAGTCGACGATGAAAAAGGCAGTCATGTGATTACGGTCGGCGATGTTTACCGCTAAAGGAAACACCTCTTTGGTTTAGGATTTATCTCCGACGAAACTGCTCATTGTGATTCCGGAAGGGATAAGTTCGTCGTTAGAGCGACGTAACACCTTCATGATGTTGATAGGCATGATATTGACGGTGGCTCCACAGTCGACAAAAACTTTGGAAACTGGATACCCTTCGATATGGGCCGTTACATACAATGGCTTCAAATGATGAAGTTTGGCCGATGACGATCGAGGAAATAATTCGGCCAAAGCTTCCTTGAGGTTGTCCCCTTTTGTTGTTGACTCGTCTTCAGCAACAGTTATAAAATCAATGTGACCGGCTTCCTCGGCAATTACGTCGCCGTCGAGGAAATTCGGTTGAGATGTGCTCGGCTGAAAATCAGCAGGCAAAACATGGACCATACTGATTTCCATGTTATCCAAGACCGATGGGCCCATCAGGTTACGATTCTCCTTTTCAGGCTCTGCTCTTTCCTGGTCACCGACTGCGGCATCTGTTTCCGTCAGGGTTGTACTAAAAGACTCATCTGCTCATTCTTCGATGGTTTGTTCCCGCGGTGTCTCTTCGGAAGTCTGTTAGTTTTGTTTAGATGCCTCAGGCTCGTCTGAAATCGTAATTGTGCCTGGGATTGATGCCAGGATACGAGCTTGCTCTTAGTACATTATACGGGCATCGACCTTGTTTTTGACACAAACAATGTGCCTGATTGGACTCCCATCCTCGTCCTCCACGGAAGAAGACGACGGACCATTCTGGGGAGTCTTCTCAGTTGTCACTCCCTTTTTCTCGCGCGAAGGCGTCGTCGACGACAGATTAATCACTTTGACATCGATTCTGATTTCGCTCATTTTCTCTTACCCAGGATTTTGAATTTTTTGAATCTCTTTTCGTCTAGTGATTTGGATAAACAGTCACGTTTAGGTACTCGACACAATCACCACTTCGTTTAAAATGGAAAGGATGACCGACATCTATCGAACAGTGGCAATGTCGTACGAGATTTCAGACAACGACTTGGACCTCAAACTATCCAAATTTTTAGTGGAAAGCACGTAAAGACAAACACCGATGCCCTATTTTATTTTATTCTTTACGTTAAGCAACACTCGTATTGGGTTTCTGAGTACGATACCTATTTTCTTTCTGTTGTTTAATGTTTTGCAACTTCTGAGAATCCATGATTTTTGATCTGCAACTTTCAGTCAAAAAAGAGAGTGGTTTTAAGAAAGAGAAGCCCACAATTATTCTTGCTTTGGGAGTTGTGACCGACTTAGAGCATCGTTCTATATAGGGTTGGAAAAGTGATGGGTATAGCCTATTTTAGAGCTTCGAGAAATTTTTAAGGCTTTATAAAATAATCTCTCCCAATAAGGGGCTATATCTTTTGGGTTCTATATGGGGCTATAAATATTTATGGAGAAATTAGGTGTCACAGCCCGTCCCGGGATTTTATATTTGGGGACGTGAAATGTCGGATTTGCCCTTAACGGGGGCTAAGGTACGTGTGTGTGACATTATTTGGATTAATTCTATATAAGATTTGGATTAAAATTTTGAGTTTGTAAATTATGTGGTTAGGGAATTAGATGAAATGGATGCTGAGGATTGGTGTTGGACACCTCACACACTCCATGTCCTCTCTCCATTCCCGTAGCTCTCTCTCTCTCCTCCCTCACGACTTCCTCTCTCTCTCTCTCACTCTCGAAGTGTACGGACGAGACCAAAACCCTCTAAAACCTTGTGGATCGAAGCAAATAAGGTATGATTCTTCACCCTTGTGATGTTCTGAGTCGATTAGTACTAGTTTTAGGAAGTGAAACCCTCGGAATCGTCGTGAAACCCTAACCCCAAAAATGTGCACTGTTCATGCACACGTGAAATCTTGCATTTCAGGGAATTTCAAGCTCACAGTGAGCTTAAGGACATCCTCACGAACTTCGGGGTGCTTCGTTGGTGATATTTGGACGTTGGAGGACCGAGAACGGAGGTTCTCAAATTTGCCGAACTATCGTGCTTCCTCAGGTAAAATCTAGTGAATTTTAGACCTTGAAACTTGTCCATCGTGATTCTTCATGTTTGGGGCTTCATTTTGATATAAAATTCGAAGAAAATGGTTGAGAAACGAAGGAGAACAAGGAGTTACAAGTTTGGCCGGAAACCGGCCGCCGGGAAGTTCAGTCCGGCGAGCCAAGGTTAGGGATGATGCGCGTGGGGGCGCGTGTCCTGGCGCGTGCGGCCTCCAAAAATTTTTCTAAAAATTGCTCGACGTCCGTGACGTCGAGTAGGTCGATGTGGTATATTCATATACCCAAATTGAGCATCGTATGAGAAGTTATTTCGAATTGTTTGGTTATGTGTTTAAATTAACGTTTTTATAGTTGTTTCGCATATAGGTGACACCTATCCCGAGGACGAGCGCATCCAGGGACGTCACGGGGGTTACGACCCATCGACTTACCAGTGAGTGGGCAGTTTTGTTTTCGTATTACCTATATACTACTGTTTTTCCCAGAAAATGCATTTATATGAAAATATGTTTTTAAATGTCATGCATGCATATAATGAGATATTTGAGTTGATAATTGATGCATATATATGTGAATTGACGCCGTGGACGCACAGGTGAGTTTTTACATTATTCATACGATTTATTTTATGTGAATGGCATTGGAAGCTCATAACCTGCACCCTAGGTGTTAGTGCTTATATTGTTCACCACACCGCACGCTCGTCTTGGATCCAAGTAGGTGGATGTCGTACAGACCATGTGAGGGTTCCGACATGCTAGTCGTACAGATCACTAGATGTGATTCCGACTAGTGGGTGACCTTAGTTATGCGCACTGATGATTGATGAGAAAAGCACTATAGCGTATTATTTCACCATCTAAGTCGTACAGACTACTATAGGTAGTTCCGACTTATGTGCAGTGTAGTGCCGTACAAGTCACAGTTGGTGACTCCGGCAGGGCCGTACAGGTCACAGTTGGTGACTCCGGCTGGATGGGATATTGAGCTATAGAATCAGCCGTACAGGACCACTACAGGGTCTCCGGTTGATTTATTATTTCACCTGATTTATATTGATGCATTCATATCATATTTTGGCATGGCATGGCATATTCTTTCTGAGATGTTATGTTGATAGCTGGTGAGCTGAGTTCTGATGATATATGTATATATATGACTATATACTATTTTCTGGGAAAGTATACAGGTTTTACGGTGAGGGGTTAGAAATGTTTTAAATGAAATGTTTTGGAAAATCTTTGGTTTTACTGACCCACTCATCTTTGTTTTGCGCCCCTCCAGGTTCTAGTTAGCAGTTGGTGGCTCTCGAGGTCTTTTTCGGCATTCTGACAGACGTACTGCATGTAGGACTCACCTGCGGGTGTTGTACTTTAATTATGGTCCTACTTGACTGCACTTAGAACTACGCTCTGAATTTGTGTGTTTTACTTTATATTTCTCCCCTATTATTCTAGTAGGGTGTTCTGCTAGAGATTGGTTTAAATTCCTTCATATTTCTGTTATATCTTGCTTCCGTGTCGCACTTTTGGTTACGTCACGCTCACGTGACGGCCAGCACGCCTTGATCCTCTGGATCGGGGTGTGTCATTAGGTTTCCATCCTTATTTTTTCTACTTCATTGATTAAAACCTTGTTCTTTTTTAAATTTTGATCAAGATCCTTCGGTTTTAATAAGCACCATTAATTATTAAAAACAAAATATTTACATGTCAAGATAATTAAGTTTTATTTTTAAATATATTCATTTAGTGTTAGAAACGTTACATTTGATAAATTATATTTATGGCTAAACTTTTTATCATATATTTCTATTTCTAGTTTGTGCCCATTTTAATTTGCAATCATTTTTTAAATTGTACCAATTTTCTTTCAAATTTTAATTTGTACCCATATATTAATTTCTTTTTGTCCCTTATGTTTTAAACTTCTATTTGTACTCATAATTTTTCTAACCCTTTATTTGTACCCAAATTTATTTATAACGTACCCATTTTTTTTACAAATGTACCACTTTGTTATATGTAAAATGTATCCCAATTTTTCTTGTAAGTACCATTTTTTATGTAAAATGTACCTATTTTTTAATCTAAAATGTACCATTGTTTTTTTTTTAATATAAAATGCACCCACGTTTTTATGTAAATGTACCAATTTTTTATATATAAAATGTAGCCCAATTTTGTTATATAAATGTACTCATTTTATAAAAATAAAAAAAATAAAATAAAATCCCATTTTTTTATAATCTAGAATGCACCCATAAGCAATTATTATTATTTTTTATCAAAACCCCATAATCAATTTTGAATAATTAAATTGGTAGTGTGAATGAAACCAAAAAAAGGGTTGAGTCTCTATTGGTATTATTGCATCTCTTTTATTATTATGCCATTTATGTAGCAGGAGAGGGACTTCAATAAAAAATCTAAAATGCATAAGGTTTGAGTCTATAACAGTTAGTGTCACATCCTGGCCCGGGCTCGACTCCGCCGTAGCACGATATTGTCCGCTTTGGGCCCCGACCACGCCCCTCACGGTTTTGTTTCTAGGAACTCACACGAGAACTTCCCAGTGGGTCACCATCATGGGATTTCTCTCGCGCAAACTCGCTTAACTTCAGAGTTCCTATGGAACCCGAAGCGAGTGAGCTCCCAAAAAACCTCGTGCAAGGTAGAGATGGGAATATATATATAAGGCTTACAGGATCCTCACCCATGGGCGATGTGAGATCTTACAATCCACCCCTCTTAGGGCCCCGACGTCCTCGTCGGCACACTTCCGGCCAAGGAGTGGCTCTGATACCAAATTGTCACATCCCGGCCCGGGCCCCCACCACATCCTGAGCTTGACTCCACCGTAACACAATATTGTCCACTTTGGGCCCCTACCAAGCCCTCACGATTTTGTTTCTAGGAACTCACACGAGAACTTCTCAGTGGGTCACCTATCATGGGATTGCTCTCGTCCGAACTCGCTTAACTTCAAAGTTCCTATAGAACCTCAAAGCCAGTGAGCTCCCAAAATGCCTCGTGCTAGGTAAAGATGGGAATATACATATAAGGCTTACAAGATCCTCACCCCTGAGCGATGTGGGATCTTACAGTTAGGAATCAGGGACCGCAACTAAACTATCTCTATATTTATTTATGTTGTAATTTGATTAAGCGATGATTTTTTTTTTGTTAGCTTTTCTTAAGTTGATTTTTGGATGTGCTATCTTAATTTTTTTTTGTGAACCCTTCAAGCTAAAAAGTTCAAATTGTGACAAAGTTAGATCTCATCACTTATGAATCGTTCGTTGGATTAGATTCCCTTATCTCAATCTCATCTGTTGAAAGAAACAAACCCCCACTTCGCCCTTTGTAAATAATTTGATTTTCACATATAACACAACAATTTACCTAGCACCAATTGGTAAATTAGTATCATACAATTTTGAAAAAAAATTATTTGAAAATTTCACCCATCAATGCCTATGAACGTTAAATCAATTTGAAATTTTAATTCTTATGGAATTTAAAACAATCATTAATTAGCCAAATTGCAAGAAAAATAAGTAAGAAAAAAGAATTTAAAAAATAATAAAAGAAGAGTATAAGTGTATTCGCAAGTGGAATGAGAGTAATAGAATTTTGCTCACATTGGTTGCTACTTTTTTGTGGGACCCACTGTTTTTTGGGGCTAGATGTAGCCCGATTTTATGCTACCCAAGAAAGGAAGTTACTAGCCCTGATGGTGGATATAGCCCCATTTTCCGGCTCATTGGGGATGAAATTTTTTGCTAAGGCTAGAAATGTGGTAGCCTCATGGAGGATAAAGCCCCCATTGGGGATGCTCTTATCCATGCAATCATTAATTATACATGTCAATGAACTCGTCTGGAAAGTGTTTTTAAATGTCTAAAAGAGCATTTAGAAGAAGAAAAAAATATTTTTAGAATTAGTCTTTAGTAAAAAAGAAAAATTAATGAAAATGGCTTGAAAACTTTGAGTTTTAATGAAAATGACAAAATAAAAGGTAAAATGAATAGTATCAGGATTGACTTTTTAGTGTAAAAATGTGGTTTTTCGTTAAAGTGAACAGTACCGGGAGTTTTTCGTTAAAGATCCCTAGTAAAAATGCAAGTTAATCTTGAAAAATTACTTAAAATGCTTTCAGCGAGAAACATATAACCGGTGCTTCTTGTACGAAGTTCAGGAAGCACTTCAAGTGCTTCTTGCAAGAAGCGTAGGAAACACTTCAAATGCTTTTGAAACTCAAAAATATTTTTTCTAAAAACGCTTTCAATCATTAAAAACATTTCCTAAACAAGCCCGATATATAGAGTCATTTGTTATGATCATCAAATGATACATATTGAACCGGTGAAAAACAATCATGTCTATGCAACTTGGTGTGAGTTTAATCTCCCTATTTCCCTAATAACTAACTATCTAATTTACTAACGCTATCGCTTTACTAAAAAATATTGTATCATTTAGTAAAAAGAAACAAATATTTTGTTTTGTGGAATATATCATTAATTATAGGGAATATGAAGTGGAGACTTTACCCAATAAAGCAGAAAGAAAAAGAGATAAAATACATAGAGATGTCTGATTAAATATATATATATATATATAGATTATTTCCGTACTCTCTTTGTCTCATTTTATGCGCCTCCTTTTATTTTTGTCCTTTACTTCTACTTTAATCTATTAAAACTCAAAGTTTAGAAGAAAACAAATTGAGGAGTGCATGAAGATAAATGGTTGTGATTTTTGTAGTCGTTTCTTCATTTCATACTTTTGTTTTGCCTACCGATAATGTTAGAGGATTCCTTACTCACTATACTTTCATGTTTTACAATGGCAGTATGATTCTATCTTCTCCAAATTCTTTTCCTATTTGAACAGTCATAATTAAACCACGTCAATATTTTTTTTAAAACTTTTTATAGAGAAAGAAATACAAAAGAGATAGAGAGAAAGGAGAGAATGAAAGAGAGGAAATTAGGAGTAGGAGGGGAGTGAATCCTACTCTTTTGTACTGGTTCAAAACATTTAGCAACTTCCACAGCTAAACAGTTGAATGAAAACGATTTCCAATCAGTTCTTACGTGAACAAATTGAAATATCATATTAAACTTGTCAACATGTCAAAAAAGATGATTGGGTTGGTGGCCCATCAATTTAAGAAATGTTAGGATAAAGGAAAAGAAATATAAAAATCTTAGAGAGATTCTTCCTAAAGGGACCTCAAATTATTGGACTGTATAAATAAATGTATATGACCATGTCTCACAATGTATCGCAAATCTGTTCGTAGTCATAATAATGAGTTACAAGTGACTTTGGAATGTGATGCACTGCAGGTGGTGCAAGCAAATGGAAGCCTCAACAGTGATCCCTCTTATCCCGGCTTACTGATTGAGGACATCAAGACCAGGCTCCGGGAATTTGCTTCTACTAGAGTCACTCGTGTCCTTAGATCCGTCAATTTTATGGCACATAAATTGGTCAAGTTGGCCCTTAGTTCCAATTTTACTAGTTGTTGGTTTGATGTGCCCCCAGAGTGTATATGGGATGCTCTTATTCATGATTGTATGCTTCCTTAAGTTATGAATAAAACCGCTATCGTCTCTTTTCAATATAAATAAATAAATAATAATAATAATAATAATAATAATAATAATAATAATAATGAGTTACAACTTATAATGTATCGTAAATTCGGTAGCATACTTTTTGAACACGTCGTAAGTATTTAATGGACATGTAATGCTAATATAACTATCATTTTGATGCAGTCAAATTAAGATATCTTATGAATTAAGTAACGTAATCATAATCTTATATGGTTGGATTCTTACCCTAAATTTTCTACTAATTTAATAAGAATTTCTCTCTGTACGGTAACTCTCAAAGGATCAAATCAACCCTACCTTGGGTATTTTCTCTAAGGATCAAATAATATGATACATCTCTATTGATCTAATATTCTCATACACGGCTAGCATAAGCTCATCTCTCTCATACACGTCGTTGTCTACACCTATTGTTTGATTCTCCCTCCATAAGTTATATAGGGAACCCATTGCCCATCATGAATTCAATCACACGCAACACCCCCCTTCCCCCCAACCCCAACAACCAAATAACCCCATTCACCCCATGTCCGGCGCTCATGGGTTATTTCAACGGGTATCGCCACCGTCCACGGTTATGCGCAAGTTTGATTCAAACAATAGGGTCAAGGCTTACCTCCCCCATTGTAATGTGTTAATGTGTCAATTTTAGTAATAAAGGTATGTCTCTACCATCTTAAGAAATGTAATGTGTAAGTTATAGTAATAAAGTTATGTCTCCATCGTTGAAGGAGTTCACTATCATGATGTCCCAGTATAATAATATAATGTTATGTATCTATTAATCTTAACATGTCATTATGTTATTTGATGAAAAAGCTATATAACGATAAAACGCATTTTATATAATTTGCTATTATAAAATGATTTCCTACAACTAACCTACAAATGAAAATGCCCATAATTTGATTTAAAGAATTGGTTTCCGTAACATAACCATCGAGAATATATTTTAAGTTAAATAGTTTTCTTAGCATTAACCCACAATTATTAAAGTAAATACGATCATTTACACCAAAACATCAACGAAATCTAACGGCTCCAAGAGTCCATGACTTACGTGGCACTTTCTCGTGCGTGCGATCCCAAAATCGAGACAAACCAGAATGACACTCTATGCACTGTAAATGGAGAGATTTTTCAATGTGACCGGTACACGGGATGGTACACCACATGTTACTATACATATGGTGGGATATGTGTGCTAAAAAGTTAATAACTTAAAAAAATAAAATTTCTCACCACTCCTATTAAAGTACGTGGTGTACCACTTGTGTTCCCGTCACAACTAAAAATTTCTCCTGTAAATGGTCAAAACGGTCACACACTCCCACAGAGGTTTTTCAGTGTGACCGGTACACTAAGTAGTACATCATGTGTCATTATAAAAATAGTGGGATATGTGTGCTAAAAAGTTAATAACTTAAAAAATAAATTTTCTCACAACTTCTATTAAAACACGTGGTATACCACTTGTGTTCCAGTCATAATTAAAAATGTATCCTCACAGAGGAGGGAGATTTTTCAGTGTGACCGGTACACGGATGGTACATCACGTGTTACTAAACAAATTGTGAGATATGTATACTAAAAAGTTAATAACTTAAAAAATAAAATTTATCACCATTCATATTAAACCATGTGGTGTACACTTGTGTTCCTTTCGCAACTCAAAATTTCGGACAAGGATTGGCTGCCCTCCTTGTTCCCGTGCCCTCCCGTCCCCTCCTGTTTGTGTGGTCACGGTTAAGCCACGTCAATATTTTATATTACTATTCATTTTTATCTTATTATCTTTATAAAAAAAAATAATATAAAATATTGACGTGACTTAACCGGGACCACACAAAACGGGAGGGCAAGAAACAAGAAGGGCAGACAATCGTTGTCCCAAAATTTCTCCGCAGAGGAAGCAGGTGGGAAACGAAATCTTAACGAACCCCCACGCGGCGAGCATTTATAAGACACCTTTGGGATGCTCAATGGATCTGACCCCGCGCGCGCGCCTCCAACAAAGCAGCGGCCCAGATTGATACGAGCGACGAAGAATTCCGGAGGGAGATGAAGAAAGCGAAATTACACAAAAATATTTCGAATTTAATTAAATTTTCGAAAAGAATAATTCGTTGAAAAGATTTAAAATTTAATTAATTTTCTAAATTGGGTGAGTCTTTTTGCTGGCTGAAATGGAATTGAACGCTTGAATTAAGCTGAGGCAGCTATAAAAAGGGGAGAGGAAGTGAAGGGTAGGGGTACGCTGGCTGTTACTTGCATCTCGGAAGCAGAGGAGGCGGCGGAGGCAGGGGACGGGGAAGAGCAGATAACCACAACCGAGTGGCTCCTGGCGGGGCAAGGACATCATCGAGAGTCGACTATGGATGCTACCAGTGAAGCTTATTCTGGTTCTAAGAAGGTTTTTGATGAAGAAAGTACCGAAATCCCAGAAACCGCTCACCAGATTAGCACAGGTTCTTTCATTTTCTTTTTTCTTAAATTTAATTGTTCATATATATTTTAATTTATGTTATTTTATCTGGGTTTGTTTTTTTCTGTAATTTTGATTGTTCTGTTACCACAATTCGATCATGGGATGAATGAAATGATTGTTTTTTCAATCGTTTTCCAAAACCCAAGAATGTTCATGAATTCAGAATTGGTTTCATGCAATGTTTTCCTCTGGAGCTGAGGAAATTAATCGTTTTTTCTTCTAATTTTGTTCATGTGGTTCCCAAAAAGTTTCAATTTTTGGTTCCAGATTGCAATTCATGAAGTTATAGTTTTCGGAATGTATACTGAATGAATTTGGAATGATTTCGAATAGCATTGTGAATTGTGTTATTGGTATTGAAATTGAGGTTGAAATTGCTCTCATTGAGCTCATATAACATCTTTGGTCTCCACAGATTCATGGTTTCAAGTGGGATTCGTCCTTACCACCGGTATCAACAGTGCGTATGTGCTGGGATACTCCGGAAATGTCATGATTCCTCTTGGTTGGACCGGCGGTGTAATCGGTTTAATTCTAGCCACTGCAATATCACTCTATGCAAATGCTCTCATTGCCAAGCTCCATGAGTATGGAGGGGTTAGGCACATCAGATACAGAGACCTTGCTGGATTTATATACGGTACGTGTGAAAAGGATGCCAATATCGAAGAATTGATCGCCATTCGTTTGTTGAATTTACCTTTCTGATGTCTTCTTTCATGGCTGTGTTGATCCCTTATGGGGCTATTTGGTTGCAGGCAAGAAAGCTTACTCTCTGACATGGGGATTGCAATATGTCAATCTTTTCATGATTAACACTGGATATATCATTTTGGCCGGTCAGGCACTCAAGGTGAGAGCACATTGCAATTTAACTCCAATCCGATCGTCTATGTGCATATATGAACAGATTAATGTCTCATTTTCCTAAAACTTGTAGTCGTTCATTACGCGTGCAGGCTGCATATGTTCTGTTTAGGGATGACCATACCATGAAGCTACCACATTTTATTGCCATTTCCGGCTTTGTGTGCGCCATATTCGCGATAGGGATACCACACTTGTCAGCTCTGAGGATTTGGCTGGGGTTTTCAACAGTCTTCAGCTTGATGTATATTGTTATAGCATTCGTCCTGTCACTTAAAGACGGTAAGGATCATCTCACATTCTTTTTTGGAATTTTTAAGAACTTTGTACCGTTGGATTTGCGTTAACAACAGCTATGTTGTTCTAGGACTTCAAGCACCGACCAGGAGTTATGACATCCCAGGGACACCAATAAGCAGAATATTTACTACAATCGGAGCGGCTGCTAGCCTTGTTTTTGCATTCAACACGGGAATGCTACCAGAGATACAGGTAACAAAAGCTTCAATCGTTCAAGTTTTCACAAGAATGCTGACATGAAAACCACAATTGTCCCTCAATGTAAGGCTTTCCACACTCACGTTTGTAGGCTGTGATTTTGTGACAGGCTACAGTGAGGAAGCCAGTGGTTGACAACATGATGAAAGCTCTGTACTTTCAGTTCACCGCCGGTGTTGTGCCGTTGTATGCCGTCTGTTTTATAGGGTATTGGGCATATGGAAATAACACATCATCTTATCTGCTCAACAACGTCAACGGACCGGTCTGGGTGAAGGCGATGGCCAATGTTGCTGCCTTCCTGCAGACAGTCATTGCCCTGCATGTAAATCCTCTTCCTCTGTACCCCTCTCTTTCACTCTCTCAAAATGCACTAACCCAACAAGCTTTTATGCTTCTGCATTTGCAGATATTTGCAAGTCCAATGTATGAATATCTGGATACAAAGTTCGGCATCAAAGGAAGTCCACTGAAAATTCAGAACTTGACATTCAGAATCACCGTTCGAGGCGGCTACCTAGCGATTAACACGCTGGTTTCGGCTCTGCTGCCGTTCCTCGGAGATTTCATGAGCCTCACAGGAGCCATCAGCACATTCCCCCTCACATTTATCCTTGCAAATCACATGTATTTGGTGGCAAAGAAGGAGAAGCTGACTTCTGCACAGAAGTGCTGGCATTGGCTGAATGTTGTCTTCTTTGCCCTTTTGGCCGTCGCAGCTTTGGTTTCGTCCTTGAGGCTCATAGCCGTAGATTCCAAAACTTACCATGTATTTGCTGATCTATGATTAATTTTCTTCCCCATTCTTTTTTTCATTTTTTTTGCCATTCGATCCTTCAATTGTATTAAATTTGCTTTTGGCATTTAGATGCCTTTTGTTCTTCAAGGCCTAAGCATACTTAATTTGTTGGCTGATTTACACTAATAGTCTACGCAGTTTACGTAAATTTTCACTTTTGTCCGTCCTGGGTTTCCAAACGAGATGTGCGAAAAACCGAATGGAAATCAACTAGCTGATAAATGTGACTAAAATAAAAACAAAACGAAATTTATATGGACAAAAATGTAACAAAAAATATCATGGGGACGGAAGTGAAAAATTGAGAAAACAATAGGAAATTTTAGTGCAATTTGGCATTAATAAATATATGTTTCCAGTATCATACGCACAACGGCAGAGAGCGATCCTGAGTGACCTTAAAATGCGCACAATCGATATGTTGGCAAACAATTGCTATCTAAAATCAAATAGATTCTGAACAAGAAGGAACATGAAGTATTTCAAAATACAATGTTGAAACAATATCCATCAACCTAATACTTCAACCTTCCAAGAAACGAGAGTCGATTTTGCAGATTCCTGATATCAATTCGATGAATCTTCGGATCAATTAACCTGAAACCGTCCAAAATCAGCAAAAAAAAACGTTTCAGAATGGATGAAACCATGAACATTAGCAGCTTCTATATCAAGCAAATAAAAGAATTAAGTCAGGCTCAGGTCTCAACGTTAAATTACTTCGCTACTAAACTTTTTTTTTTAATTGAAAAAAAAAGGCATTACAAATACATATCATGAAGAACTCAGCCCCAAAAGGGTCCTTACAAACTAGATATAGATTAATTACAATAAAGCATCAACAATCGCAAAGCAATAAGTAGACATCAAGCACTCGTCCGAGCTCATCGAGAACCCCAAGATAACAAAGATCAATAAAACAGTTAAACCTCGTTTGAGAACAAAAAACTCAAATCATATATTGGGACAGGGAGTACGATGCCCATGGGTCTAATCGTATCATCTAATCACCGCCACGATCCCAAAACACCAAGTGAAGTAGATGGGGCAAATCAAACAGCTCCACCCTTCACTCATAGATGCAAATGAGATGTAGCACACCAAAACAAAAATTAAATGAAGCAACTCTCCAATAGAGAGCAGTCAAACTAGAAACTCTCCTAAAGAGAGAAATCAAAACCATTAAACCTACGTGTTTCAACAATATTACAATGCGAAATATAGAGGTAAAATAACAATTTTTCTCTTGCTCTGTTTGCATTTATTGTTGTAGAGTGAAGCCATGCATGTCATAAAATATATTATTCAAAATCAACTGCTACTACCCCATCAACCAGGAGCTATTAACTGTGTGGATAAGAAGGCTAAAACATAAACATCACCGCTGCTGTAAACAAACCTCACCAGAGTGAAAGCTCAAGAGTAAGTTTGTTTGGACAAAGTGATACAAGGAAAAACAGAAGAAAACAAAAGAGCAAGGTAGGAACTCCGTAATTATCTTACAATATTTCACGAACAAACTCAAACAAGAAAAAAAAGATATTATCCCTTAGGCATAGATCTATATCTTACCTCATTTGGCATCATCCAGATATCAATTTTAGAACGATGCAGACGGTATTGAGTAGTACGAGAGGAACTCTCAAGTACTGTGTAGCGTAAATGAGACCTATAATCTGTCCCTTCACTGATTTTGTCCTGCCCACTGAGAATTCTGAGAGGCTCCATCCCCTAGGCACAAGGAAACGGTCTTCATTTAATATTGCTAATGCATTCGCAAGAAGCAGAAAGCCTTCAAGTAGCGTCCCCAAACCCATTTATCTGAAAAGTGAAGAATTCATGTCATGTGAGCTAATATGTAAGTGACAGAATGGAAAACAGTTCAGCAACTCCACTGTGCCCGAATTCAAAAGAATGTTCTCTGAAAAATAAATTCCGCATTTATAATGAAGTTGCCATAATCTTAAAGACGCATTCATTTGCACTTTTGGGTAACTGGTTTCAGCACAAACAGGCAGGACAGCATCCAGGGATGATTTGTTTCAATGCAACCCCCAAGACATCAGTTCTAGATCGTGTAGGCGAATCACGCATCAGCAGAGCACTAAATATGTGGTTTCTGAGTTTCCTAAACTATACATGAAATTCTTGAAATGATTGGGACTTAGATCAATCGGTTATCGGTTATTTTGCACTGACACTAACCAGATCTTAGATCAATCAGTTATCGGTTACACTACTGATATTCGTTCCTACGGTGAAAACTAGTTTAAGGTCCAATAACCAGCCTAATCACCCACAAAACAAATCCCATTTGCAGAAAATGAAAAGTTGTGGCATTCTAACACACCAACACCAGTAACTAAAGAGAATTATACACAATTTCTCAAAGTAAAACAACCCAAAAATACCAAACATGTCCCTTCCAGAAATGGATATGCAAAACCAAAGAATCCTTTACCCCCATCAAAAAAAAAAAGCAACCCGGCAAATCAAATCCTCTCATAAATAGTGAGGTAAAACCTCAAAACACATGTAAATATAGGCATAAAAGGTGAAAATAAAGAATACCCATGTGCGATTTAAGCTGTAAACTTATAAACTTAAACCCAGGAACAGGAAACTTCAATGGAATCAGTAATTCCAAGAATAACCCCAGCTATGGAAAACACGAAAGGTAGGAAGATTTAGCTTGCGAATTATGAACAAGTGCTAATTTCAATGATTAACGAAGAAAATTGAAAACCCTTGTTACTAACCTCAATGCGGGTACCTGATCTCAGAGAGAGGGTACTGGAGGTGGAAAAAGGCTTAAAGCGAAAGGCTTCCAACAACCAAGCCTCCAGGAACAAAGTGGAAAGTGCCCTTCATTTTTCTCTTTTTCTTTAATTTTTTAATTTTTTATTATTTTGTTGCAAGTTTTATTTAATCTTGGGCTGGTTGAGCCTACTTGCTGGATCACCATGTTTGGGCCCATATCATAGTGGGCCCTGTAGTAATTTGTCATTACGTTTGGTTTTCATGTGTAAGGTTTTAGGGATGTAAGACAGTTCGCTAATTGAATTGTGTTCGTCTTATATACATCCAAGTTTGAATATCTCAAAATTTACGGTAACTAAGAATATCGTCTTCTAATAAAAGATTATGGTGCCGATTTTGAACTCTCATTTCCAATGTTGCAATTCTCGCACTTTTTTTTGTGATTTGGTGATTTAATGAATAAAATGAAAATCAAAGAAGAGGAAACTGGTAAAACTGCAAACGGAAAATACGAGAGTGTAAAAATCGCCTATTCTAGGTTTATAATCAGAACCACTCAAGGTGTAACATACAATAATTGGACAAAGGGTGTAACATACAATTCTTCCTTAATACTAAAAACTAGAGGTCTCGGGTTTGAAACCTGCTATTGGTGTGGAAGCCAAACTTATGGCCAAAAGGAGACTGAAATGCATCTGTGAGTCTTCAATGCCCCCTAAAGGGATGGATAATCGTGGCTTGCCACCAGTTGTCCCCCTTAAAAAAATAAATAATTAAAAAAAAAATCAATTGTCTTCAAACATGATACACTTTGTATGTACATTAACTAAAGAAAAATGTATTTTGAATGAATATTTACAGCTAAAAGCCACTCTCAAAACCCTAATTGTTTTAACATATTTCTCCCTGCTAGTGATGAAGCTGGCTCTTTGGGCTTTTCACAAATGCAACCTGGATATGGATTTGCATAAAAGTTCTCCTCCAGTCTAGGCAAACTTCTTGGCACTCTGGGGTACGGTGCTCCGATCCGATTTTCGTGTAACCTCTTAACCCTCAACGAGAATGTTTTCCAAGATATCGCCCCCTTGTCCAACTTGTCAATCAATCTCACAATTCTTTGTCTGCAAGGCAAAGTAACATCCAGTGTGTGAGATACAAAACTCCCAATACAACATGTTACATACCCCTCCCTCTCTTTCTCTATCATCGCATCACCATATGATGAGAGAGATGTTGGAAGGGGGTATGTAACATGTGACAGGTAAGTTTTTCTCGTTAGATAGAGCTCAAGTTAGTTTAGAATATTCGGCAAAGAATCATGCTTACTTGTCAGGGTTGATTGTTTTTCTAAACCCGTTAAATATTCGGTGGCCTTTGACTGCTTTAGCCATGTTTCCCTCATATGAGTAGATGAAAACGTCACTCTCAACTGCTATAATATAGTCCAAAGCAGCAAGCTGATTGAGCTTGTCCTTGTAAGGTTGCAACTCATCTTCAGATGCTAAATTTGAGTGGAAAAATAGATTCGGATACTTGGCTTGCAATGATGTTAGCCCGTCTTGCCCATAGATCTCACCGGAAACTATGTAAATTTTCGTATCCGAAGGAAACCCTATTGCCTCAAGGAAAAGAGTAACCTCTCTTGGGGTCATAGGGCATCGCCCTAATAGTCTCTGCTCCGTGCCATTGATCTTTTTGTTTTTCCAATGCGGCGTCTGCCCTCTTATCCTTTTGAGTTCTTTATCTTCGTGTTTGGTGAGATTGTGACTGCAGCCTGTGAAAGAAAGCATGTCCTTTTCATATCTGAGCAATTGTAACATTCGGATTAGAAACCTTACTTGGACAGCAAGAATATGTTAAACATCAATTTTTTAAAATTCATTAGACAAACCTTAGATGGAGAGCAATGTATTTGCTACCATTGTTCTTTAATCTGTCAACCAAATTCATCCCAAGCTCTTCGATTTCAGTTGCGAATTTCAGTGCCTTATAAAGGGCACGGCAGCGGAGCCTCTGGATCGAGCTACCAACATTATTAGCAAGTCTGGAATTTGTGAGCGTAAATTTGACAACCTTGTGCTTCTTCAACAATGTTACCATCTGTAGTCTATAGTAACTGGACTGGTCACAAATTGTTACACATTGTTAGTTCAAATCCCATTTAATTTGTCGAAAAAGGTACTGACAATGTTGATCGTACCTTTGACCAAGACACCGGATTCTTAAGGCAGGGCTTCACATCTGCAAACTCCAGTGGGAGAGACTCTACAATCATGATATCGTCTCTCAAAACTTCCATGAAGTTCTTCCAATCGAAAATGTCTTTAAAGTCACTGAGAAAAAAGGGCCAAATTTAAAAGAGAAAGAGGGATGTTACAAAATGAAATACTCAGTAAGTTAATACGGCGCTAACCTTGAGTCGGTCCAAAATGATCTGTGATCCAAAGAAGGGAGGACAAGAGTGGCATTCATAAGTTTTGCTATTGCTACCATATCAGTTATCTACAATGTCAATTTGTTCATAAGAAGCCCTAACAAAAATAACCATACACTCAATTGGCAAATCCAAAAACATAGAAGCTTAGCTCAATTAGTTGCATACCCCGAGCTTCATTTGGTTCAATCCGCCATTGGAACGAACTTGGAGATAGCCGTTTGTGGTTGTTCCGTTCACTGCAAGAAACCAAACTTGTAACTTGATCAAAATTATACGTTCATGGTAATGATTAGCAACTTGTTGGAGAAGAAAACTTTCGGGACGTACGAAGTTCCTTCTTCGCTCGATTTATGCATTGGTAGTAATTATAACTCTCTGGTGGCGTCCAAATATCAAGAGTCTGACTAGCAGAAATCAAATACAAGATGGGATCACAATTTCAGGTGCGAGAGAATAAATCCTGCAATTTTATTATATAATGCACTAAAAATAATAACAATCTGACCTGAATTTTTCGAGCAGCGAAGGCCGAATCAAACCTATTTTCTCTATCACCCTTAACTCTGGAAACATGTTTAGCAAGGCAAACTTGGCCAGCATTGACAGAAAGGCCAAACCCATCAAAACCATTGAAGTCCATTTGCACCACCACCCACTTGAGAATTCAGACAATTTTCGCACCCTGTGACGAATAAACATGGCGTGAGCGTTAGCGTCGTGGGGCTTGACAGAATGGTTCGGTTGCTCCTCCGTGGACTCGAAATGTCGCCGCCTCGACCTGGCGCACGAGTTGTGATCATTAGTGGATTTTGACATAGGAAGAAAGAAACAGAGGAAAAACATAGGAGAGGCAGAGTAATGTAAAGAATGAGAAGGAAATAGGAGGTGGGATTGGATTGAGGGGGGTTCGTTAGTGGGAGGAAGTAACGGCCATGTTTGATTAATTGCTTTTTTGTTTTTAAATTTTTAATGCCGTTGGTAAATAAGTGGGAGCGAATTATAAGGCGGAGGAAGCTCTGTGTTTGTGATTTTTTTTTTAATTTTTAATTAGTGTTGGTAATGTAAAACTAAATAATATCTTCTCTATATATAAAGGGAGCACTCTAAAATTTAAAAAAAAAAATTAAGATACCACAAATGGTCCCTCAAGTATTCCAAAAATTACAATTAATTTAGAAAGCGTGAGTAATTCAACACATTAAATTTATAACTTTAGAAAATAAAGGCTTTTTTTATTAGCACCCCACAAAAAATTCAATATTAAATTACTTATTTATTCTACTATGCAATGACAATTTCAACCTTATTAAGTTTTTTAAAAAAATAAGAAATTTCCAAATACACCTCACATCACTTTTAACCTATTATTTATCTTCTTCAATTATCAAAACCCTCCCACCCTCTATTGTTGAACAATATCCTAACTAATGAAACTACAAACACATTGATTGAGAAAAGCCTAACAAAATGTCTATGAATATGCCAATGCTATTGATCACTGTGACTGCAAGAAATTATTTTCTCTTCAACCACACATTTTATCACATCCCGACATTTACTATGTTGAAAAACTTCAGAACTTATGCCTTTGAACCAGCTATGTGAATTGCAATGCCAACAGCTTGAAACTTTCGATAATTCTTTTTTATTTTTTATTTCTTTTGTTATAGAAAAGTTACATAAGATCTTGAGTTTGGATAATTCTTGAGTTTGGAACTGACATAAGATTTGCCAATCTGCACAAAGATAAAAAAAATTAAGATAAGTGTTAGCGTCCAAATCGGTTAATGATAATATGCTCTCAAGCTAGAAACGAAAAACAAGTCAATCATATAAGTAATTAGCCTGGGAACAGCAAGATATCTAGATTCAATTCATCAAAATTAAAAATGAGTATTATAAAATTTGAAGAAATTGGGGTGTATATAGAAATATAATGTGTGTTTTGAGAATGTGGGGTGTGACGGTATTATGGAGAGGTACGTGGGGTGTATAAATATAAATTTTAATTGAAAAAGTAAATGTGGGGTGTATTAAGTATGTGAGGTTTATTCAACAATTTGTGGGGTGTTAATATAATAAGCCAAAATAAGTATCAAAATGGTTTATGGACTTCAATTTTCTTTTTGAATATTTTTTATAAAATATATATAAATAAATATACTTAATTTCCAAAATCTTTTTTTTAACATAATTTTTTTTTAATTTTACATATAAATGTCAATTGTCACTTGCATAAGCATGTGACAAGAGACTAGGATATAAATAAAAATAAAGCATGCGATGCACCACACATTTTGTACAAGCAAACCAAAACATTAAGAGATTAAAGGCATAATCTTATATTTTGTTTTTAAAAAATGATAAATGTAGCTAAATTACTTAATATTCACTAGTTTAAAAAAACAAAAAAAAATTGAATCCAAGAAGGATATCAAACAACCCCTAATAGCATCTCTAATGGAGATATCAAAATATAAATGTCAAATGTTAATTTTGAAAGCTTATGTGACAATGCTAAATTTCTATTTTTTTCAACCCTTTTTTTTGCGCGATTGGAATTAGGAAAAGAAACTATGGCACTTCTGAATATGAGGAGGAGGCTACTCCGGTTGTAGGTTTTGCAATGGATAATGAAAATGCAGCAGTAGCCATCAATGATTTCTTTTGTACAAGAATACTAGACTTGACAGTCAGCATAAACCTAAGAAGATCCTTGATTGTGATCAACTATGGTTCACTCACATACAACTCTCTTTTTAATTTTGTATATATGCAATGATATTGAGAGGTACATAATAAACCAATCATAATTGGATTTTGAATCTGCCACACGTAAAAGTCAAACCTATAACCTTTCAAATATATATAAAGATGTATACTACTAGGCTGTAGTATTAGTAAAAGCTAAAGAGCAAAAGTTAAAGAAATCTCTTCCAAAAAAAATGAACATAAATTAAGGCAAATCTTAAGCAACAAGTTATAGGGCTTTTAGATTTGGGCCTTCTGATAATTTATACTAGGCCCACATACAACTTCAAACCCATTTATATAAATACCATAATCTTCTCGCCCAACCAAATTAGGGTTTTAGTGCTTCTTCTTCGCAGGCTTCTGTGGTTGCTCGCTGTACGCACATAAACCCCCAATCGCAAAAATGGTAAAGGGACGCCAAGGAGAGCGAATTAGGTAAGCTGATCAATTTCTTCTCAAACCCAAAACCCTAATTTTTGAAAATGTTAATGCGATTACATGTTTTCAGATTTCTAATCTTTTGCTCACTGTAATTTCTCATACATCAGACTCTACGTCAGGGGCACCGTTCTCGGATACAAGAGGTAATTAATTTTATTGATTTTGTTGTGTTTTCTTTCTGCAATTAATCTTCTACTGATAAAATATATGAAATGGGGATTTTTTTTTCGTTTATTTTTTTGGTGTTTTGAGCTAAATGGAGGCTAGGGTTTTGAGTTTCTGATTGTTATTGGGTTAGGTCTAAGTCGAACCAGTACCCGAACACCTCTCTGATTCAGATCGAGGGAGTGAACACCAAAGAGGAGGTGGCGTGGTATGCCGGGAAGCGGTTGGCCTACATTTACAAGGCCAAAGTGAAGACCAATGGCAGCCACTACCGCTGCATTTGGGGCAAGGTTTCCAGGCCTCATGGTAACAGTGGCGTCGTTCGTGCTAAGTTCACTTCCAACTTGCCCCCCAAGTCCATGGTATTGTGTTTTATTGTGTGCTAAATGTATGCTATTTTTCTTTTTGTTGTAATCAGTTTTTTATTGAGCTCGTTCGTGTTTCTTTGCAGGGTGCTCGTGTGAGGGTGTTCATGTACCCCAGCAATATCTAAGCCTTTTAAGGTACATGTTTTTGAGCTCTCTTTGCTTAATTGTCTGCCTTCACTGTTATTCATATGGAGTATGTGTTTGTTGCTCATGACATGGATTTTTATCTTTAAAAGTTTCAGTTTGTTGTGATCTTTTGTTGTGGATTTTTCTTGTACAATGTGATTCGATTGCAACTTCCGCATGTGCCTTTTACTTTTGTTAGACAATCAGGCGTGTTTAATGAGCTTGCGTGGTGTACTGTAGTGAGTGCATTGTTATCTTGAGGATCGTTTCGAATATTCCACTATAGATTTACAGTTTTGTTCAATGGCTGTTTTAATTGTTATTTATGAATTTCCGGCTATGGTACTTTCATTTTTACATGGCCCAGGAAGTACGCCCTTTGTATGTTATTTCAGTTGATTCTGATTTGATTGGTTGCATTGCAATGTTGATTCTGAACTTACAGTTATCTTTTGGGTTTCTTCCGTTGGGCCTTTTCACGGCATTTTTTTTATGATCCTGTATTTCTTGTCTCTATGGGATAAAATTCTCATATGAGCTTATATAGGGATTGCACAATTTCTTGTCCACGATGAAAGTTTTGCTTTGTAATCAGAATTATGCAGGGTACCGTATCATAATGCTCAGTGTTTGTAATTTTAGAGGCTGTCTGAGAAGCTTAGTTGGCAGTAATACGTACATCGCTTTTTTGTGTCTAGCTCCATTTTGAAGCTCATAATGCTCAATGTTTTAATGTCTCGTAGTCATGATGCATTTACATCCATCTTCATATGACTATTTATGCTCAGCTATTTTTTATTTATTTCGCAGTTCTTATTACTTCTATAGTATATTCTTCTTTCCCTGGTTCTAATCTCTTGCCCATTTCTTCCTTGCAGTTGCTCTGGACTTCTAGATGATAGAGATCGGACACTTGAAGGGGCCTACTTTCACGTTTTTATGAGCGAAGTTAGATGTATTTGTTTTAAGCCGAGTCAGTTTTGTTTGTTCGGATGGTAGAACATTGTTTAATACTCCTTTACTAATTACTTTTGAATGAAGTCTTGTTGGCTATTTTTCTCAAATTACATCTGTTAAGAATATGAATCGGTATATTCAAGTTAAAGGTAACAAATGATTCTTTGTCTATAGACTGGTTGTGAGCTAGTCTTCGTTTTTGGTCGCTCTTGTTGAAATTTTGATTTGCTTTTTCGGGTTGTTTTGTTTGTTTCAGTACCGGTGGGAGTCGTCAGATCCCATCTGTTCTATTTGTGCGTATTTACTCAAAGGAATGAAAAAATGGAATTTTAACGAAAAGTTTCAGGTACTATTCACTTTAACGAAAAATTACATTTTTACACTAAAAAGTTAATTCTGGTACTAATCACTTTACCATTTATTTTGTCATTATCGTTAAAACTCTAAGGGCATGTTTGGTATCCTATTTGAAAATTTTATCATTTCGAAAAACATTTCTTAAGAACATTTCTTGAAAACAATTTTCTTTAAGATTCAAAAAGGTGATTGGTTTGAGATTTAAAAATTTTAAACCTTACGACTTAAACTAGACAAAGAGATCTAAAAAGAGGGGGTCGCAAGAGAGTGAGAAAGAGGAGAGAGGAGGAAAGAAAGTAAGAGATGATTGAAGGAAAGAAAAAGAAGGGAGAGGATCGGACCAGATAAAGAGGAAGATGAATGAGAGAAATAACCAAGAGAATGAAGATAACGGATTGGAGGAGAGACGAAAAAGGTAAAAAAAAGAGGAAAGAGAAAGAAGAAAATAGAGATAGATTTGGAGTGGGAAGGGAGAAGGGAGAGAAAAGAAATGAGTGAGTTTAAGTTTAAGTTAGTCTTGAGTTCATTTTTTAAAAATAGTCATACCTATTACCAAACAAGTTTTTAAGGCCTAAAACTTGAAAATTGTTTTTGAGTTTAAAAAGTTGGATTCAAGTAGAATACCAAAAAATTTTCAAGTCATTTTTATTAGTTTTCTTATGATAAAAACCTTTGAAGGATAAAAGTCCGCCTTGAAAGGAAAGGCACAAAAGTTGTGGCGATTTAACTTGCTATGGAGGTTATATTTGCCTTGGTTTTGTTGTGAACATGGCATTCGCGGATGCGAAACGTCAAAAGTGTAGATTTGCTTTGCTTTCGTTTGTAAGTAAGTGGCATGTGATGTAAAAGTTGTTTTAAAATACAAGATACGGACATGCATGAACTATGCTTCTCACATTCACAACCCACATGATCCAAATTGTAAGGTTTAAGCTTTCACATTTACTTTTTAGCTCGTGATCCATTTCCTGAGTTACCCATCAAACTACTCTCTCTCATACGTAATCACGATTTTGACATGCTAATAAGATCTATAGACACTCAGGGCCTGTTTGGAGGGATGGTTGTGATAGTTCGTGGCCAATTAAAATAAACTTGAGTCCAATTCATTGTTTGTTATGTCACAATGTGAGCTGGATGGATGTGTTACAAATCATGTCTTACAAAACTTAACAAATATCTGCCAATCCAACCTCATCCCTAAGGTTCAATCCTATTTAACCCAACAAACAGGCCCTAAGTGCAATTACATATTTGAATAGACTTCAATATTTACAAGTATTAATTGGCTCACATAACTGTCAAATTTTATTCAACAATCAAATATGTATCGATGTTAATTCTATAAGTTATCCAAGAAAATTTGAATTAGTTGGCCCCATTGGTTAGACATAAGTTCTCGTGGCATGGACGAAGTCAGCATACAAAAGGAGTGGATTGATGACTGGGTTTGACTAAAACATATAATTTGGGTACACGCTAATCCCATTTTTCTTGGAAGAATGTGAAGTAGGCAGGCTGAGACCAAATGGCAAATCAGTAGATGGTTTACCGCATGAACTGCAGGCCTAGAGGCTAGGCTAGGGCACAGTAAATTTCAAAGTTCGGTAAGCCACCAAAATCCTGCTCAGTTTTTCAGTGAAATGGCCCCCACAATCCCAATGGACCAACCCCATCTAATTTAAACTTTTGAGTGAGGATTCTGGATCATTTTTGTGAGGGTTTTGAAGATTCTCAAATTACATCTGTTTATTGTATATCATATTGTAATTTTTTTTATTTAAAATTAAATATAAACAGCATCTGACGAAAACCGATTGCACAATGTACGATGAATGAATGTGATTGAAGAATCTTCGAGCACAAAAAGAATCCTGTGATGATCCTCTCTTTAAACTTTTGACCTTGTTTAGTCTTCTCTATCAATTTCAAGAAATAATGTGACAGTATTTTATTGATTCAAATTTGTATTTCTTGCATTTTTTTTATCATATGAGTAAGAGATATTGATGGAGAACGATTCAGACGCAAATATTTGAGCTGCAAAGATAAAACGCTATTTTGAAGGGAACTTTAACGAAAAGCTCCTGGTACTGTTCACTTTAACGAAAAACCACATTTTTACACTAAAAAGTCAATCCTGGTACTATTCACTTTACCCTTTATTTTGTCCTTATCATTAAAATTCAAAGTTTTCAAGCCATTTTCATTAGTTTTCCTTTTTTTGAATTGTGCACATACATCCTAAAGTTTGGGGAATTGGATCCCCTCCTGAGCATTAGGTGGGGATCCTGCTGAGGAAGAAGTGTGGACCGTTGGATGAAAATCCAACGGTTACAAACAGAGAGGTCCCTTTAAAGTTATAATAATTATAACCGTTGGATTTTCATCCAACGCTCCAAACTTCTTCCTCAGCAGGATCCCCACCTAATGCTCAGGAGGGGATCCAATTCCAAAGTTTGGCATCACTTGCGTCTGCATTTTGGATCGTGCAGCGGATTTTTAATGCTTTGTCCTTGCATAAGACCTGTCTTTCCAGCACTATCACATGGCCTAAATTTATGGTAATCTCTTCTACCAAAAAAAATAAAATTATGGTAATCTATTCCTTAACCTCTTCTTGCTTTTATTAAGATTGGCAGCTAATACTTAATTCGCTTAATAGACCAAAACAAAATTTACTTGAGCAATAAGAAATATTAAGAGTCAAGAATAGTAAAAAAGAGGTAGACAAGAAAAACTACTTATACTTTACTTTTCCGTTCGATTCAAGTTTTTACATATCTTTTATGTTTACGGTATATTGTTTCAACTATTTATCTAATTCCCTTTCTATATAAACTTTTGGAATATGTTAGCGTATGTTGTGTGTGATGCTTTTTTTTTTGTTGAACTATAGATTTTGTTAGATTAGATGTTAGATTAGCTACCGACGGGATTCGAATCCATGTTGTTATGCAAGGACTCAACATCTTATCACCACTGTAGTAAAGGGCCACTTGCGTTGTGTGTGATGCTTTGACTGTGATTAAATTCCTAAACACGTCATATTAGTCAAATATGGCATCTTTTTATCATACATAACAATCCCTTCGATTTAAACACAAGTTATACTTTGTAAATGACTTTCACTCTTTGTTAGCTGATGAAGTCCATCCCTAAAAATGCGCTGGCACCCAGCCCATTTAGGGCTGGTTTGGTATTGCTGTGCTTTGAAAAAAAGCTACTGTGGGAATAAGTGGATGTGAAATAAATCAGCAGAGTGTTTGGTAAACTTTTTTGTAAACGTGCTTTTGGAAAAAAAAAAAAGCAGTCTGATAGTGGGTATTTTCATTAAAGGAGCACTGTAGCTCTGTAGCTCTGTGTGCTTTGAAAAAAAGCCAGTTTTCCAAAGCTGCAAATAGCTGCTTCAACTTTTTCCTTTGATTTCAGCTTATTCTCATAGCAGCTTCCAAAATAAGCCCTTTTTTTTTTAGTTTACCAAACACCTAAAACCCTCACAGCTTTTTTTCATGGGTGCTTTTTTTTTTAAGCACCTCACTCCCAAACCACCCCTTAATCCACTCAAATGAATAGTGATTGACCCCAATGAACGGTAATTGGCCAAATGCATCTCCCTCCCTAAAAAATGCGCTGGCACAAATGCATCTCCACCCTAAAAAATGCATTGGCACCCAACCCATTTAAATATTATTAATTTTTTTTATAAAATTAAAAAAATAGTTTTAATTTATGATAGGATTTTTAACCAATCTTGTCACGCCACGTGTCATTATCCGAACGTATTATTTTGTGGATAGATTTCTGATGAGATTTTCAAACAATCTCGACGCCCACGTGTCATTATATGTTTACAATAATTTAGCCAAGATTTCGATCAGATTTTCAACCAGTCTTGTCACACCACGTGTCATTATCCGAACGTACTATTTTGTGGATAGATTTCTGATAAGATTTTTAACCAATTCCGGCGTGCCACGTGTCACTATTTGTTTACAATAGTTTAGCCAAGATTTCGATAAGATTTTCAACCAATCACGTAGTGCCACATGGCATTGCCCAGAACCTCATCCTTTTTTTTGTCCATATAAACCCTACATCCATCCTAATTCATACACCAAACTTAATCCTTCTTTTTTAGGTCAAAATCCTTCTTCATCGTTTTTAAATCTTGAGTTCTTACAATGTCTTCTTCAAGGAGATTGTATAAAATCGATGAGCAACAGAAAAAATTGTTGGCACAACAACAAGAATTGTTCAATCTCGAAGAAGGTGGAGATGAGGTTTTCGCAATGGAAGATGATGAGGATGATGAACATAGAAGGCAGATGGCCTTACATTCCCGTCGTGTCATGGAAGTTGTGGGCCAGATATCCAAACTCAGACGTGCCACAAACTTGGATAGAAAGAGGGAAATACGAGGTAAAGATCTCTTGGAAGATTATTTTATCCCCAACAGTTTATTCCCTGATTATATTTTTAGACGTCGTCTTAGAATGCAACAAAGTTTGTTCGACAAAATCATGATTGCTATTTGCAACCATGATCCATACTTTGTGCAAAAAAAAAAAGAATATGCTTTTCATGTTCTAGGTCTTCTTCCTGAGCAAAAAATTACTAATGCCTTGCGGATGCTTGCATATGCAAATCAAGTGGATGAGATAGCGAGGATGAGAAAATCAACTGTTTTGGAGTCCCTGATGCAGTTTTGCTCTGCAATTGAAGCCTTTTACACCAATGAGTACCTCCGAAAACCCACGCTAATGGACATGTGAAGGCTTCTGAAAAAGGGTGAGATGTGAAGCTTTCCTGGCATGATTAGAAGCATCGATTGCATGCACTGGACCTGGAAAAACTGTCCAAGTGCATGGCAACGAGCTTATGGCGACAGAAAAGGAGCCAAAAGTATCATTTTGGAAGCGGTGGCTTCATTTGATACATGGATTTGGCATGTTTTTTTTTTGGTGTTCCATGAGCTCAAAATGACCTCAATGTCCTTACTCAATCTCCAGTGTTCGACGAGGTGCTGCAAGGAAAAGCACCAAGAGTCACATATTGGGTCAATGACCATAAATACGAAGGAGCATACTACCTAGCAAACGACATTTACCCAAGGTGGACAATGTTTGTCAAAACAGTGCCACATCCATAAAGTGAAAAAGAAAAACATTTCGCCAAATGTCAAGAGGGGTGTAGGAAGGATGTGGAGCATTGTTTTAGTATCCTGCAAGCTAGTTGGGAGATTGTCAGGGCAGCTGCCAGAATATTTGAAGTTGAGGCTCTTCGATCCATCATGATGATGTGTATCATTCTCCACAACATGATTGTGGAAAATGAGTATGATTATGATGCCATTGATGAATATGAGTCAGACACGATGAACAGCTCCAAAACATGTATCTATTATGCTCATGACTACACTGAAGATCCTGTGCAACACGAGCCATTTGAACGGGATAGACGTTACAATCAATTAATCATTGATCGGTACACTGCAATGCAACGACCATACATGCATTTATCCCATCAAAGTGACTTGATTAAGCACCAGTGGGGATTGCAACAAGGTGAATAAAATTAAAAGAAGCTTGTGGTGGAAGAATAAAGTTCTTAGTTTATTTGGTGTGTGTTTTTTAATTTATTTGGTGAGTTTATGTAATTTTATTTGGTGTGTTTTTTTAAGTTTATTTGGTGAGTTTATGTAATTTTATTTGGTGTGTTTAAATAAAGTACTACAAATAAATGAATAATTACATCAAGTACTAAAAATAAATTAAGAAATCACATAAAGTACTACAAATAAATAAGAAATTACATACATAACTAAAAATAAATAAGAAATTACATAAAGAACTAAAAATAAATAAGAAATTACATAAAGTACTAAAAACAAAGACAAAATTAAATAAAGTACTAGAAATAAATAAGAAATTATACAAAGTCTGAGGAGCGAGGATATGTGGTGCTAGGATCTTCGTTGCTAGGATTTGTGTAGCTAGAACCCCATCGGCTTGTCTGAGGAGCTAGGATATGTGGTGCTAGGATCTTCGTTGCTAGGATCTGTGTAGCTAGAACCCCCTCGGCTTGTTTCCTCGTCTCTTGCACGCCTCATTCGCACCACGTCACTTTTTTCCGATGTCCAAAAATATTTAGAATTCAGAGACATTCCTACTAGAGGCTTGTTCATAGTGTCACGATCTGCTTGAGCCATCCTTTCTTTTCTAAGCATTTGACTTTCTCGATTAAGTATTTCTCTTTGTCTCTCATTAGCCGCATTGAAGGGAAATAATGAGATTTATGTGGGATTTCTAGTGACTAGCATGCATATACAATTCAAAATTTATGTACATAAGCAATGGAAACATATTATCATATATTATCAAAACTATAGTCATGAAAATCCCCTTCAAGAAGCATAGGTTCATATATGATGCATCTAACAAAATATTGAAGAACAAAGTGAAGGTTGAGTTTTATACCTCTTGATCTAGACTTTAGACCAAGGATGGACCACGTCCAAGCTCTTTGTTCTTGGAACTCCTTGGGTCTAGCCTCCCTCCTTGACTCCTCCACCTAGATAGATTTGGAACTCATTTGATTCTCCTCAAGTCTCCAAAGTAGAAGACCTCTAAAGATCCACACCAACTAGTGTAGCGAGATGGATGTTGGAATAATCAAAAAGGAGAAAAGATGATTAGCTATTTTTCCTTTTTGGTGGCCGGCTATATGTGTGTAGAGAGAGAGACTTGTTTTCTCTTCTTGTTGAAAAGTTCACACAAAAAGCCCTTGTCAAACTTTTCATTAAACTTCCTTTATAAATGTCAAAGAAGTGAGTCAACAAATTGACTCATTCTCTCTCTCTCTTCTTTCTTTAGTAATGGGCGGCCCCTTAGTGTGGGTTTGGACTTTGGGCTTTTATAATCTCAAGTCATTCTATGCTTGAATAAAAGGACCCAATGAGTTTGGGCCCAATAGGCTCGAATGAACCTGAACTTTTCTTTAAGCCCGAAACGATCTTTTATCGCTTCTATGATTTCTTTAGACTTTCTAATTAATCATAACACTTAATTAATCCAATTAATTAATTTCATCATCCTTTAGTTGTCTCACCACAAGAGTGTATCGGTGTACAATCGTTTTAGGTTCTAATTAGCAAGGCAGTGAGGTGATTGGTACCATTCCAATTGATTAGTATTAATCTAATCACTTAGTGAATTAAAACCTACGTAGGTTTTAATTCTCCTTCTTCTTTGATGATTACTTATTCAATCATCTAGAAGAACCCACAAGCCATGAGTGACATCTAACCATATATCATGGCTACCCAAGCTAATGTAGAAGTTGTTCGGAGAACCTATTCAGTTGGAATTACAATGTAATTCGATCATTCTCTAATACAATACTCACAATCACATTACTAGGGTATGGATACTTAATGTCAAACCCCTAATGCGATTATACCAAGTTATACGATTCAATTGAGTCGTATAGGAATGTCTTCCATCACTGAAGGAAATTTTGTGTAAAACATGTTCATTTGAATAACATCATATAGCATGCAATTAACAATTAAAGGCGGAATCATGCTTTCATGCATTCAAAAACAAAACATCTACCATGAAATTCAAAGCCTAGTAGATTGGTGAACCTTGACTCAACTTAAAACAACAATTTGTTAGTTGAGAAATATTTACCTTTGTAGATTCCTCTTTGCATATGCAAAGGATAATCACCCAAGAGATAGGGCCTTCATTCCTTGCTTCTTAGCTCCATGGATTTGGTTGAAAGAATAGGATTCTCCAAGTTCCCAAAATAGAGAACCTCTAAAGATTCTACACCAAGGTTGGATTGGAGAGGAAATGAGTGACCTTGAGGAAATAGAATTGCTAGACAATATCCCCCAAGGTGGTTGGCCTCTTAGAGAGAAATGGAAGCTTTGTGTTCTCACCAATTTTCTCTAAAATAACAACTTATGAATTTATGTTATAAAGTTCTTTATATAGTCACTTCTTTAAATGACCTTGAGAACCAAAAACCCTAATTCATCACTATATAGCCGGCCACTCTATTGGATTTGGGCTTTTGGGCCTTTGTGAATCTTTATTCATTAAGTTGTCATACAACTTAAGTCAATGGGCTTTGACGTTCGAAGCCCATTGGGCCTTAAGGTCCAAAAACTATCCCGAGGTCTTTAACGAACTTATTCGTTTGATTAATTAACATATTAATTAATCATTGCCATAAATAATTAAACCATTTAATTCATCTCCTTTGTTTCTTCAATCTCCACCTTATTTGGTGTACGATACATTAGGTTCCTTTTAGCGAGGCAGTGGGCGATTAAAACCATTTTACATCGATTGTGAATTGAAACTTACTTTCAATTCTCCCTTTAGTGATTACACACGTTTAGGGCTTCCACAAACCATGAGTGACCCCTAGCAGCATATCATGGCTACCCAAGCTAATCAGAAGATGTAGAGAACCTATTCAGTTTAGGATTACAAATGCAATACGGTCTTTCTCTAATCTAATACTCTTGACCACATTGTTTGGTTTGATAGTTTATTTATTCATGTCTACTATCCAATGTGATTCTTGTGCTTATATGATTACTTTGAATGTGAATTGGAACGCATTCCCAAATCTCATTCATACTCTGGCCAGAGATTTTAATCATATCATAGAGTATTCTCCCTCAAGCCAATTGAAGGTTAGAGATCCCTTGTTGCGCATTCACTTGTCTCCATGACTAAGTGGCTTAACCCCAATGATGTCGTGGACACCCCGATGGGGTGACTTTGACATAATCAAAGATCAAGGACTTAACCACAAGACAACAACTGTGATGCCTCAGGTCAAAGGACTAATTTGCATTATCCCAAACATAAGTTCTCATGTGACATGAGTATGAGAACTCCTCGTTGATCGTGTTCAGTGAACTCATTCTCTATTGAGCACCTACGTACTTGTCTTGATGTCACACACACCAATGACTCGAGACTAGTCACTCTCCCTGAGAGAAGACATAGCACGTACTGATCTTATCGGACTGTCAATGCCCAATTGGCAATCCTATGATCAGGAACGTTTAGGATGTGTCTACGAAAGAATGGTCTCATTAATCTAACTTCATTAGATTGCATTCTTCCAATCACATATTCCTTGGACTTTATCGTTTAAGCATATAACATTTATATGAGACGTCTCAAACAATAATGTTTGCCCTTTATATGTAAACTAGATTAGTTTAACATGTGAAATATCCGTAAAGTATCATCATATGAATGGCTTTAGGGAACATTTCCAACAATCTCCCACTTGCACTAGAGCCAATCAGCTTGGTCATCTGTTATGATTCCTCTTCTGTAGTCATTTCCTAAATGGCTGAGTAGTAGGCCTAGGAAATTGATATCTATATGTTATCCATAGAAGCAACCTTGAGAATATCGACGTCACCATTATACATGATTCCCAATCATGTGGTTCAGTCTCTCATATGAGTTCGGATCTTGATGAGACCTTGATTCCCAGGCTTGAGCTATCGCCCCATTAGTGTCGTAGTGTCAGTACACTAGATACACTTTCTGGTTGGAACCGAATAGAGAGTTCATAAATGAACTTTCCCATCCAAACAACATTGTTGTAAACTTCTATATATGGCAATATATTTTGCATTTATAATGGAACACACTAAAGTCATTACTTTAATGTTTCCATCCAAATATCTCTTTAGTCATAATAAAGAGGTATATGTTAATCTTTTCATTCATAATGAAGAAATATTCAACGATGGATTAGATTCATAATCTAACACATTTACGCTTCCTTTACGTTACTCTAATTCTTCCTCATTCTTCGAGGAACCTATCCTTTAGTATTTCTTAAATACTTTAAGGATTCACTTGACAGTTGCCATGGTTCTGATCCTGGGCTTGCATTGATATCGCCTTGTACCTTTCTTGGTACAACTTATATCAACGTTTTTCATACAATATGAAATACGTAAATCACCTTTCTGCGTATGCATAAAGGATTCTCTTTATGCAATATTTCTTTGGGAGTCAAAGGGTACGTTCCATTTGAGAAGAGCTACCTCCTAGTCTCACTAGAGTTGTTCTTCTGATTGAAGTTTATCATCATATGAGAAACTTCCTAGCATATTTTGTCTATTATTAGGGCATGATATAATCCAATTATATCCTAAAATCTATCATTATAGATTTCCATCCCATGTATATAGACTATGTCTCCCATATACATTCTATCGTTATAGAAAGTTTTAAAGTCATAACTTTAACAATGAAGTATTCTTTTCATTTCCAAAATTAATATATCATACATATATTCAAATTTAGGAATATGATTAACTCCCACTAATCTTTTGTAAACCTAGTAAACAAAAGATTCATTTACATCTATATGAGAAATCAAACAATTTTGATCTTTCTCTCATAAGACGCTTATGGCTCCCACTAGCTTGCTAAGATCCATGATGGTTGGATCTCTACAACTTACATGTCTTGTGATTCATAGTATTTAGACATAAATTATCAAGACTATCTTAATAATGGTTTCGGAAACCTATATCATGTCCAAACATTGAATCACCATTTAGTTGTAGCTAGCAATCTTTGAATTAATTGAAACTAAGACTACGTCAAAGATGGTTCCTTCAAAGTCAACCATTCTCTTTGATTGTAGTCACCTTAAGCTACCAATTAGCTATGAAGGTTTCATTATTTCGGGTCAAATGGTACTTTACCATTTCCTTGAGTATATATCGTATATAACTGAGACGGTTTAAAATTCCTTTTTGACTACCTTGGAGCTTTGTGGTATAGGAACTAGTTTGTTATATTTGTTGATTATCATCTTGTCTCTCAAAGAACCCATTCTTTTGAGTTCTATTCCTAGTTCATTTGCTCTAAGGCAAATCACATTGTAGGATTTACAATGAACTACTCAACAAACAACATTTGTTGGTTGGTTTATAGAAGTGATATCCAAAGGTTAATTTAAGGATATCCACAAGATAATTTTTAAACAAATATTGCTTATTAGCACACAACCCCAAATCTTAACATGATTAAGATTTGTCTTTCTTTCCAACTATATCCTATGGAGTTACGAAAATTTTGGAAGATCTTCTAATTGACAATCATATTGTCTTAGAAGCATATATATCCTATATATGGGTAATTGATAATATCCAACGAACTAAATCTTATTCAAGTTCGTTCTTCTCCTAATGGAGAAAATCATTATCTTATGATGCTAATTTCCTTGATATCTTTCAAGGAAACTCATCTAAAGTGTTACCTTTCCTTGGATCAAATCTAAGGAGGTAAGTACTTTAGACGTCTTACTCATCAACTTACATTTCTTGAATTCTTTGAAACCTTTTGCAAAGTATTCGGACTTGTGTTTATTCATAATAAACTATAGTCCAACCGAGAGTGATCTTCGGTGAATGTCAAACAACATGAGTAGTATTATGTTGTGGACAATTGCCACTATCTTGCAACCTTTTGGGTTTTAAGCATCATTATATTCTAAACATTTAACGCTACCATATCATCTCTACTATAGAGACAATCAATTAGATTACTATAATCCAATCATTGATTAATAAAGAACAATGTTTTGTCAAACAAAACATTCATCCATCTCTACTATAGTGACGGAATTAAGTTCCTTAAAATTGGAATGTAAAGACAATCTTTGGTTTTTCCAATTTCTTTGGTAGTTCATATGAGGAAGTTAGTACCATCTGCTTTCGCAGAGATCTATATTTTATTCACGTTCCGAATGTGAAGTACTTTCTCTTCTCTCATTAATCTTCTACTTCTTATTAGCCATACTTTTACAACGATTGTAAAACATAGTTACTAATACGGAATCATGTATTCAAGTAGAAGAACCAACTGTTTTGAACTTTTCAAGAACAATTTACAACACCTTCGAAAGGTGTGTTATTGACACTTGCAAGACATTTCTTGCAAATACCCCTTCCAATGTCCATCCTTTCATAAAGAAAGTTTGTTCCCTTGGAGTTAATTTTATCTTCTTCATTTGACTTCTCATTTGACTACAATAGTCATGGTCCCTAAACTCCCACTATCTCTCTTGAAACCTTTTCAATTGTGTTTATACACATCAAACATTTTGGAGAGTGTGTGGTTATTGTTCACTACATAGTTTACAATAAACTTAGTGAACCATTAGGATAGGGACATAAAGGTGAAGTCCTAGCTTAGTTTCCGTCTCGTTAAGTGGTTTATCACTTCAACACTCAATGATTCAAAATCATCATAAGTCCATGTTGATGGACTATTTTTGTCAACCAACCATTATGTTCTAAACATAATTACAAACTTTCAAGAGTTGTTCAAGGCAACTCTTATTTCTTCATAAGTTCCTTTGTTCATATAACGAAGGAATAAGCATTGGTTGTTTGTGTTGTCCTCTTCATGATAGACATTTCTAACATGTTCTTCCAATGATACATTATCAATAGGAAGATTGTGAGGATGAGACTTCTTAGGTACATGCACAATCCATTTAAGACAATCTTTGGGATTGTGTTACCAAGTCCGGAAACTAAAACATTCGGATTTTCTTTGTCAAGTTTTGGATAGCGTTTGCAAATATATTGGTAAACAAATACATAACGAATATAAATTGATTGATTTTAAGCCATTTGATTCGGGCCTTTAAATCAAATAGCACCACCCACTATTTTTGGCAAATTCCATATCCCTCATTGGAATTCGAGAGTTTTGGAGGAAACTCTTAGTAGGTTATGGGAGACTCATTATTACCAAGCCCACCTCACAATAATATGATATTGGCTAGCATTAATAATAATGAGAGAGTACGCTTACTCATTTGCAACTAATGCAAGTACCCATCAATTTGGCCTCTAGAGAATGTTGCCTCACAATGATATGATATTGGCAACATTGCACTTAGTTAAGTCATTCCCACCATGCTTAGTGCGTGAAGGGGTTCAAGAATAGTCTCACGATGATACGATGTCGGCCATCCTCGTTGCCTACACTCACCTCATCAAGTATGTATATAGACTCCTCCTGAGTATAAGCATGCACTTTGTACTCCCCCATGATAGGGTGAAGCCGGTGTACAAGTCATAAACGATTGGAGCCTACCACGGTGGAAGGCCACGAAAGAGTGTTCTAAGCACTCTCATGCTTTTCAACTTAATAATGGTTTGGTTGAGGGTTTTAGGTCTCATCACATAAAAATATTCATTTTAATCTTTATTAAAACAATTTTGGTCCTATTACAACTATTGGTCCATTTGATTCAATTTAGTTGTATATAATACTCCCACTATATTTATAAAACGGTTTTTAAAGCAAGAGTATATGATACTACTAACGTAAGGTTTGCATTCATTTGATGGACTATATAGTTGCCTTAGGGCCTTAGGATGACTATGAACCTTTGTTTAGATTCAACACGAGCCTTGTGTTGAATCTCGGACTAGGGATGGAGATTGATTTTAGTTACGCGTTTAATCACATTAAGGCGTGTTGTTCCTAGGGGCGTTGGACCCAACTACTTCATTTTCATGCATATCAAATAAAGCAAGAAAGAAGTACTTCAAAGTAAAAGAGAGCTTATGCTCTTTACAACATTTGCATAAAACAAATTACTTTAAAGTAAAGAAGAGCTTATGCTCTTTTACAACATTTGATCAAATCAAATTACAACCAAAATTAATCTACACATTCCCATGGTTCAAACAAATTTGAAACGGCCTTTCACATAGCTCAATTATCGTAGGCTTAGGTTCATAATCACCCTTTAATTAATTAACATTTTAACTAATTAAATTGAATGCAACATTTTCATTTGGTTTTTGTATCCATAAAATTGATTTAAATGGAGCTAAATAAAATGAAAATCCAATTCTCATTTAAAGAGACAAAACAATTTTTGTTTCCTACTTAATTTGGGCCATCATGCAATAACCACAACTTTTTGGGCTATATTGCGAAACACAAACTTTTGGGGTCACTTTGTAAAAACACAAAAGTCCACTACTTCATGTAATTACAACTAGAACCCAAAAATTTCAACAAATACAAAAAACTTCATTAAAGGAGCAAAACAATTTGTCCTTTAGCGTTTTTGGACCTTAACGTAAAAACGTAAACTTTTGGGCCAAAGTGCAAATACACAAAAGTATCAAAACTTTATGTAATTGAATAAAATACCCAAAAATACCCTATTTAATTAGGGTGGCCGGCCATGATAGAAAAAATATGATTTTTACAAAGTTTTTGTAAGTGGGTTTTGTTAGGTGAGGTAAAGATGAAATATTTTGAATTTATGTTAAACTTTTTAAAAAAGTTTGTCTACCATTATAGCCATTAATTGAATTTATGTCAAACTTTTAAAAAAGTTTGTCTACCATTATAGCCATTAATTGAATTTATGTCAAACTTTTAAAAAAGTTTGTCTACCATTAAAACCATTAATAATACTTTACAAATAATCATCACCCACTAAAATTAAACCAAAACTTTATGTAAAAACATAAAACATTTTGAATCAAAACTTCAAAACTTTTTGTTCTTGGCAAGAACTTCAAGAACATTGAAGAACACTCATGAAAACTCATAATAGCTCCATGAATGTTTTCACTCACCAAAACTCAAATTTTCATCACTCAAAAGAGGGTTAACATCCTAGGGTACTTAGGGGTTCCAAAAGTCACTTTAAAACCATTTTAACAAGACAAACATGAACCCAAAAAATCACCTTTTGGATTTGGCCGAATTTCCCAAAAAACATGGCACCAAATTTTAGCTCCAATATTCATGCTCATATGAACTACATCTACAACATTTGAGATGACAAATTTTCTAACAAAATTTACATTCAAAGAAACAAGAATAAAGCTTGTAACATATTACAACTTTTAAATCAAAAAACTATGAACTACAAAACTCAAAATGATTCACCAACTACTAGACCTAGGCTCTGATACCACTTGAAGGAAATTTTGTGTAAAACATGTTCATTTGAATAACATCATATAGCATGCAATTAACAATTAAAGGCGGAATCATGCTTTCATGCATTCAAAAACAAAACATCTACCATGAAATTCAAAGCCTAGTAGATTGGTGAACCTTGACTCAACTTAAAACAACAATTTGTTAGTTGAGAAATATTTACCTTTGTAGATTCCTCTTTGCATATGCAAAGGATAATCACCCAAGAGATAGGGCCTTCATTCCTTGCTTCTTAGCTCCATGGATTTGGTTGAAAGAATAGGATTCTCCAAGTTCCCAAAATAGAGAACCTCTAAAGATTCTACACCAAGGTTGGATTGGAGAGGAAATGAGTGACCTTGAGGAAATAGAATTGCTAGACAATATCCCCCAAGGTGGTTGGCCTCTTAGAGAGAAATGGAAGCTTTGTGTTCTCACCAATTTTCTCTAAAATAACAACTTATGAATTTATGTTATAAAGTTCTTTATATAGTCACTTCTTTAAATGACCTTGAGAACCAAAAACCCTAATTCATCACTATATAGCCGGCCACTCTATTGGATTTGGGCTTTTGGGCCTTTGTGAATCTTTATTCATTAAGTTGTCATACAACTTAAGTCAATGGGCTTTGACGTTCGAAGCCCATTGGGCCTTAAGGTCCAAAAACTATCCCGAGGTCTTTAACGAACTTATTCGTTTGATTAATTAACATATTAATTAATCCTTGCCATAAATAATTAAACCATTTAATTCATCTCCTTTGTTTCTTCAATCTCCACCTTATTTGGTGTACGATACATTAGGTTCCTTTTAGCGAGGCAGTGGGCGATTAAAACCATTTTACATCGATTGTGAATTGAAACTTACTTTCAATTCTCCCTTTAGTGATTACACACGTTTAGGGCTTCCACAAACCATGAGTGACCCGTAGCAGCATATCATGGCTACCCAAGCTAATCAGAAGAGGTAGAGAACCTATTCAGTTTAGGATTACAAATGCAATACGGTCTTTCTCTAATCTAATACTCTTGACCACATTGTTTGGTTTGATAGTTTATTTATTCATGTCTACTATCCAATGTGATTCTTGTGCTTATATGATTACTTTGAATGTGAATTGGAACGCATTCCCAAATCTCATTCATACTCTGGCCAGAGATTTTAATCATATCATAGAGTATTCTCCCTCAAGCCAATTGAAGGTTAGAGATCCCTTGTTGCGCATTCACTTGTCTCCATGACTAAGTGGCTTAACCCCAATGATGTCGTGGACACCCCGATGGGGTGACTTTGACATAATCAAAGATCAAGGACTTAACCACAAGACAACAACTGTGATGCCTCAGGTCAAAGGACTAATTTGCATTATCCCAAACATGAGTTCTCATGTGACATGAGTATGAGAACTCCTCGTTGATCGTGTTCAGTGAACTCATTCTCTATTGAGCACCTACGTACTTGTCTTGATGTCACACACACCAATGACTCGAGACTAGTCACTCTCCCTGAGAGAAGACATAGCACGTACTGATCTTATCGGACTGTCAATGCCCAATTGGCAATCCTATGATCATGAACGTTTAGGATGTGTCTACGAAAGAATGGTCTCATTAATCTAACTTCATTAGATTGCATTCTTCCAATCACATATTCCTTGGACTTTATCGTTTAAGCATATAACATTTATATAAGACGTCTCAAACAATAATGTTTGCCCTTTATATGTAAACTAGATTAGTTTAACATGTGAAATATCCGTAAAGTATCATCATATGAATGGCTTTAGGGCACATTTCCAACAATCACTACGCTCGATACTTCGGCCGAAGATTCCTGAATCATATCTTAGAGTATTCTTCCTCTCTCAACGAGGATTAGAGATCCCTTGTTGATCATTCACATGGCTCTGAGAATAAATCACTGACCCCAACAATGCATAGAACACATCCAAGATGAGATGTGGTCACGTCTCATTATCAAATGATCAGCAACGTATCCCCAAGACAACTATGATGTCTCATGTCAAATGATTACTTACATTATTCCAACCAATAGAGCTACTTGCTTGACATGTGAGTAGACCACCATGCAAGTACTCTTGTTTGATTGTTTTCAGTGAACTCATTCTCTTAATGAGCATCTACATACTTGTCTTAGTGTCACTACATGAATGACATCCATTTGAAGGGGACATAGTATGTATTGGTCTATGTATTGTCAGTGTCCCTCTGACAATCCTATGACCAGGAACCTTTTGGACATATGGTTATGTGAAGAAGGTTTCTGCAAACTAACATCATTAGATTACTTCTTCCATCGATCCATTGTCCATGGATTCACTATTTTGGATGTATATCATTTATTGAGATAGTCATAATGAGTGACTTTGCCTTTTGTTGTATTAGAATTATCTATACATACAGACATTGTCCTGAAAGGTTTCTTCCAAAGATTGACTTTTATGGCATATCTCCAACACGCATCATGTCTCTCAGTAGCTGCTAAGATTGCTTCCATAGTCGCAGCTTTTGCCTCGTCTCTAGCCGTTTCCCGTGCCATGTTTAGTTCACCTTGGCGAGCAAGTTCGTCCATATATTTTGATTAGTCATTCTTGAAAGAACTCATTTTTTTCTTTGCTACCTTTTTACCTTGAGGCCTTAGGGATCGACGAGTCGGTTGGGTCTCCAGCACTTCTTCAGGCGTCTCTTCCCGCTCTTCAAATGTGTCGTCTTCCTGTTCGGCCGGGTCTACTTCTGGCGAACTGTGTAGATGGATGTCGTGCATGACAACTTCTGGACCCATTGGCACAGGTTTGTATCTGGGACAATCTTTGACAATTTCCCAACATTCCCATTTGGTGAATGATTTGTTGTTGTTCTTCGCATTGTAGAATGATTGTCCTTGTAGTGTCTATAAAACATGGGATAAGACAATATTATAAAATGCGAGTGTAACACAAATAAATAAATTAAAATATTGATGCAGGTGGAATACATATAAATAAATAAAAATATTGTCACATGATCCGCTAAACTTCTCCCACTACTCAGATTAGTGGAAGCATGAGAGATAGTGTTTTTCCAACAAGTAAGCGAGTTGTTGAGTTTTTTTCTAACGACCTTGAAGACCTTGACTACTTCTTGTGTCTTTTCCAAGCCTATCGCAAAACACTGTAGTAATTATACTCCACATTTCTCACAACTCCATCTCATTACCCATAATCGGGTCATGAGTAATTTGAATCTAGCATTAACACAACGTAACATCTTCGATGAGTTTCCACGTAGCGATTTTTGTTCAACAGAATAATATATGAAAGCTTTGGTTGAAAGTGTTGAAAATATTGAAATGTGGTATAAGGTGGAAGATGATGATTAGGTATTTATAGAAGAAAAAAAATAATAATTTTTTTCTGTATTTTTAAACAATTTTTAATAATTTTTTATTAATTTTTATTAAGATAATTAATCTGGACCGTTGGATTTGAAAAAGATTCAAATCCAACAGCCCAAATGTGGACATGTGGCCAACGGTCCTCATTCTGACCCTTTTTTGGGTGAAAATCGTGGACCGTTGATCTCGGGATTGGACGGCCCAGAACGCGCCACTTCACTAGCCGTTGGATTTGATTTTCAAATTTTTTTAACCGTTGGAAATCCAACGGTCCATAAAACTAGTGGTTGGAAATCCAACGGCCTAGAACGAGCCACGTGGCATCCCGATGCTCCCCTCTGTTGCGCTTGCACAGGCGGACCCCGCCCCCTTTTTCCTATCGGGAACGCGTAGCCACTCGTGTGTGTTTCCCATGCGCCTGACACAAAAAAAAAAAAAACAGGAGTGGCATGTGACGTCACATAGCCCAGCACATTGCCCAACATGTTTTGGGCTGGCCTAGAAGCTAGCTTGGGCTGGGTGCCAGCCTATTTGGATCGACCGGAGCATTTTTTAGGCAGGCTGGGCTGTTTTTTAGGCTTTGTGTCGGCCTACCCCAATGGGGTGGAGTTGCTCTAAAGGGCCACTTGTGTTGTGTGTGATGCTTTGACTGTGATTAAATTCTTAAACACGTCATATTAGTCAAATATGGCCTTTTTTTATCATACATAACAATCCCCTTCATTTAAACACAAGTTATACTTTGTAAATGACTTTCACTCTTTGTTAGCTGACGAAGTGTGTTGATAAAACTAATGGTATATTGTTGATAATTCTAATTGGACACAATGGGGTTTGCTATTTTGGTACATGCATTCCACTAAAGCAATGTAAACCTATTAAAAATCAAAGTACAAAAAAAAAAATAAAAAAATAAAAAAAGAGGAATGAAGGTACACATCATTTATTCAAGTGATAAATGTTTCGTCTTTGCATTTACATTAGTCTAGTTGAAAAAAACACTTGGGTACTAGTGAGTACCAAATTTACTTACCATCTTACGTGGTTCATTAGATTTAAAACATCTATGAAATGAAAGCCGCTCCCAATCCACTTGGATTCTCGCAGGATTCTCTTTGTGAAGATCTTAAAAATTCTCAAATCGCATATGTTCATCGTGCATTGTGCGGCCAGTTTTCATCAGGGACTGTTTATATTCAATTTTAAATAAAAAAATTATCATTATTTTTTACCGCACAATGTACGATAAATGAATATGATTTGAAAATTTCTGGAATCCTCACAAAAAGGATCCAGGTGAGGATCCTCACTCACTCTCAAATTTTTATTGTCTTGCAAACCAAAGACACCAATTCCTCCGAAAGCCATGGCAGCTCCACCCCATCCTCTTCCTCCCAAATCAATGATAGCTCCGCTTCTTCCATTTACTCACCAAAGCCATGAAAACCACCACCTACTCTTAACGAAGCCATCCCAGCTCCGCCACCTATCGTTCCTCCCCGAAGCCATGGCCGCTCCGCCATCTCCGCCTCTCCTTTTCCTCATTCATCTCCAAATTTTAGAAAGAAAATGAGTTTTCTGGGTACAATCTAAGCCCATTCCCAAATTCTCCGTTTCTTTTATGTAGCTTCATTCAAACTCTCATGGATCGACGCTTCGGGATTAAAGGGATGGAGGTGGCTGGTCTACCTGTGTGTCTCATATGTTGTTAGTGGGAGAAAAGATGGATGTTTGGCCTAGTAAAGAGAAGAATTTGTGTGTTTGGATAGCAAGATAGTAGGAGTTTAGGGTGAGGTTTTCACTTGACAGGTGTTTTAAATCTAGTGGTCCACATAGGATGGTCAACAAATTGGGCACTCACTAGTATTATCCGTAAAAAAATTTCACACCTTAAAACAAAAATATTTCTTGTCACATAGTACTACAGTCTAGTAATATTATTCTTTACTTTTAAGTGAGAAATCTTCAGTTTCAATCTCGTGAAGGCGAATTCGCATATCCCACCCTCTTAGCTGTAAACAATGGCGGATCCATATAGGGACTCGGGACCTTTCGGAAGCTCGAAGAAACACTTGTGATCGACCTTTGGGATCCTCCAACAATTTGGGCGGGTGCAGTGAAGAGGCTTGTTGCCTCCATGGATGGGCAAGCAACAATGCTTATAACAAAGAAGAAGAGGTTTTTAATTTTTGTTTTAAAAGACCTAGCCAAAACGACAGCATTTCAGTATCCCCAAATTATATTTAGGAACTCCTAGCCCAATCGTCGCAACCTTCCAACTTTAAACCCAAATTACCCTATTCTCCACCACCATTTGCCGTTCCACCGCCTTTAGTTGCCTAATTTTATTTTATTTCTTCCAAATTCATATAAGTTTTTTAATCCTAGACTCTAGTCCCAACTCCCAATTAATAATACATATGTTACATTAACAAATTTTATCTTTGTAGAGTCACTAATTGTGTTATGTTGTTGAGGAGAATTTGTTGGTTTTATTACCTTGAGATTAATCTTGATTTATTCAATGAACCAAATTCAATAGAAAATAGTGATATGGAACCAAATTAGTCTTCTTTTTTTTTTTTGGAACTTTTATGTTGGGACCCCCGATCTTAAAATCATGGATCAGCTACTGGCTGTAAATATATCTTTCGTATATTAAAAAGTTTCTTATAGCGGCAAACGTGACCCTTTTAAACGATACAATAAAGAATCAATTCGAGAAAACAACACATACAAACAGGAATTCGATTAAGGATCTAGTCAAGTGGATTTGAAGGGTCTTAAACCAATGATATAACATTAGTGCTATTCACACACTCAATTTTGCCTCTCACACAACCTTATTACTTTTTAGCTATTAATATTCTTCAATTCATTCAATCCGACGGTCAAAAATTGAGAAAAGTGTGCGAATAAAAATGAGCGCGTGAGTTGCACTGTCCTGAAAATAATAACGTTCTACTACTTGGTCGCTTGCATGGGGCACGATCCAATTTTCTAGTGCTTGAAAAATATTATTAATTTAATACCCATTTGGACCGGCATTTTGATTCTGCGATGCGGCCTAATTACACAATCTTCCAATTTTGTATTCAGCCAAACAAAAGAAAAAGTGTCGGCCGTTGAGAATTTCTCATTTTTGCGCGCCAGCTTTTACGGCAGATTCTTCCAAATCTATACGTATTAATCCCATATTTCCATATACAACGCTTTTAGCCTACTTGCTTGAAAGTGAAACCCTCCATTTCTTATATGAAAATTAATTATTTGAAAAATTAATAATGGTTGGCTTGGGTCTAGACCTGCAACATAACGGATTCATATCTTAATCAGATTATCGGATTGTGCCACTAGATTCATCCTTTATTAATTTGCATTGGATTTGAATCGGATCCAGATCAAAACCCGATCAATTTACAAGTTTACTATGCTCCACCTGTGAATAAAGAAATTTCATATTTGGTATTTGCAATTCCAAAAGAAAAAAAAAAGAATTGAGAATCAATATAAATATGTTAATTTTATTGTTTTGAAGAAAAAAAAAGGTTTAGCACTCGAAGTCCTATGTTCAATCCCTCTCTATTAATTCAATGAAAAATTATTGTTTGTAAAAAATGAAAATAAAAACCTCACATTCAAGGTAAAAATTTGGATTGGGTGAGTTATTACTGAAAAAGTTTACTTTTTTTAAGTATATCTTTTTAAAATATATGTATACAAAGTTGATTTTCTTTTTACCATCTCATAAAATGTGTCATTTCATGTGGAAATTGTTGTCTAAATGTAAAAACATGTGCCTTTCGAAATAGTAAATATGATAAAGGAACTCTCCATGAACTACCATTTTACAGTTTAACGTCACTTTTCGTATATAGTTCCTTTAGCATTTTTGTTGGATCATTGTTCAATTCATTACTAAGATACATTAAATTTAAATCCATGCAATTATTTAAAAACTTAATACAGTCAAAGTCCACTTTCCTTACAGTTCACAGCAAAAGAAAAATAGAAAAAAATTTAAAACAAAATAAAAAAAACTAATTAAACTACTAATAAATAAGAGAGAAAAAGAAACGAAATGAATACGCGTTTTTCCTCTCTGCTTTAAAACTCTCTCTCTCACTCTCTCACTCTCTCACACCACTCTTTCTCTCTCCTCCCCTATTTGCAGAAGAGGCACATTCCGCGTCGGTCGTCCTGAAAACTCTGACCCAACGACGCAGCCCCTCTCTAAATTCCAACGCAGACCTAATTCCCCACCTCCCTCCCTCTCCCTATCTCCGTCGCCATCTAAAACCACCCCCTATTTTTCTTGCTGTTTTCGTTTTAATTTTTATCCAAAAATTCGCAGTCTTTTCGATGTACCTCGATTCTCAGATCCATGGGAGGCCAACCCATGTTTCTACATAGCCCATTTCTTCATTCTGCACCTGGGTTTTCACCAATGCCCCAGCCCTAGAAGATCCCACCCCACCTGAAATCTAACGCCTACTGGTTTTTTCCCCAAATCTCCGCCGTCCGGTCGTGACCCACCTCAGAAGATGAAGGGGAAAAGCCGCTTGTTCACGATCGGGCTCGTTACCGCCTGGTACTCGTCCAACATTGGGGTGTTGCTGCTGAACAAGTACTTGTTAAGCAACTATGGCTTCAAATACCCGATCTTCCTCACCATGTGCCACATGACGGCTTGCTCTCTGCTCAGCTACATTGCAATTGCTTGGATGAAGATGGTTCCGATGCAGACTATTCGATCCCGGGTTCAATTCTTGAAGATCACGGCGCTCAGCCTGGTGTTTTGTGTCTCCGTCGTGTTTGGGAACGTTTCGCTGCGGTATTTGCCGGTGTCGTTTAACCAGGCTATTGGCGCCACCACGCCATTCTTCACTGCGGTTTTCGCCTACTTTATGACTCTCAAAAGGGAGGCTTGGCTCACGTATCTCACCCTCGTTCCTGTTGTTACAGGAGTCATCATTGCAAGTGGGGTATGAGCTCTCTTCCTTTGCTGTTAAATTTTGTTTTGTTTAATGCAAATTCAACTGTTTATTGAGAATTACTGTGAATTCTGGAAATGCGATGGGATAGGAATCGAGCAACTTTACTTAGACAGGTCTGAATTGTGGGATACGGGTGGGATGAATTGGTGGCATTTTTCGCCAAGTCGGTTGTTTTTGTGTGTTATATAATTCCAGTTATCCCCTATAGTTCAATGGGAAGTAAAACCTGATAGTTGTGAGAAGATCTATGAAAACAAAAAGGAAAGATAAATTTTTGAACCAGAGATTTTAGTAGGGTAGGACCTGAGATCTGATACACTCCTGTTAAGCTGAGCTTAATACAAGAGTTTAGCTGAATTGGGGTGAATGCAAAGTACTTTGGGTTTATGAAAGTGGGTGGCTTTTTCCAATTTACCTAGTTGATATAGCCGGTAAAGTTGTGAGATTGTGCAGACGTATGTGGAGCCTTCAACTTGATTTGAGCAATGCATCTCATAGTTTGTTCTTTTTACATGGCGCAGGGTGAACCAAGTTTCCATTTATTTGGTTTCTTAATATGCGTAGCAGCAACCGCTGCCAGGGCGCTTAAATCGGTGCTACAAGGGATTTTGCTTTCTTCTGAAGGGTAAGGAATTATGTATTTGCTATTCTCTATTTTGTTGAAGCTGATGCCACTGGTTATCTTCTCCTTTTGGTTAAATGGGTACTTAATGGCTTGCCGTTATATTCCAGGGAGAAGCTGAATTCCATGAACCTCCTTCTGTATATGGCTCCGATAGCCGTCGTTTTCTTACTTCCGGCAACACTTATCATGGAAGAAAATGTTGTCGGTATAACACTAGCTCTTGCAAGAGACGATGTTAAGATCATATGGTACCTACTATTCAATTCGGCACTGGCATATTTTGTAAATCTGACCAACTTTTTGGTCACAAAGCACACCAGTGCTCTGACTCTTCAGGTTTGTCTCCCTTCTTGATGTGGCATCTTAATAGTTGTCAATCAATATGTACTTTAAATGCTGTTAACACTTGTTAGGTTCTAGCATCTAGAAGATTTCACGAATAACAGTTACGGTTTGGGGAGGTACTGAAATTGCAGGAGTTCTGTCGTCAGGGTTTAAGTTGGTGAAGATTTAGTGGATTTTGTTGCTAATAGGATATGAATCATCCTAATATTATAGGGGTAGATGGCGGTCACAGCGGCGAAAAGCAATGGTGCCTATGCACCCTGGTACGGGTTCAATCCCCACCAATCCCCCTCCCCCCAACAACTAGCAATTTAACCCACTATCTCATTTGTCACAAAAAAAATCCTAATATTTTAGGGACTGGTTCTGTTTATAGGGTTGAGAAATAATGGTTCATTGGTGCCTATTGAAGGATAGAACCTGCTCGAATATAGCCATATTTTATAGCATGGCTGAATTTATAATCTAGGATCAAGATGCGTAAGATTGAAGGCACTAGTAGGACAAGAGGTGGGCCATTAGTATGTTGGTCGAAGCTGCAAGAATATTATTTGTAGCTATGGTGTTCGCATGTCTATGTTGCCTTATGCTTTTGTTTGATGCGTTGAAAAAATGAAATGGATCATGCTTAAATCCAATGTTTACCATATTTTTCTACATTACCTCATGGTTTCCTCCACCTTAATGTAAAAGGTTGAGTAGTATGTGCATTGTCATCATTATGTTTAACGTTTCTTTTCCTAGTCTTGTTGCAAGTAACTAAAGGAACCTTTGGTTATCCAGGTGCTAGGGAACGCTAAAGGAGCTGTAGCTGTGGTGGTCTCGATATTGATTTTTAGAAATCCAGTTTCCGTGACAGGAATGATGGGTTACACTCTTACAGTCTTTGGAGTGATCCTATACAGTGAAGCCAAGAAACGAAGCAAATCATAGTTCCGGGAAAGCATCAAGTGAAATGTCCTACGTTTTATTTTCTGTACTGCTAGAACAGCTTCGGCTGTCCTGGAGGCAAAGTTGGGGGGGTACATGCTAGCAGTTGGTGCCGGGATCTCGCCTCTACAAAATTCTATTTTCCCCCCGGAAGCCTGAGTACGTGCGTGGCTTCCATTTGTATCAGCAAACAACGCAGGATAAGTCGAAACAGTAGGAAACTTAATAAGTGACTAGTATTATGGTCTAATATTATTCCCAGATTTTGGGGTTACGGCAGAAATTCAATGTTTTTATCATTTTATTCTTTTCATTAAAAGGGTTGTAGACTGTTATTAACATTTCGTATATTGAATCAATGAAAAACAAATCATTTACAGACTTGCATTTGAGACGCGGACTCGTTTGGCACGCCGTATAAAACACCGAATATATAGAACCGGATGTTTCGTGTCCGTTTGTATTAAACAGTCACCAGATTAAATAATCCGACTCCACCTATTTTATGCAGTCTGACTAGTTATTCTCTCCCAAACCACGGTATTGTTTAGTCAGGTAGAAGTCTCTCGCTCTCTCCGTCCTTCTCGCGCTAGCTCTCTCGTCTGAAATAGTCACTACATGTTTAACTTCCTATTTGCCAACTGGCTCCGAGGATGCAAATGTCGGCCAACAACACGAAATATCGGCCGGAATGTCCGATATTTCAAAGGTTGCATGCTTATACATGTACTGCAAATGTTTGCAAAGCATAAGCAAAAATATGATGATGGTCCTAAAGCATTTTTTTGATCAATGAGATGAGCTACTCAAACCTCCACTTCAATTTCACCTTCCGACTCCTCTAGGTTTCCGACATCTACGTGAGCAGCCAAGTGGAAGAACCCTACGTAACCAGCAAATCCCAGAAAATAAGAAAAGAAACACAAGGAAAGCGATTCAAGAAACTGAAAGAAAATGCAGAATATATATAAGTTGAGGTTTCCATAGACATACCAATAAAATGCAATGCGCGAATTGAAAGCAGTTGTTCTGCGCCGAAGAGATCAGAAATTTGTTACTGTTCTTGGACGGAAAAATCTTTAGCCTGAATCTGAACGAATGCCTGTAATTTTTCTCCCTGAAATTTTTTGAATGCGGTTATTCTGTATTTTTTCTTTCCCGCCAATTATAACTAACTTTAACAAACTAGCGCTAACTGCTTCAACTGACTATTATCAATTGGGCTATCCTCAAATAATAACTTGGTGTATGCAGTCATTTGTATAAACACCATTTTCGAGACTGATTTTGGAAGCACTTTTTAAAAAAGTATTTTTTTTTAAATGCCAAGTAGTGTTTTTTCATGAATCATTTGCATTTTTTTATTAAAAATTTCAATGTGCCTCGATCGCTCTAAGCATAAGTGCTTTTTAAAAAAGCATTTCTAAACGAGCCCTTGAAGTTAGAAGACCATCACTCTAGAATTTTCTTTGTTTGGGGGTTGGGGGGGGGGGGGGGGAGGGGTGGGGGGTGGTGGTGGTGGAAAATGGAACTACGCGGTGAGACGGAAGCAGGAAAATAAGACGAAGATTCATATATTTGCAAAATGCCGATAAAAATGGTGACAACATGAACTTTAATGCACACAAAGTCCCGAAGAAGGTCATTTTACTAACTGCCGGACCCAGAATCACATACATGAAGCAAAACACAACAATGTGCCCAAGATTGATGAGCCGAATACAAAAGAGAAGAACCAAGTTTTCTCACTCCGCCATGGAAAAGCGTGAGGTTAAAGAGGGATGCAACACTCTTAAACAAACGAAAGCCATGCAATCGAACATTTAAATACGGAATTATGCTTCTGGAATGGAGGCTACTGTTGCTGCTGCGGCTGCTGCTGCAGCTGCTGTGCGCTTGATTGATGCAGACTTAATAAGATGGTTGTAGCTCCCCTTCTCCTTGAAAAGCTGGGAGAAATGGTGCTTGCAGTATAAAATGCCCTCCAGGGCGGCGTAGTTTGAGGGAGTAATAGGACAGCCGCCGTGAGAACACTTGAAACACGACTTGTGGTAGGCCTGGCTCTCCACTGTCACCTGCAAAATTTTGGTACAATAAACTCGAATTAGTTTCGTTGGATTTTTTATTTTTTGTTTCTCAAATTTGGGGTGAATGGAGGTTGGAAAGACTATAATGCGAGCAGACGTGATTTACACAACTGTCCAATTTTCGCATTGGAGATCGACTTCTAAAGTGGAATACTACTCCAGGACATACTGAACATCTAGCCAAAGAACAAGCACGCGATACCCGTGATTCATATCTTTGTGCAGTATACGAAAAATGTTCCTTTTCTTAAAATAACCATTGCAGAGGAACTCATTTGTTTCTATAGAGGTCCTGTGAAATTCGTGTAACCTCGAACACCTCTAGTTATAATTAGGAAATTACAGAACATGTGCTCAACTTATATCAATGCAACGAAGTCCCAGTTCCAGCCAATTCTCTTTTGGTTGGGACAGAAAAGGGGGAAAAGAGAATAGTCGAAAGAATTTTTTTCAAGAAAAGACATATCTTGGGATCCTACCTTCTCCAGTGGGTAAGCTGTTTTACCACAAGTAGCACATTTGTCTTGTGTTCCAGAAAACATGCTAGCAGCTTTGCTAGGTGACCTAGTCTGAACCAAACACAAACAATTGAGAATCAGTGTTAACGAGACCCGATAGTAAGAGTACTTTGTTCACTCAAAAACTGAGTTTATAACAGCAATGTAGAAAAGCTTACCAGCTCTGGAGTTAACTTCTCAGCTGACTTTGCAGCTGCTGCAAATTAAATTTACACAAGATTAAAACAGTAACAATAAAAACAAAAACGGTTTCACCAGGAAAAAGAGAAAGACATACGTGACTGAAAGTTCTTGTTGAAATTGCCAGTCTCCTTGAACAGTTGCTCAAAGTGAGGCTTACAGTACAGGACACCTTCCATTGAGGAATAATTGCTCAGCTGTAAAGATATATATCACAAAAGCCTTAGAAACAAGAAGAAACTTCCATAAACAACTCCATAAGTTACATATCTTAGTTGAACAGAATTCGGGTCAATGGCATGAACAAATCTCACTATTTGAGTTCTCTTTCAAACATATGCATTCACACGCCGATAATATTACAAGTGACAGTGAGCAAAAATGTGTGTTCCTCCCCAGAGTTTCGATTATTAACCAATATCCTATTTAATTCACCCATTGGCATGATACTAACAATCCTCACAGAAAACAGAAATCCTTATCTAATTTGGTCTGAAGTATCGATAAAGCAGTAATCGTCATAATTTGCTTTGAATTAAACAAAAATGACCAAAAATCGACAACAAAGCATGCAATGAGGCAGAATTGAAGGTTGGTTTAGTACCTTCAAAGTCCCTTTGCAGTGGGTGCATTTGAAGCAAGACTTGTGGTAGGAAATCCCATCAGCAGAAAGCTCCTCCACTGGGTAAACTGTCTTTTCACAAGCCTTGCATTTCTGCTGGGTGCCAATGAAAGACATAATTCTTTCTCCTTCTAGATCTGACTCTTCTCTCTCAACCAAGATCACCACCTCTCAACCTCCCGCCTGTAATGAACAGTTAAACAAAAGGAAATGGCAATCAAAATTTCTGTTTGGCTCCCGAGAAAGTAGAAGAAAGAAAATGTAAAAGCACAGTGATTCATTGACCCAGATAATGTAAAACGGTAAAGTTACAGAATTTGGCAACTTTATCAACAAATCCACAGAAAACCCACAATCCCAAATCTTTTTTCCAGCTTTCCCAGAAACCGATCTAAAAGTTTTAGAACATAAGCAGCTAAATTGAAAAAAATTACACATTTTTTCTTAAGATTTTTTCTTTGATCCAACCTCAAAGCACACAAATGCAAGAACAAATGAATGGAGATCTGGCAGCAGAGATTATGAAATGAAGTCAATAAACATTCTTCAGAGTCAGAAAAGCGTACCCTTTGAAGCTTTAAGGCTGACTGAGTGAAGCTAAAAAATCTCGACAAATACAATGGGTAGAATAAAAAAGAAAAGGTTTTGAAAATGGAAAGAGCGAGAAAAGTGAGGAGGGCAAATGGGTCCTTTTCCGTACGGAAGGAATGAGATGGCGGACGGTGAATGGCGAAGGCTTTTTGCAGGGAGCGGATGCAGCGTAGTGCAGGAAGACGACGACGACGAAATTGTCGAGATTAGAGCGTGAGAGAGACCCCTCCAAATCCGATGAGAGAGATTTTAAAGGCGTTATAAAATATAAATAAAAAGGCATAAAAATATCCGCGCTGGAAACAATTTGGTTCCACCTTGTATCGTCCAACGGCTCGATTTTACGCGGCTTTTCTCGCCCTAAGTTGCAACAACAAAGTGGTTTACAATAACTAAAAGCACTTCTAATTACATATGGTAAGAACTTTTGCGTCCTAGAAGTGCTTTTTTTTTTTCGAACCACTTGGATCATTGGGAAACACTTGGATTTTTTTATAAAAACACTTCTTAAAAGGCTAGTCTTTTTTATTTTGTAAGTAATTAGAGAATAAGTAAATGCATAATAAGTGTTTTATCAAATTAAATGCATATAATCGAGGATTTGAATCCTCTCCTGAGCAGGGGTCCGAATCCTTTTGACCCAATAACACGGACCGTTAGATTTTGATTCAACGACTACAATTATTATAACTTTTAGAAGAACTCCATATTTGTAGCATTTGGATCAAAATCCAACGGCCCGTGTTATTGAGTTAGAGGATTCGGACCCCTGCTCAAGAGAGGATCCAAATCCTATAATCAAAGGTCGTGGTTGCACCAAATCATTAGCTGCTGTCTACATTTCTAAATTTAAAATTCGTTTGGAAATATGGTAATAATTATTGTGATTTTGTGATTGGGTGGATGCTTTTTTTTTTAAATTTATTTATATTTAATTTTGTTCCCAACCAAAACAGAAGATAAACAAACCTACAAATTTGTGAGGAAAAAATGACTTGACTGGTAGAAGACAAATTGGTTACCAACAAATAAAATAAAACAGACTTACAGCATTTTTTGGGTGTCAAAGGTAACGAATTTTCTATGCTTTATCTATGGCTAGGATTTTAATATTATCCAATTACGTGAACTCACACTAGGCTCAAGGTACTTTGACTCTGGTAAGAGTTGCTTATGTTTATTCAGAGTTAAATTAATTTGTAGCTTAAGTGATTTTGAACATTTAATTTTATATTCAACGTCTGGTGTTAACAAGGCTTTCGATCAATATTGCTTGTATTACAAAAAAATTATTTGGCCCTTGATCAATATCGCTTATGTAAGAACATTTACTCTTTTCAATTCGTTGGCTAACTCAATAGGTTCGGGTTGACATTATTAAAACTCATTTTAACTCAATGAAATAGGCAAACCAACTCACCCATATCATTCTAAGGAGGGTCGGTTGGGTTGGATGGGTTATATGGGTTGAGATTATTCACTTTCTTTCTTATTCCTAAAGTGAGTGTCAATGACAAATAATCTAAAATACATATCATATTAGGCTTAAATTATGTTAATTTGGTGTTGTAGAATCCCTATTTGTTAATATTCAAATTTCATTTTTTAACTAAAGTATAAATAAACAAGTGTGTCTAATAACTATTAGAATTTTATGTATATGTCCATATAATGTATGTTTAAAAAATGTTGATATTTAGGTGAGTCGATTTCAATCAAGTTAATAATACTTCAACCTAACGCAGCCCATCTATTAAATGAGTAATCGGGTTTTTACTTGAAATAAAGTTTAGAAACCCAACCAATTTTGGTTGGGTTGGTCAGGCTGATCGATAAACCCACTAAAATGACCAGCCCTAACTTTAGGATAATGATTCAAATAAAATAGCTAACGTTCTAGATTTTAAGTGAAATTAGATGATACTTCTCGTTCACTAAATTTATTCAGTACACATTTTTATAACCTTACAAAATGCTAATCACACGACCATTGATCCTAATTTGATACATTGTGAAATCTCAGTGTAAAAAATGATGACCTTTAATGAGTCGGATACGCCTGGTGATGGAGACGGCACGCGCTTGAACTGCATGATGAACATAGGACTCACCAAAATGATGACCTTTAATTACCTCAAACCATGATAACCATAATTCGGTCCGGTACGCTGCGTTTCGAAGGTGGCTTGTCAACGCCATGCCGTTTCCGGAACAACCCCCAAAACGACGTCGAACACCCCCTGGTCCCTCCCTAGTTCATAAAACAGAAGCATAGAGCACGGCGAGTTGAGAGCTCAGACGGCGGGCGGACCGAGTCAGACCGAGTCAGAAATGTCGGAATCGTTCTCAACACTCTACGAGCTACTCATCCAGTAAGTTCCACAGCTCTCTCCTTCTCCTATATTTTTTTATTATTTTTCTCTAATTTCTAGTAATTTTTTTTTAGATTATCGGATTCAATCTCCAAATCTCTGAGCAAAGCGCCGGACGCTCCGCCGGAAGACGGCGGCGTCTCCTCGAAAGCCTTACTGGAAGCTCTCCTCCCTCGCAAGCAACCGCCACGAAGCCCTAACATCGACGGTGCTCAGCTCCACACCTCAATCAGGGACTTCGCTCTCGCCTGCGCAGTACTCTCCGCCTCTCAGTCCTCGGCCCACGACCTCCTCTCATGGATCCCCAAGGACCTCTCAGCCGCTGCGGACTCGGCCTTTCGCAAGCTTTCGGAAGCTTATTTAATGGATTACAGCGAAAAGAACAGTAAGACGATTGCTGAATTGGGTTTGAATTGCGGTTCGGTTCCTGAGGAGAAGAAGTTGGTGATAGAATTGATGCCTGAGGTTCTTCCATTGTTGAAGAGCAGGATTAAGGAAAGCTCCATCGATAAATCGGAGGATTGCGATGAGTTATCGGCGGCATCCGCCAGGGTTCCGGTTGGGTTTGCCATTGTGGCCGCTTATCAGTTTAGGTGTTTTGTTACACAGGTGTGAGGTCATATATGCATATATATATATATATATTTGTATTTGTTCTTTTTGAGATGTTGAATTAAAATTTGGTGGCTTGTTAGTTATTGTTAATGATATGATTGGTGTATTGTTGTTTTGTAGATTGATTATCCTCATTTGGGGAAGTTGTCTAATTTGGTTATTCCTTGTGCATTGACGGCTCTTGATCACTGGTCCGCCGAGATCAAAGTATGTTTTTTGTTATATAGTTGTTCAGCTTCCAGTTTTGTTGTGTTTAAACTGCGACGAGTCACTTTCTGTGTAATGTAGCAAATGTATTGTGTTAAGGCAGACGGATGATGGTCATCCTCCATGCTTTGTTTCAGGGGCAGGGCATGATTAGCTTTATACATATCGCGAAAAACGTGAATGCTGCTGAACTTGGTTGGTTTCAAGATGTGATCCTTGATGCCTGCTGCCAGAATATTGCTTCTAGTGATGAAATATGGGAACTTGTGGTCGAGATGTCGGTGCTTGTTGTGACTTGTACCCAGCAAAGTAATCCTCGTAGTCCATGGTATTCTTGTTTGTCTCTGTGCTTTATGTTCATTACGCTTTTTACTTTCTGTGGATGTTGTTTTAAAATTGAAGGAACGATATGGAGGTTTGTAGTTAAAACTTTTACTGATGGACAGCAACATCTACATAATACACTGATTGCATATTTTATCACATTCTTAATACCCTTCCCGATATATTCCATAGGTTTGATAAGATGCTAAACGAGATGTTAAGTCACCTGGAGCGCCAATCTAGGAACAAGGAACGCCGTGTTGCATGGCTTCGCCATATAGAGCCACTTTTTAATGGTGTGGGTCTGGTGTTACTAGCTCATTTCAGGCGCATTTTCCCTCTTTTCTTTAAGTGGATGCATGCTGATGATGACGAGACTGTTTTACTGGTGAGATCATCTTCCCACTCGAGTGATATCCTCTTGTATGTGTGTGTGTGTAGTGAGATATGGTTTCATGCTATCGTTGGTTAATAAATCAGATTTTAGCGCCTAGGCTAGGTAGCATGCTCAATACTTAATCTACACTACCACAAGTTCTGGAGACATGGCGTCTCCAGATGATCATTTCCTCATAGCGCGTAGGCTATGAATTGTTATGTCAACATCAATAATTTCTACCATAGTTTTGAAATTATTTTGCTTTTGCTTTTTGCAGGTTCTCAAACAGATTGAAACAGTTATAAAGTTAACATGGGTTAGGAACACAGAGTATGTGGAAAGGTAACTTGATTGAATTTGTATGCAACTTCGGTGTTTTATTGACTTATATTTTCAGCATGTCAAACCTTTGCTTCAGGACCTACTCCACTTCCAGATTGCACCCGCACCCATTTCGTCTTCTGAGTTTTTTATAGGAGGAATCCTTTATTTTGTATTATTACGTCATTGCTTGGTTTCAGGTTGGTGGACGAACTTGCTGTTTTGTACAAAGAAGCAGCATTGAAAAGGTCCCGTGAAGGAATTAGAGATGTTGTTATTCGGATACTGATCCTGCTCCACCAGTAAGGATTATTCCTTCTCCTCATATTTATATGGCAATTGTATGAACCTCCTCCTTTATTATTGTTTGTTCATTCTAACCCCCTTCCTGTAATTCCCAGATGCAAAGGAGTGCAGTTCGAAGCAGCCTGGGGAAAGCACAGAGATGATCCAAACTTAGCGACCATTGGTCCCAGTTTAGGTGCCAGTTTAGGTGAACGAAAAGCAACGGTAAATTAACCATCATGCAGCATATATGCAATAATGTAGCCATGCCTTGTAGGCTACTTAATCCATATTTGGTAGTCAGCATATATGCAATATCAGTGGGTTCCTGTTCTGCTATTCTCTCAGCTGTTCATCTAAATTCCTGTCAAGAGGATTAAACTGAGAAAGTTCTCATGCTTATAATCCTTGGTGTTGTAATGCAGGTTGTCCAATTACCGTATGTGGAAAGAGTTTAGTTTCGCGAAGGAGTTTACGTGCAGATGTAAATATGACTTGATTATATGTAACATTTCTTCCCAGTATAATTTGGTAGGTATTTAAATATGGTTTGGCCTTGCTGATCGTATGTGCCGGTTAGGATATGCCGATACAGTTTATTTTATTCCCCGGTCGAGTACGAATCATTCTCTTTTCAACTCAGATACCGGAATTTCCGCCGTATTAATAGTCTTCCGGGCACCGACCGATGATGCTACCATATACTGACGCTAAATGCAGTATAGAAACAATGCTAAATCCACGCTATTATAGCTCATAACGAAATTATGTAAGCTCAAGAGAACGTGAAGGCATATTGATACTGGGCTTGGGCCGAGCTTTGGAAGCAAGCCCAGCGTTCACCTTCGCGTACGACACTGACTAACAGCCTTTTCTCAGCTAAACAACACCCAGTGCGCACTACGCACCCCCCTTAAATCCCATTTCCCGCGCCAAAACTCATCTGCTCGAACAGCCTTAACAAACTAACAACCACGCCTTCCTCTCTCTCTTGATTTCAAAGCCCCAGAAAACTCCCTCCAAATTCCAGAAAGCTCCAAGAAACCATGGCGTCGGACTTCTTGGTCTCCCTCGCCGCCATCCTCTTCACCCTCTCTCTCCTTCCTGGGAGCACCTCGCTTCCCACCACCGTCGGAGCCACCTACTCCGCCAGCACTGTCGCCACTTACGGCACCCCTCCCGCGCCCGACCGCGTGGCCTGCGCCGTTTCCTCCCTCGGCCTCTCCGCGCTCCGACTCGACGCCTCCGACCCAGCCATGATCCGCGCCTTCCTCTACTCCAACACCTCCCTCCTCCTCACCATTCCCAACCAGCTCGTCCCGCCGCTCGCCGCCAACCGCTCCAACGCCCTCCGCTGGCTCTACATCCACGTCATCCCCTTCTACCCCCGCACCAACATTGGCACCATCTCCGTCGGCAACGACCTCCTCGAGTCCTCCCCAGACTTCTTCACCTTCCTCCTTCCCGCCATCCGCAACCTCCGCCTCTCCCTCCAAGATCTCGGCATCCACAGGATCTCCGTCTCCACCACCTTCTCTTTCATAAACGTCATCACCACGGCGTTCCCACCTTCCAACGCCCAGTTCCAAGAACCGGCCGTCGACACCGTCATCAGACCCCTCCTCCAGTTCCTCCGCGACACCAATTCGTCGTTCTTGATCAACCTCTACCCCTACAACCTCTACAAGATGCGCAGCGAGATCCCGATTGGGTTCCCCCTATTTCAGGAGCACCCATTCGGATTCCGAGACGACCTCATCACCGGCGTCCGGTACCGGAACCTCTTCGACATGATGGTCGACGCCGTCATCAGCGCCATGGCCTTCGCAGGATACGAGAACATTCCGGTGATCGTGACCGAGACTGGGTGGCCCAGCTACAGCACCGACCCGGCCGAAATCGACGCCAACCCGGTTTACGCCGAGATGTACATCAAGGGGCTTCTGTTTCATCTGAGGTCCGGAAAGGGAACGCCGCTGAGAAGAGAAGGGGTTGCGGAGACGTACATTTACGAGCTGCTCGATAAGCAAGTGAGGCAGGGGCGCAATTGGGGGATTCTTTACCCAAATTTGACCAGCAAGTATAAGGAGATTCAGTATTCTGGGTCCGATTGCGGAGGACTCTTTGATATCTTGATCATGGCGGTTGGGCAATTCTTGGTGTTTGCATTACTTGCCTGGTAATGTTGCTTTTCCGACTCAATTGCTTAATTTCATTACTGGGTAGCTCGATTTGTTGATTCTTGGAGGGTTCTTAGAGATCTTTGATCAGTAGAGTGGACTGTGAATTGGGTTCAATTAGTTGCTTTGATTAGTAGGTGATTAGCACAGTTTTCGATTCATGGAGGTGGCAACCTGCAAGTTGGGGCTCATTTATCAATTGGGTTTATGAAGAAACTGCTGCTAATTACTTGATTAGTAATTTTGATTCATGGAGATGGTGTGGGGGCTACAATTTGTTCAGTTTTGGGTTGCTGCTCAAAGGAATTACTGTTTTGTGTACTCTGTGATCAGGGTATTTTGTGTGGTAAATAGTGTTTGTGATGAAAGACAATTGAACTACTAGTTCATCTTGTGCTAAACAGGTTTTAGTGGATTTTTTTTGCTGAGAAAATGCATGGTTTGGAGCTTACTTTTTTTTACTAATATTCTTAATTTCACTTACTTGGATGTTTGGATGGTCTTAATTTAAGCTCAATGTTGAAAGTTATCATCTTGCATGGCTGCAATGTTTAATCGACGATTCGTACTGGGATGTTGCAAGTTTGTGCTTTAGTTTCTTGTGCAGTGATTGAATTCTGCAGAAGGAATTAGTTTCTGCAGATTGAATTGGATTGGGAATTTGGGAGTCTTAAGTTCTGCAGATTGAATCCTGTAAACAATTTTACTTCCCAATTTGGAAGTAGAAGTAGTGGAAGCATACCTTTTTACTGCCCCAATATGGTATAGAAGTGGTAGGAAGCGTTGTGAACTCCTAAATCAATTTTCTCATGCTAGTAGGGTTAAGTTTTGAGCTAGTAAGACCCTAATTAGTTTAGTTTGGCAGAAAATGGAAGGTTAAATTTTAGTGGTATTGTAGTGGTTGATTAGTAAGACCAATGTAGGTAATTAAAAAAGAAAAAGTATTCGAAATGATCATCCCACAATCACGAAATGTAACAGTAAAATACAATTATGCAACAACTATAATATGATGAAACTATCATACTAAATTTGGTACACACAGAAATGGTATTGGTATTTGTAATGTATCATTGTAACTCCCTAGTAGGGGGTCTCAGGGGTTGTGTTTGGGTTTATCCATTTATATGCGAGTCGTGTTCGTGTCAACACACTTGTGGATTGACAAATGATAAACACACACCGTTTTCCCTTTATGCACGCCCTTATTTAATCATGATTGTTGTTTTTGGTCAATTTATTCAATTTGATAGTCAAAGATAAAGAGAGACATGCAAGGTGAAAAATAATTTGAAAAAATCAGCACTCTTGTGAACTAACATGCAAAACAATATGAAAACACAATAGTACAATATCTCATTCTATTCCTGGTATTCCTATTCACTTGTAGAGAGATGTTATGTTTGATTCTCGCCAACAGCGAAGTTGAACCATATTATTATGGCAATATAAGATGTAGCCCACTTGCCCACCCCTTATTGTAGAGTATCTATCATTTGTTAAAAAAAGAAGAAAAGACAGCGGGTGGCTTCACCATAACAATCAATCGTTCTGACAGTCAACCCTTTTAAAAGCTAAAAAAAACTTTCAGAAACATTTCAGCCTCTTCTTTTTTACCAACACAAAAAATCCAACCTATTTTCACCCCCAAAAATTTAAAGGAAAACTAATGAAAAGGGCTTGAAAACTTTGAGTTTTAATGATAAAGACAAAATAAAGGGTAAAGTGAATAGTACCAGGATTGACTTTTTAGTGTAAAAATGTGGTTTTTCATTAAAGTGAACAGTACCAGGAGCTTTTCGTTAAAGTTCCCAAAAATTTAAAGATAAGCAAATTCCCCAAAAATCCAAAAAGGAGATGGCCGATTTCGAAAAGAGGGGCCTGAAAAAGTATGGGCATAGTGGGCTGACTATGAGAATTGATGTTACGAAACCCAAAAGAGAAAAATAAATGATTGTGCGCCGTCGATTTCACGTTTCAGAAACACTCGAGGGAGTGAGAGGGAGAGAGAGGGGGAGAGCTTCTGCTTTTTCGTCGTCGTCGTCGTCTTCTTCTTCTCGAAGGTAAAGGTTAAAGGGTATGGTGTAAAACTGCAAGTAGGAATTCCGGCCCCTCTTTAAGTCCCAGGTATGAATTTATCTCCCCTGTTTCAATTTCGTTTCGATTTTTTAATATTTTGTTAGCATGCAAACTATTGCAGATTCACGGAGATCGTTTCAAATGCGAATTTTGTGTGGGTGGGTGTGTAGTGTATAGATATATAGATATATAGATATATAGATATTGTTTTAAACTCATGCTTCCTGTCTAAACACTATGGGTATTTATTTATTTGCAGGAATTTCAATTGCATTTCCAGTAATTTTTTGTTTTATTTTGTGTATGTAGCTGCACAATATAAAGTTAGAAACTTTAATTATGAATTTAATGGGCATACATTTTCCCTCTGAATCCTTAATACTCACTGAAGTTATCAACACCAAAATCAACTGTAAATTATGTTGTTTTGAGATGATGGGTATCATGTTGATGCCTATGAAAAATGGCAGAGAAATTGGAATTGATAAGGGATGTATAGCTCATCAAGATCAAAAGCCACCTGGACTCCGGGGCACCGGAAAATATTCTTTGATCTTTGTCTGGAAGAGGTGGACAAAGGGAATAAGCCCGGTACACACTTTACTAAGGAGGGTTGGAGGAATCTCATCCAAGGGTTCTACGAGCAGACGGGTTTAAGGTACACCAAGAAGCAAATGAAGAACCACTGGGATTTCACCAAGAAGCAATGGAAAGTTTGGGTTAAGCTCATTGCTGAGAGTAATATGAAGTGGGATCCTACGACCAATCAATTCGGTGCTAGTGCAGAAGAATGGGCTTACTGCATACAGGTAATGCTAGTTTACTCACAGCAGCTAATGTTGTGCATTCGAAGAGCGATGCTATAGAGGTTTTTCGTGAATTCAGTTTGTAACTGCGAGGGCTTTGTCTCAGGTGAACCCCGAAGCTGCACAGTTTCAGCATAAAGAAATCCCGTGCCCTGACCTTTTGGAAATCCTTTTTGTTGGCACTACGGATTCTGGGGACATGGAGCCTTGTGATTCTCATAGGAGGCAAAGCACTAGCTCGGACAACTCCTTTCTGCACTCGCAAGAACAAGATTTGGTGACTGTGGAGCTGGGAGAGGAGCATCTTTCAAACGCGATTCCATTAAGGAGTTACGTGGCTCAGTCCGAACACCGTCTAACAACTGCAAGCGAGCAAAGCATATCTAGCTCATCCCATTCAAAGGCAAAGGCGGTTTGGTCGCCTGCATCCCACGGTGTATTTATCGATCTATGTCTTGAAGAGACATTGAAAGGGAACAAACCCGGGACACATTTTACCAGGGACGCTTGGAGGACTCTCGTCGAATCATTTCACCAAAAAACTGGCCTTATGTACGACAGGTTGCAGTTGAAGAATCACTGGGATGTCACCAAGGAACAATGGAGAATATGGTGTAAGCTAATTGGCACAACTAGTATGGCTTGGAATCCGAACACCAGACGATTTGGAGCAAGTGATGAAGATTGGGCCAATTACTTAGAGGTATGGTATGATATACAACTGCCAGTAACTGTTTCTACATAGTTGAAAACTAGGAAGATTATGAATGAGGTTTTTGTTTTATCACAGACCGACCCCGAAGCTGCTTCATTCCGCTTTAAGGAACCTCAATGCGCTGACAAACTGGAAGCCATATTTGACGGAACAACTGATACCGGAGAGACAGAGCCTCCTGCCAGGCGGAGGAAGTACAACGATAACTTGAGTACATCCGTTTTGCATATAGAAGACGGAGGCATAGCGAATCAAGAGGAGAACAACGTTGAGCAACTTGATGCCGTAACAGTTGCTTTTGCACAAGGCAAGCCCACTTATAGCATTGGGGAGTGCATCAACTGTCTTGATGCCATGGAGGAAGTAGAACAAGGAAGTGATCTCTATTTGTTTGCATTAGATGTATTCCTGAAAAAGGAATACAGGGAAATCTTTCTTCTACTGAAAAGGCCTAGTGTAAGGATTGCTTGGTTGCGGCGGCTGCAATCCGTCGGTCCGCCATTGTTTTAGGATGCTTCTTGTCTCTTGGAATTCTCTTCTTCTTTGATCTTACATCATTATCTTTGCTTTTGCCTGTCACTCGATTAAGTGCACATATTTAGGCAAACTTAAGCAACAGATGAAGAATGATTACCAATAATTATACCACTAATGATACCGAAATTTCTTTACAGCAGAAAACTCAAAGCAGAACTGATGCTATTTACATGGCTGCACTGATTTCGGGTAAAAAAATCTGCTGAAAAACTATACGGACATGGAAAAAAAATCTATTTCGGTCTATAAGGGAGAGCGCACCTGCTCTAGCCAATGTGGTAACGCCTGCGTCTACACGTATGTCCTCAATTTGATGTTGAAAAATTGTAATAAATTGGGTTTGGAAGCTTGAAAATCCGCTCTCCTGAAAACGGACCTATTAGAGCATCCATGTGACTGCTAATGGAGGCTATTATGCGGAAGCCTTCTCTCTGCATTGCATCCCTTCGTTTCGAGAAGTAGTCACGGCTCTCCATATGCAATTCATCTTCCGATCTGCCGAAAACAGAACAGCGAATCGGAACTCGGAAACATCCAACTAATTTTACCTAAAAGACTTTAGAAAGAAAGCGGGATATGCATAGTAACAAATACCTCATTGTCAATGTAGACCAAGCTCTAAACCCTGCAGATATAAGATCCTCTATGGAGGAATTCCGCTCCGCCTCCAGCTTTCTTGATAGCAGAATCAAGGGCCAACCGCTAGCATGAAGCTCCATGTATAATCTCAGAATAAACCTGTGCTTCAGATGCTTTGCCTCTTCCACACAATCACTACAACCATACTGATCATATCTGTGCATAAGGAAACAGGATAACATGAAAGCCGGAACTATGCAAGAACGAATGCTTAAAGGACTAAAAGGAGATTAAATTACTGGGGCAGTGGCAAATTAATGTGCCGAGGATTTGAAGAACGAATGTCATCTATGTCGATCAAGACCACGTCCAGACCATCGTGTGCTGGGGTAATGCTGCTGAAATAATTCTGAATCATTGACATGGTAGAATTTAAATCTCTTACATATTGACCTTCTTTGATGTACTGAAGGGCAACAACCCTGCACATTGAAGGGAAGCGATCTGCTTCACCGTTGAGTTCCATATGCAAAGACAAGATCTGGCAGTGATTGTAATCGAAACTCGGGTTATGAGTCTCAACGATTCCATGACTCCTATTTTCGCAAGACTGCAGCATTACAGTCAGTGCAATCAGCAAGGCGATTAATAAGAGCCCAACAGTTATAAGTGCGCCAATGAAGATTGTCGTAGCAAAAGACGACATGTAGAATCCTGTCTCCATGGCATAACTGCTTGCCCTTTCTGTGATCATGGAATGGAAGAATATCAGTAGTTAATTAATTAAGGTAAACATGCTTCTGATTACATGAACCAAGGTGTCGGGGCTCGTTTGGTGTACCACAAACACTAAATCTAGTGATCTTAGACACCAAACGAGGCCCAAAGGTATAACATTTCACTGGTGTACCACAACACCGTCAAGATCTTGGATTTTTAATAAATCTTTTGACATGCTTCTAACAAAAGCACTTCTAGAAAAAATGCTTACGAGCAGAAATGCTTCCTACTATCTGCATAATGTCATCACATACCTGAACCTTCGCTCGAGAGACTCTCCGGGGAGTACTCCCGCTCCATATGACGGCCATAGGCAGACATTTAAGATCCAAGACCAATGACCAGCTCAATTAATCTACAAAACAAATCCAGGTCCCTTCCTGTTCCTAGAAGGGTCACCTGCAATTTACAAAAGTTACATCAAACATCATGGCAACAGCTGAACTATCAAAGTATTCGGCTAAAACACCCCGAAAAACGCTAAATTTACAAGAGAAACCTCATTTTCTGAATCTAAATACTTCAAATTTCAGATGCACCCTTTAAAGCCTGTAGCTTGTCCATTGTTCAGTTGAATCTCATCATATTCTAAAATCCACCGATCAATTAAGAACTATATCCAGTTTAAACCAAACCCAATTAAAAAAACACCAATTTCATGAAAACTACAATAAAGGATATACATAAAAAATCATGAATTGGGTTAAATCCATGTGATTGCATAATGGCTAATCAGATCATTAGAAAGTAAATCAGATGATATTTAATTTAATAACTGAAGCTACAGGCAGGAGAGAGAGAGAGAGAGAGAGAGAGAGTACCTGAGAGTGAGAGATACATTGGGTTGGAGATATGGAAATCTGGAAAGATGGATTGGAGAGTTTGTGTGAAACAAGGCAGTGGCAGTGGGATTATGGAGCTCTCTGGTTCTCTCGTGTTCTCGTCGGGGAGAGAGACTTACAGAAGTTTCCTTCCTACAAAGTAGCAATATCATGATTCCTGATCGTGATTTTACAGGTCCCATGACCACATGGCCAGTTATGCAGACACATATTATTATTTCTGACACTGTTACACTCTTCTTTTTCAACTGTCTTATCGCATGAATTATTTCAAACAGAAAACACTTTATTACGTGCACTTTTGTGCTGCAAGGTCAAATATAATTAACTATCAAAATTTTCCGCTTACAAGTTGCAAGGGAAGAAAAATAACATTAAATCTTATTTCTAGTGGTAAAAAGAAAACAAATTTAATTGGTGTAGTTCTTCTAACCATTAATAATGTTGCCACAAGCACTACTATCTAGTGTATACTGATACTTTCCATTAAGTTGTTAATTAGAAATCTCATGTTCAACTCTTAGAAATGATGAGTTACCTAATTATAGTTGACCGGATCTCATCTTCTCATTATTCGTTGTCTAAAAAAATGATGATGTCGATAAACAAAACAATTTATCATCAATTTTATTTGGAAACATGTAAGAAAATGTTGTGAAAATCATATTATTTATACCGCATCATACCTCCACTCAAATTTTAAAGTTGAAATTTGAGTTTTGAGTCTAAAACCTTGAATTGAATAATGAAAAAGTTAAATTTTGTGTTATCTATATATGACTTTTGTTGGCAAGGATGGTTGAGATATATTATGGGAAATTGAAATCATAATCTTTTGTGGTTGTGGGCCAATTATTAAGTAGAATTTGCTACCAACTCTTTAAGTAATTAATTACTTTTAATAAATGGTTTTGGTTCCATAATCATCATTAAAAATATGCATTTGCTCTTTGATATTGTAGTTTGGAAACTTTATTTTAAATATTATCTAAACTACCAATTAATAGAACTCTATTTGACACACCCCGATCCAGAGGATCAAGGCGTGCTGGCCGTCACGTGAGCGTGACGTAACCAAAAGTGCGACACTGAAGCAAGATATAACAGAATACGAAGGAATTTAAACCAATCACTAGTAGAACCACCTACTAGAATAAAAGGATGAGTTAAGATAAACATATAAATTCAGAGCATAGGTTTCAGTGCAGTCAAGTAGGACTAAAATAAAAGTACATCACCCGCAGGTGAGTCCTACATGTAGAGTGTCTGTCAGAATGCCGGAAAAAAAGACCTCGAGAGCCACCAACCGCTAACTAGAACCTGGAGGGGCGAAAAACAAAATGAGTGGGTCAGTAAAACCAAAGATTTTCCAAAACATTTCATTTAAATCATTTCTAACCCCTCACCGTAAAAACCTGTATACTTTCCCAGAAAATAGTATATAAACATATATATATACACATCAACAAAACTCAGCTCACATCCATCAACATAATATCTCAGTAATGATATGCCATGCCCAAAATGTAAACAAAATGTATCAATATCAATCAGGTGAAATAATAAATCAACCGGAGACCCTACAATGGTCATGTACGGCTGATTCTAAAGCTCAACATCCAATCCCACCGGAGTCACCTCGGTGACCTGTACGGTCCAACTCTGCACGTCACTCGGAACTACATATAGTAGTCTGTACGATGAAAGGTGTATAAATACGCTCTAGTGCTTCTCTCATCAATCATCAGCGCGCATAACTAAGGTCACCCACTAGTCGGAATCACATCTAGTGATCTATACGACTAGCATGTCGGAACCCTCACATGGTCTGTACGACATCCACCTACTTGGATCCAAGACGAGCGTGCGGTGTGGTGAATAAATATAAGCACTAACACCTAAGTGCAGGTTATGAGCTTTCAATGCAATTCATATAAAATAACTCAGATGAATAATAATAAAACTCACATGTGCGTCCACCGCGTCAATTCACATATATATATGCATCAATTATCAAACTAAATATCTCAACAATGGCATGCATGGCAAATTAATTCATAACTTTCATAAAAACGCATTTTCTGGGAAAAACAGTTGTATATAGGTAATACGAAATCAAAACTGTCCACTCACTGATAAGTCGATGGGTCGTAACCCCCGTGACGTCCCTGGATGCGCTCGTCCTCGGGATAGGTGTCACCTATATGCGAAACAACTATAAAAACGTTAATTTAAACACATAACCAATAATTCGAAATAACTTCTCATACGATGCTCAATTTGGGTATATGAATATACCACAACGACCTACTCGACGTCACGGACGTCGACATATTTTTAGAATAATTTTTTTGACGTGGCACGCGCCCCCACGAGCCAGGGAAGGCACGGGTCCACGCGCGCCCACGCGCACCTTCTTCCTCGTGAGCTCGCCGGACTGGTTTTTCCGGCGGCCGGTTTCCGGCCAAACTTTGAACTCCTTGTTCTCCTTCGTTTCTCAACCATTTTCTTCGTATTTTATACCAAAATGAAGCCTCAAACATGTAGAATCACAATAGACTAGTTTAAGGCTCTGAAAATCAAGAAATCTCACCGGAAAATTTCCAAGAAAATCGGCCAAAGTTGAACCACGTGATCCCGACGTCCAAATCCTTCAAACGAAGTACTCCGAGCCTCCTTGGGACCTCACTAAGCTCACTATAGGCTTAGAATTCCCTGAAACACAACATTTTACGTGTGCATGAACAGTGACCAGAAATGGAGGTTCGGGTTTCACGTGATTCCGAGGGTTTCACTTCCTAAAACTAGTACCAAACAACTCAAAACGTCTCAAGGATGAAGATACATACCTTGGTTGCCTCGATCCACCGAGATTTGAGGGGTTTTGGGTGAGGCCGTACTATCGAGAGTGAGAGAGAGAGAGTGTTGGGACGGGAAGAGAGAGAGGCACGGGGAAGAAAGATAATAGGGGTGTATGTGTGGTCCAAGATCCAATCCACACCATCCAAAACCTTTCCTAAATCCCTAACCACACATAACCAATGTCAAATTAATAAATCCAACTCACATATATATATTTTTCTTTTAATCTTGTCTAATATTTGAACCAATAACGTCATACACATACGTACCTTAATACCCGCTAAGGGTAATCCCGTCATTTCACATCCTGAATAAGAAAAATCTCGGGACGAGCTGTGACAATCTCCCCTCCTTATAGAATTTCGTCCCCGAAATTCCCATAACCAAATAAACCACTCACTACCCATAGAATAATCTTGGGTACATCTCTCTCATTCGATCTTCTGTTTCCCAGGTAGCTTCTTCTACCGAATGGTTCCTCCACAACACATTCACCAAGCTCACCGTCTTATTCCTTAGAACCTTATCTTTCCAATCCAAGATAGTGACTGGTTTCTCATCATACGTCAAATCCGGATTAATCTCTAGCGGTTGAGGAGGGATCACATGAGAAGGATCAGAAATATAATGTCGAAGCATAGAGACGTGGAACACATTATGGACCTTAGATAACTCCGGAGGCAACTCCAACCGGTAGGCAACTTCACCAATTCTTTCAGTGATCACATAGGGTCCAATGTATCTCGGACTTAGCTTTCCTCTTTTTCCAAATCGTACCACACCTCTCCAAGGCGACAATTTCAAAAACACCCAATCACCCACATCATACACTCGATCAGTAGTATGTCGATCAGCTAAACTCTTATGTCGATCCTGGGCTGCTTTCAGGTTAGACTTAATCACCTGAATATTTTGAGTTGTCTCATCTACAATCTCTGGGCCTTCTAACACCCTTTCACCAACCTCGGACCAACATAATGGCGTACGACACGCCCTACCATAAAGTGCCTCGAATGGTGACATACCAATGCTCGAGTGAAAACTGTTATTGTAGGCAAACTCCATCAAGTCTAGGCGATCATGCCAGGAATCACCAAATTGTAATACTGAAGATCTCAACATATCCTCCAACGTCTGAATAGTCATCTCTGATTGCCCATCAGTTTGAGGATGATAAGCAGTGCTGTAAAGCAATTTCGTACCAAGAGCATCCTGAAAAGCTACCCAAAACTTAGAAGTAAATCTTGGGTCTCGATCAGAAATAATATTCACTGGAACTCCATGATACTTCACAATCTTCGTAATGAACAACTTAGCCAATTTATTCAGAGGATACTTCTCCCTCACTGGAATGAAATGCGCTGACTTGGTAAGTCGATCCACAATCACCCAAATACCATCGAATCCATTTCGCGTACGAGGAAGTTTATACACGAAATCCATGGTTATATTTTCCCATTTCCACTGGGGAACGGGAAGTGGCTGCATTCGCCCAAATGGCTTCTTTCTTTTTGCTTTAACCTGCTGGCAAATAATACATCTACTCACATACTCAGCAATTTCCCTTTTCATACCCGGCCAATAATAAAATGGTTGAATGGTATGGTACATTTTAGTTTCTCCTGGGTGCATCGCATAAGCTGAACAATGCGCTTCATCCAAAATTTCCTTCTTTAACTCCTCATTATTTGGTACAAACATTCTGTTTTCCTGTATAAGCATACCATTTGATTCTCGAATCCTGAGGTCTTTCTTTTTCCCTTCATTTCTTAATTGTACAATTTCTTGAATTTCCTCATCCACCATCTGAGCTTCGAGTATACGATCCACCAAAACTAGCCTGACTTGAAAACTAGCAAGAAAAGCTTCACTTCGATCTTCCAACTCCAACTTTACTCCAGTTGCCCTCAGTTCAGCAAGAAGAGGAACATGACAAGCATATAAAGCATTGATTCTACCTTGAGGTTTCCTACTTAGGGCATCAGCTACCACATTAGCACGACCCGGATGATACTCAATAGTGCAGTCATAATCACTTAGCAATTCCATCCACCTTCGTTGGCGAAGATTAAGATCATGCTGAGTAAACAAATACTGAAGACTCTTGTGATCAGTGAAAATCTTACACTTCTCACCATATAAATAATGCCTCCAAATCTTCAAAGCAAAAACAATGGCTGCCAATTCAAGGTCATGAGTAGGATAATTCCTTTCATGATTTTTCAACTGTCGAGAAGCATAAGCAATCACTCTATTATGCTGCATCAAGACACATCCCAA